>NW_015149039.1:699057-832321 GCF_001465965.1 Polistes dominula | reverse complement strand
TCTCTCCTTTTGAATGGTGTCATTGGTGTGCGTGGAAAGTTGGTGTGATGGAATTGCATGTAAAGTTGTTTTGCTAAGAAAAAGGACAGAAATGTTTAGATAATGCATAAAGTTAAGAGACAAACTAATCCACACATATATTTTAATAATTAGTAAAATTTCGTATAACAAAATACATATAGATGTACCTTAGTAGTAATTAATATTTGTTAAAATAAATTGATATAATGACAACATCCTGAATTCATCTATATATACTCGGATTTAATAAAGAAAATTATTTTCCTTTGGTTATGACGTAATGCTATTGTACCACACACCAATACATCCCATTTGTAACTATTTTCATCCAGAATTGGCAATCACTAATCACTAAAAAGAGAAGAGAATATAAAAAGAATTATTCTAAATACAAAATATTATTCTTTTGATTATGATTGCATCACTATTGCATTTCTTTAATTAAATATTTAMTAGTGCACGTGGTAGTACACGACACGGCAGCCATCTTGATTTTTTCCTCAGCAATGTTTTGCCCGCGAAAATTCAAATAATAAGAAATGTTTTTTTATCATTAATCCGTAACCACAAAATTAATTATAATAATAATAATAATACTTTTATTATCTGAAACAATATTTACTTTCAAGTGTGCTGCTTAATAATGATACACATTTTACCAATCATTAATAAAATATAGATTACCCATAATATGTTTTTATTAATTGATTATAAACAAATGAAACCTAGATCAGTTTTTATTTAATAAAAAGAAAGTGTATTTCAATAGTATTATAATAATTACTTCTTCTTCTTCTTCTTCTTCTAACAAAATTATTCGGTTTACCTTTTAACCTACATGTGTATTATTGTGGGGTGCAAAATAGACATATAAGTGTTTAATATAATAATGTTAGTTGCAGTATTGTTGGATTCTTCTTATCAATCTTGATAATAATGAGTAGGCATTTYKAGTCAAATTATTTACCTATYCWGTTAAATGAATCAGTTTATCAATCAGTTTGATATAGGTTTGTTTTTTACAAATGCAAGATTGCAATGCTTACCTTTTGACAAATTCTTCTCTTGATTATTCTTTGTTAGTGCACCTACATTCTATTTACCATATATTATAGAATAAAACTCTTGTTCAGATGACATAATCAATACAAACTTCTAATCGTTAACCATAAGAAAATGAATTATATATCCATTGATCCAATGGTGTAATGGACTCCTCTTCTTTTGAGTATAATTTTCTTGGATTAGAATTAAAAATATAGATCTGCATGCTGATCTTAAAATATTTAAAAAGAAGTACTTTATATATGTACCAAAATAAGTTAGAAAAGGGAGAAAATGTTTAGATAATGCATAAAGTTAAAAAACAAAATATATACTTTACTTACTAGTATTTGTTATAATAATTTGATAAAAAGAACGTCTGGAATTCATCTGCATTCTCGGATTTAATTAAGAAAATTATTTTTCTAAGGTTATGACATAACACTGTCCCACAGCACTTTATCCAGTTTAATTATTTTCATCCAGAATTGGCGATCACTAAATAAAGAATATGAAACGAATTATTATAAATAAAAATTTTATTCACTTGATTATTGCATCACTAAAAGGATTTTTTTAATTAAATACTTTACACTGCACGTAGCCTGTATTTATGGTATTCAAAGTACATTGACAGGTAGCCATCTTGATTTTATCCTAGTGATGTTTTATCTTTTGTCTAGATGGCGAAACATATTCTACTAATCGGTAAGACATAGTAACATTTACTTCCGCTAGATGGCAGCCTAAATTTACTAGTCGGTACAGTGAAGTAATATCTAGTACCGATAGGTGGCGATACACATTTTACCAGTCGGTAATAAAATATAGATTACCTAGACGCACACAATATGTTTTTATTAATTGATTAAAAATAAATGCAACTCCCCAATCAATTTTTATATGATAAAAGTAAGTTTATTTTAATAGTATTATAATATTTACCTCTTCTTCTAACAAAATTATTATATTTGCCTCTAACGTATTATTGTCTAGATTATTTTTAGTCAGAACAACTGCATTCTATTCATATAATAATTCACATGGAATTCTTAGCAAGGAAGATATTAATTTATATAAATACATAAATTTTTCTTGGCAGTCGATGAACAATAATATCTTCCATCATCGTTTAGAAAACCTGGTAAAAGATTTTGTACAAGAATAGAATTTTCTAATATAATGTAATTGCCTTTTGTTTTCCTAATTAGTGATAACTAGGATGCATTCCTTCTGCTAATCTTTTGATAGAATATTACTGCATATGGTTTCTTCCAAGTGTAAGTATAATAAAAACAGTACATTCAAAAATCTTTTATTGTTGCAGTATTATTGGATTCTTTTTATCATTCTTTATAGTAATGAGTAGACACTTCCAATTTACCTTCCCTGTTGTATGAATCAGTTATCAACTCCTTCCCTACGAACTTTTCAGAAACAGTCTACCCTATGAGGTTAGTGTAATATGTTGTATGTTCATAATATAATCTATGAACAGTCAACGTCAATGTTCAGGATATCTTGGAACCTTTTTGCGAGTTTTGTTACATCTATTAACAGTCTACGTC
This sequence comes from Polistes dominula, assembly GCF_001465965.1. Next base: position 829,688 of record NW_015149039.1, on the reverse strand, counting down.
AATGTTCAGGAGAGATCTTGGAACCGAGGTAATGCAGACTCTTTTTGATGTGTGTATTACAGTTGCACACATGCGCAATGTTCGGAAAGTCATATAAACTGCATTGCATAAAGGAATTTTGACAGATGACAACTTGCCAGTTTGAAGGTGAATCTCGAAGAGGACGGTACTTCGATCATATACTTGGTGTTTTTAAACAACAATACGCGTTTCCTTCGATTAATTAACAATTATTTATGTATTTTAATACACTTTTTATACAATACAGGACAATTTAACCCTCGAAGCCATCACTGTGTAGGAGCGATGAAATAGTTACATAGAATAGAAAAAAAGATATATTCTTATCGTTATAATGTAAAATTTATTTTATTAAAAGGGTTATTAACGTAATGCACATGTTCAGCATTCAGAAAGCCCGTTTATTCCGTTGTTATCCCGTTAATTTCAAATAATCTTTTCAATTAATTTTCTAACGTAAATCTTCCTATTATATATCAAATGATAGCATCATGCAAGAACTTTATACATGTGTGTTTTCATTTTTCACTTTATTTTTGGTATCTGAGCATGGGGAAAGTGCAGCACTCTTTCTTTCAAAGATTTGGAATAATGTAATTTTTAATTTTAACATAGATTTAATAATATAATCATTTGAAATAAAAATAATTACTAGTATATAAAAGTAAATAGCGTGCAACACGTCCGTAACGAGAAAGAAAACTCATAAACGTTCCACGTTAGGTATAATAAATTGGCAACAACAGATATTATGTCTTATTGACAAGATTTATAATAATATTGTTCACAAATAAAATTTAATAATTTTTTTTTTTTTAATGAAATTCTGCCTAGAATTTTTAAGAGATACTCCACTAAGGTAATAGTCGTCAATAATAAAAATATGAGGCTTTGATAAGTAAATAAGTTTATATTTACAGCGATTATCGTTCATCTTATTTTTGCAACAAGTTATATAATAAAAGTATCACTAATTTCTAGTTTCGATATATTTTGCGCAGGACGAGTTAATTGTCGAGATTTTCCTGTTGATTTAATAAATCAAATTCTTTCATTTATATTTACGAAATTCTCCTGCATGAATATTTATTATTACATTTAAATATATCATAAATCTTGTTCTTTCTCTTCTCACCTTTTCACGCGTTTATGTATATACTTACATATCGCAAACACAAATCTATAAGACACACGTAGTTATAGTTTTCTTGAAACAACGTTATGTATTTATTATTACACGAGCATGCATCTTCTTGCCTCTTACATTCGTCACTCATTATTATAATAATATAAAAATCACAGCATACAAGAAACCTAATTCAAATGATCGATTTTATCCTAATGGAGCAATGTCGCAAAGTTTCAGATTTTTCATTTTTTAATTGTCTTTTGTGCAGAAAATACTACTACCTACAATAATCATGAAAAGCGATTTTCTTTCTCTCATTCTTTCTCTCACTCTCTCTCTCTCTCTCTCTCTCTTTTACGTATATTTACGTATTTTTCTCCCAATCAATCAATCAATCTCTCGTAATTCACGTAAATAATTGTAGATTGAAATCGTGGAATGTAAGCCACAATCGCGTCAGTAACAGATATATAAATTTCGAATATAAATTTTGGTAGTAAAAATATATATATTTATTTGTTTATTTAACTATACATAACTTTGTGTATGATCGCGTATGTAATGGGGATGTATATATATGTGTATGTGTATGTGTATGTGTATGTGTGTGTGTGTATATATATATATATATATACGCATATACGAATCGTTCACAGGCCAAAGCGACTAAAAATTGTTAAAACGTGAAAACGTAATTATTTGAGAAACATATGCATAATTGACGCTTAATTGTCCATATTTAATATAAATTTCCTTTATAAAAAGCTTAAATATCATTTTGAAATAAGAAAATGTTATACGGCTGAATAAATGATATAACTTTAATATAATTGTAACTTTATCAATTTATTCAACTTTTATTTATTTAAGAAATTTTAATGAATCGATTTGGCAAATGAGCGGTTCATATATAACTCTGGCCCCAATTTTTCATAAAATTCTTTTTCGTTAATAGAATTCTTTTTCTATCAATTTTTCTGTACTATAATAATCTATGTATATACATTGACTATATTCTTAGTTATAGTCGACACTATCTATATATAAATTTTATATAACGGTGCGCGTAATTTTTTATTCACCGATTACTACTCGTAATTAGACTATTTGAAAGTATTCATTTAAAACAATCAAATAAAATATAGATACACAGTCTTATTAACTAGAAAGATAGTCGTTGGCACAAATGACTGCTTAACACGTTGAGTGCCAGGTCAGTCATCAGTGACTGACACTGAACTTTACGTTCAGGCCGCGTCAAGCGCCGGTGTCTGACAGTATAAAATATGATATAAAACTTAAAAAATTGTTAATTTCTTATGCAATTATTAAAAATTTATTTAAAATTTACCTAATTTTTATTTATTACAGGATTATATCATTCATTTTTTTTTTTTTATGGATCTTATTGAAACACGATAAACATAAAAAATCTTGTTTTGAAATAATAAAAAAGAAATAATAATTCTAATATATTTACATATTTGCATGGAGTAAATATCAATCAGTTAGTAGTGTGCTTCGCATTGCAATATGCAATATCAGTGCTTTTAAAGAGCGCACGTGGCCTGACGAAGATATCCATAAGAATTCGCATGGCGCTCAACGTGTTAAAAATAAACTAGGCCGCGAAGCATTAGCCTTTATTTGACAATATTTTTGTTTGAATAATTTTATAATTACGAAAGTAGTAGGAAATATAATAAACGACGATCATTTTTATCTCATATGTTATAATCGTTGAAAGATGTGCAACAGAAAATCAATTATTTTTTGTACTAACAATGTTGAGCAATTTAAAATATACGATTAAATTAAATGATTGCGAGATATGCATGTGAATGTCGCTAAATCGTTTGCGAAGAAAGTTTCCATATGAATGCGGACATTGCGCACATATCCTATATTATGTTTGCACTGATAATATGATTTATTAGCTTTATACTATTTCACACACACGCACACGCACACGCACACGCACACGCGACGCGCACGCTCATGTACACGTATGTACACATATGTACACACATTTGTACGCATATGTATATATGTGTATATGCATATATTGGGCATATTTAATCTATATTTGAGGACAAGGTAAAACTAAAACGTTTCGCAATAAAAAAAGGGTTTTCATGAAAAAAGAGATATGGATAAACATTAGCGGAATATCCGCAAACCTTTAAGCTTCATTGAAGCGTCCACCGATTCGACACGACGATTCACCGCTTATGTTAAACTAAAGTATTTTTCCGCGACGGTTATAACGGTTATAACGAATCATCATGCATTACGAAACATACAATAATAGGCAATCCAGATCTTTCGTTTTTTACTAGAATCGATATGTTGGGAGAATAGCCTCCCATTTTACAGCTTACGTTGTAATCATTGAACATTATACACATTATATAATATTCGATTTTATTAAAATATTATATTTCGTAAATCTGCTTTAAAAAATCACGACGATACTCTAAACTATGTATTAGACGTAATTTTTGTTAAAATATTTTGCACGCTTAATTTCAATCCATGTTAATAAGTTGTTGAATGTCCTTTAAGAAGTGTGTTGTTGCTCGTTAACCGATAGATGTTATCTGATTGCACTTGAGTAACAGGCATTAATGGACAATGCTAAATCCCACGATATTTACTCATTCTCATGAGTCCCATATTCTTCGAGAAAAATCGTTCATAATCACAGACTGCTAAAATCTTGTTCACCATTATGGCCCGACTGTAGTAAAAAGGGGATTTCATATTTTCATTGTTGTACTATTATAATAAGCGATGGATTTCTGAACGACGCGTGAACAAAGTTGTCGATATGTCTTTCGGCATATCGAGCTTGCCATAGAAAGAAATATCTTACTACGACTTTATCGATCTCCATGTCTTGGATCGATTCCAGTCGATTCTAGAATTGGTAACCAAATAGCGATTTCCATTTTTCCTCCATCTAGCCCTTGGAAAAAAGTAAGATCTTCGATCCTACCCCTCAAGTTTGGCTTGGCTTGGTTTGGCTTGGTTTGGCTTGGCTTTCGTAGGAATATTGCTCCATATTGGACGGCCTTTCGTTATCCTTTTTCGTCTCTTTGCATATCATTGCAGAGACATATCTATCCAGTTATAAAAGGAGAGAAGCAACGTCCAGTGCTACCCTACCCCAATGCTATCATCATCGTATCGTATGTAATCGTGCTTTGTCGCGCGATATCAACGCTAGGACCCTCGTCACTTCCTCTCTTCCGGTTCCTGACTGATCTTAACGAGATTGTACGCGTGACTTCTGTACTTGGTAGGTGGATCGTGTAACGGTAGAGGTTGCTCGCTCAACGGTTGATTCATACTGGACATGGAGAGATCCGTCGGCATGTCCGCTTCCGCGTCGAGACCGCTTCCGGTAATGCTTCCCTCCTCCTCCGGTTCCGATTTTATTAGCATTTGTTGCCGCAATAGAGATATATTCTTGATATTTTTCAACTCGGTTGGATTTCGAAGAAATCTGCAAGATGTCAAGTAAAGAAAGAATCGTGGAAAAGAAAAAAAAAACTTAATGAAACTTTACAATTACTCACTGATAGCAATGCCGCTCTCCCTGGACTTTCCTAAGTATGTTTACGCGATAATAATAACGTAAAGCTCTGCTCATCTTGTCATAATTCATAGACAAATGATTTTTCTGTATTCCCCAGAGGCGTGCTAAACCAGGAGGGTCAACGATCTTAAAAACTCCGGTCTCTCGACTTTTCCAGGCAATATAATTAGTATACCGTTGGGATGAATCGTTAAGCAACTGCTGAAGAAAATCCCATAAAAGCCTTCCATCTGCAATAGAAGTAAGATCTACTATAATATTTTTCATCCTTATATTGTAATATATGTATTGTACTAATATGTATGGATCCGCGCAAGAGATACGAACTGGTATTAGGTTCGGACGAGTCGGTAGGAAAGAATTCTCTGGCGGTATTCGCGGCTGCAGCAGCGGCGGCAGCAGCGGCAGCAGCAGCGGCAGCTGCGGCGGCGGCGGTCGGCCTATACGCACCCGGAGTAAGAGGCATCATTTGGGAAGGTAACGTCGTCGGACTTGCTTGATCCTTTACGCTAACTTCGAGTTTGAGTCTTTGCGCTGCGAGTGCCGTAGGTGTAGCCGGTGGACTGTTACTTCCTCCTACTTGATGATTGTCCTCGTCCGAATCGCTTTTATAAATTTGCATCTGATTAGCGTCGGCGTGCCCGGGTGAACCAGCTTGGCTATCGATGGACGGTGCCGGGGACAAAGTTACCGAATTTGCCGACATCAGGGTGGCCAGATTAGCGTATGGATTTTCTGTCCACGTAGGCGTAGGCGGATGCGAATGAGGACTAAGCGGATATGCCGACGGTCTGGTAGGAGTTACTGGACTACTGGGAAGGCACCTTTGTAACTGATTAAAATCGCGCGCGAGCATCGCCAAGACATTGTGCAAGACGTCACCCGCCCCAGGGCACCTTTCTCCAAGATCAGCTTTCGTTAGAACGCAAAGTGCTTTTCCATTCATCTGGAACATATCCATGTCGAATTGCGGCAAATCAAATTCCCTTTCGGCCCATCGTAAAAACGCTGCGACGTCCTCTCTTGACCAAAGTCGCGGATCGGAGGCTGTAAGCGATAAATAAATATATAAAATAGGGACTATATAGTAAGGATACAAGCTTCCAAGAGTCTCCTCTTACCTAAGCTTGCAGGCAAGTGCGTCTTAAAATCGAGCAACGGACTTGGTGGCGGATGCGTCGTTGGTGGAAAGTTCATACTTGGTCCATATCGCCAAAGTAAATCCGTAGGATTAAAGGGCAACGTTATACCCTGTTGTATTCGAGAATCCATCCCGGTTAATCCGCTCGCGGCGGAAACCGGCGGTAATTGTGGCAATTGAATCGCTGGCAACAATTTCATAACATGCCTCGTCTTCCTGCAAAGACAAAATATTTCAAATATAAGTTAGACTACCTAAACTAATTAGTTAATGTTGCCAAATTTTTAGAAATATGTAGTTTCGAGAAGTATGTATAATATAATATATTTAGATATCTCGAGGTAAACTACAAAACGATGATTTGTATCGATCAGCCACGAGGGACCACCAAGCGCTAATTCGACTCGAGCGCTCGCGACTCGTGTCTCCCGAGACTATATTATTGTTTCGTACGCGATAGACATCCGAAAGGTTTGTGTGCGATCATTAGCATATAATGTTGAGGCATATAAAATGAAAGACAGCAGGAAAAGGTGTATCCGTTCTCAATGTAGATTTGCATAACTTATTTCCATCGACGTCAAAGCTATTTTCGTTCCGGTGAATCTTTCGCAAAAAGGTCTACGACAGGAAAGAATCGAAACTTTTGTAATCGTCTATTCACCAGGTCGTAGCATTACTTACTATAATATTAGTTGTATGAACTATACGAATAGATACTTAGATACGTACGACGTCTTCAAATGTCGGTCAAACTGTTGATTAAATAATGATTCACGTAATTTCATGCTAGACGTACGAAATAGGAACGTAGCGCATACAAGAGAGTAGTATCTACGTAGTAGTGTCGCAAAGTATGAGAGTCGAGCTATGCCAACACGTCGGTGTTACTTTCTTGAAAAGGAAGTAAGTAACTACACGCGCGCAACACACACACACACACACACACACACACACACGTTGCGCCAGGAACCAAGAGAGAGACGAAGGCGCCGCCTATTCCACGCACATCTCAACAGGGTCCGGTACATTTTTCTTTAATAATTATCCTACGTATGAAAGATATAAATTATTGTTGATTGATTAACACAATTTAAAAGAATCTGCTTTTATTTGTTCACAAACGCACAAAAATAAAACAAAAAATTGAAAGTATACCTAACACACAAATATACAACCAGGAAACGCAAAAAGAGCAAATCTTTGCTTTGCTTCCAGAGGAATTTATCATATAACGCAACGTCATTTCTCTTTCCCTTGAGCGTACGGTTAAAACGATAACAGGTGGCTTTTATTAAGTTTTCTTCGTTAACGATCGAACGCTTAATGTAAAATATTGTTTCATCTATGTTGCACCGAAGTAAAGTATATGAGCAAATACGCAAAAAATATAAATAAATAAGAAGAAAGAAATGCATTATTGGACCCATACTGCTGGTAACACTTGTGGTAATACTTGTTACGAAGTAACAAGAAATGAATGAAAGTGTATGTCAAAAGTAAATCTTAGTAAATTTCTAGCGGGATGAAGGTTGATAATTGAAATTTTATTAATTAAAATCGATAATAATCTATCGATAGGATAGATTTTAATTGAGTAGAGAAAGAGGAAAGATTGTGGTGGTAAGCAACGTTACGCGCTCCTAACGTAATCATTCGTTACGCGTGTGCCTATATAAGCGCTCCTCTCGCGTGGCTCCAAATCGGTCGACCGATACCAACCGAGATCAGACGGAGAAAGTCGAGCGCGCCTACGCTCGAAGCGTAACGGCACATACAGAGCTACCGGATTCTTCTCCCACTCCTTATACATACATATATTCCTTTTAGCAGAGATCGAGGAACAAGGAAGCATTCTTTGATCCCATATTTCATCTTATATTTCATCGATCTTTACGAATTTCCGATCAATCGAAACTTATTTATATTCCATACGGACGATTGTTGTCCAATTTGGATAACAATTGCAATTTCTTGAAACAAATTGATAAGGAAGAATAATAATAGCGAGACGAACGTGCTTTATGTCGTATATCCCCCGATGGCGATGGCCCGATGGCGATGGCCCGATGGCGATGGCCCAAAGCCGACGGACGGCTGCTGACCACCAATGTGAGTTCTCTTTGTAAATCTATAAACTGTTTTTGCGCGTGCGTAAAACATCAATGCGGAAAATAAAGTTGGCCAAGTATGATTGGCGGCAAATTCGTCGTCTTACGTGCATTCCTAAGTAATCTTGTTAAACTTTGAACGCGGTCTTGCGAAATAATAAGGAAGGAAAAAATAAACTCTATGTACGATTAAGCAAGTACATTGCATTACATCACGCGTGCACGTTACGCTCCGAGCGATAAATCCTTTCCAACGTATTTAGATATAATATGCACATAGAGAGAGAGAGAGGGAGAGAGAGAAAGACGCTTTTCTAGTGTTTTCTTTCTTTACAAAAGATTTGTAACTTTTGGGTTATTGTTCGCGATGACGCACAAAGTCGATAACAAAATCGTTTAAAAATCAATTATTTTTGATGATGTGGATTTGGAATAAAACACTGTCAACGATCGTATTCAATTGTCATTGCATTCAAGCTAAATTAAAATGACTCGGTAAGCATGAAATGTCTATTTAAAGCGATTTAAAGCGATTTAAAGCGATTTAAAGCGATTTAAAGCGATTTAAAGCGACTTTTGTATATTATCAAATGTTCTTTGATATTAAAATACCAATCATACTTAGGTATGTTACACGATAGGAAAAAAATAAATATACACGAATCATTAGCATCGACAAAAATCTCGAGTACAATCAGAAGTATGTGTAGTATATAATATATACCATCGATGTCAATAACTCTTGGTGGAAGATATTTTGTGAGCACAGACAACGGTCGAGATAGTGGACGATAATGGTGCTCATTGAAATCATTGGACTTTCCATGTTTCTTTCTTGTTCCTTTGGTACTTCCATCCTGCATAGAAAGAGCTCGGTTTCTTTTCTCGTCTCTTTTCTCGCGTATTTCTCTTTCCGCGTGCGTGCGTGCACGCTGGCATACGATGTCCACGAGCGCACGTGTGAACGCAGCCTAACTATGTGGGCTGTGCACTCGACTGATAAAACGCTTCAGCGACGTGTCAGTGACCCTCCTCCCTCCTACTCTCTCTTTCTTCTTTAAATGCGCGTGCGCTCGCTCTCTTTCTCTTTTCTCTTCATTCCTCTTTCTTCTCTTATCCGACATCTTCATGATGTCTGTCCGAGGTTTCAAAATACATATTATTCTTCGTGTTCGTATCTGCACGTTCGGAAAAAAAAAATAAAGTACCTAATTTAAGGGATAAAACGCCGCGCCACTCTAGTGCTCCAAGAGATAGCCTATTTTTGGGAATTTTTTTTTCCTATGAATATGGTAAGTGCAAGACAAAATTCGTTTAAAGGACTTTATTATATACACTTCCAACTACATTCACAACAACAACATCCGTAACATGCCGTCACAAAATGGCATATATGGTATAGTTTTTTGTTTCGCTAAGCTATGACGCGCTGCAATTTTGTGGTGATTTGCGATGGAAAGATTTGTCAATGAAATTTTTGTTAAAAATTTATATAGCACAAATTTTTTGTATATTTTCAACGAATTTTGCCTTGTACTTATCACATTTTCATAAGATTTCGTGAACGCTAGACGCGTTGGGGTTGAATTCGGTCCGCCGGAGTAACGATTCCAAGAACTTGGATGATACAAATTGATCTCATGTTTGAGAACTACTGCCTGCGTTACAAAGAACAGCGACGAGCCCTCCGATGCACGTGCATGCGAGTACCGTCGACCGGAAGTCGATGAAAAAAAAACCTAGTTCACCCTCGTCACTCGGCACCAGCTTCTCTTCATGGGAACCAACCTCCTCTTCTTTCTCTCGCACATCAACGCGCACGCAGGCACGCACGCACGTACGCACGCACACACACGTGTACACACACACACACACACACACACACACACACGCACGCACGCACTATGCCACACATACGAAAGCGATTCGTTTCATCTCGATCTTCCTCGTCTCTTACTCGACGCTAGAAGAGGTCTGTTCAATTTCCAACTTATCGTATAAGTAATTCTCTACTTATGTACTACGCTCCCTTTGTTCATAGCAATTTGCTATTTTGAGAAAAGACAATTTTTATCGACACCGAAAAGTAAATTTGAAGGGAAGAATAAAAATTAGGCGCGTAATAGATGAATTAAATTGTCGACTCTCTCGTGCTTATAAGAAATGTTATTTATATTTTTCTTCAATAATCAAACGGTATCCGCATTCAGCGACCTTCGTATTATTCGTATCTCTCTCTCTCTCTCTCTCTCTATCGCGAGCGAGCGATTTTATTCAAGGATAACTGTTGTTTCTAACTAAAGTCATAGACGGAAGTTCTCAGTTAAAGAAGGTTAAAGCAGAAACGGGATTGGAAATTTCGAAAAAGTTCTTCTTACCGAAAGAAGACTCATCGTGAAAAGGTGAAGGCTTTTTGTTAAAGAAATAAAAATAGAAAAATGAAGGGAACGATACGTTGGCGTTGGCGTTGGCAGGTAAGGTCGACTGGCTGATCCCTTTAATTCTGTGGCCTCTATAACCATTAAAAAGGAATGGTGGGAGGAGCCGGTCGCAGGTAGCCCGTAAATCTTTGCCGTCACCTGCATTTTACCTGCCGCTAAAGTACCATAAGATGCGAGGGTAACTCGTGCACTATAACACGTTCCCGCGCAGATACTTTCTTCGACATTTAAATGAATAATCAAATAAGTGATTAGGTTGTTAATAAGACGACCTATAGTTCCTGCTTTTGTAACGTGCATTGTTATACCTGTAATAGAAGACGCATACACATTTTAGGATTTATTATCCGTGCGAATAAGTTAGAAATAATTTAACGAATACGAGATCTAGAACAAATATTGATACGTTTAAAAACTAAACGCTTCAACTTCTATCGTTGGTTGAAAATTCGGGCAAATATCAAGGACAAGACTACTTGAATGAGCGAAAATATAAGATAAGTAGTTTAGACCCTTTTGTGGGCTCCAAGTAAAGAAAATGCAAGGAGACGGAAGATGGAGATATAAGAGAGAAGAAGAACTACCGTCGTGTCTCTTGTCCCGGATCCGCCGACTCGTAATAATAGTTATCCCGACGGCAAGGAATGCCAGCAGAGTTGTTGCCCTGTGAGTAACGTCGTACATGTGAAATACGAGAAGGAACTTGACGTTCCACATAAAACGAACGGAAGCAAGTCGGTTTGGATCGGTTTATTTTTTTTTTTATCAAGTATTTCCTCTATTCGTTCTTTCATTAAAATCAAAATCTCTTATAGACTCGAAATAAAGATATTGAAAAATTTGGATAACTCGTTAGAAAAAGACCAACAACTGTCACTTCCCTTTTCTCTATTTTTTTCTTCCCCGTAACTTTGACCGAACGGATTCTTTCAAATGGCAGCAAGAGGAGCCGGATGCCATCCATCGTGTCCGCCAGTTTCCTTTTGCTTAGTTTTTCTTGCTTCGTCGGTCAAAAGATACGGTAAAAGGCGGGAATACGAAAAGCAGAGTTTCTCTCTCTCTCTCTCTCTCTCTCTCTCTCTCTGTCTGTCTGTTCACATGCATGCACACACACACACACACACACACACACACACACACTCGTCCGTTCGTATTTCTATTCGACGGCAAATACATGGAAGGACAATGAGAAAAGAAGAAGAGAACCTCTTCGGAAGGGAAAAGATCTGACAAGACGCCAATGAAGCTCCATTCCTTGCCTCTTTTACAGGCGATAAAGAAGAAAAAGAAGACCAAGGTCCGTGCTTCCGGTCCGGATACCGACCGGTTCTTCTCTTTCGCTAAAGCAAAAGAGAAAAAACGATGAAATGAGAAAAGAACCGGATATACCTCTTCCTTCGTTCAACGAACATACATATTATGTTTCGTCGTATTTATCGATTGAAATAGTCAATAAAATGAAGTTACAAAACATTTCATGACAATATAATTTAGATCATAGTTTGGATCAACTAATGAATAGAACAAATGATTGGAAGAAAGCTATAAGAAGACTACGCCTATTAAAGATGTCGTAAGTAGATAGGTACAATGCGAATATGGCGTTCCTTACCACGCCTTAACTGTTGGAGACACGTCTCGTCTGACGTGTTCAGTCGTTTCTAAGCCAAGTACCGCGGCGGCGTCACGTGTACGCTTACTTGTGTATTATAATTATATGTATGTATGTATTTATGATTAAACGCAAGGAGTAAAAATGATCAGGTTAATTATCTTTAACGATATCTTTGTATTACCTAAAAAAATCTTTCTCATTCTTTATAAGTAGTTTGCTTTAGGTATCATCCTCTGTTCCGAGTTGAGAACCAAAACGTTAAAAAGCATAAAAAGAATGAAATGTTTGTATGAAGGTCGTTCCAAAGTTAGCGGTGCGTTATCACAATGTTCACAAAGATCGATCGAGCCCTTCCCTTCTGGGTCCTACAGAAATCTCCATTTCTCTTTCCAAGCCACAGTATATACTGCTTCCTCTCTCTTACTTCCGGGTTCGAGGCTCTTCCGGTGAGCTCGACGCAATAGCGTTGAAAGGGCTCTCCCTCCTCTCGTCCCACTTCCTTTCTCCAGCGGCTTTCCTCCCGCGCTCCTTCCTCGCTCCTTCCTCGCTCCTTCCTCGCTCCTTCCTCGCTCTTTCCTCGCTCCTTTCTCGCCATCATCGTCGTCGTCGTCGTCGTCGTCGTCGTCGTCGTCGTCGTCATCGTCGTCGAAAGGCTTTCTTACCGCGCCGCCTTCTACCAAACTCACCACCCTTTATATACTTCCCCTTTTGCCACTCCTCTATCCATCTTTACGTGTGTATACTTGTACGCACGCACGCACGCACGCACATTTCTTGTCATTTTCTAACCATTCTCTTTACTATCCAAATAGCGTTTTTATCTTATTCGCCGTGTTCAAAGATTTTCTAATGGCAAAGTTTTCATATAAGACGAATTAAAAAGTAGTTGCGCGTATCATAGGCTGTCGCGAAAGATATCTACACTATCACTACTGATCACGTTCTGATTTATGGTCAAAGGATTACCTAAGTAAATACTTGGAATGAAAACAACGATAATGAGAGATGAAAAAAGAAGTAAAGGCAAGAAAGAAAAAATTAAATAATAGCGTGAACAAGGCTTTACATATATATTTATATATATATACATCGGTATATCATACACCTATATTATACTCCCACCCTTGGGAGCAGACAGTAGAGAAGAGTAAGTGGGAAAAGAGTGGGAAAAGAAAGGACGCGACGCGGTGCGGAGCAAAGTAAGAAGGAGAAGACGGAAGAGAGAAACGAGGGAGGGAGAATAATCCGATGGTAGGAGAAGAGAGACTGGAAACGGAAGGACCGAGAGAGGACAAAGGGGGGTGGCGAGAAACACCAAGGGGAAGAAAGGGAAGAAATAGTGAGCGTGGAGAGGAAAGGAGAGGAGAAACGACCTTTTCAATGTAATCACATCGAGCTTGTCTCACAGAAGCGTCGGCAACCAGGAAGCAAAACAGAAATAGGTGACCGCAACGTGCAGTAGTATGCTGATGGACGACGAATTCCTACATAAAATGGACCTATTATTTTTATTTCTTTCTACTCTCTCATCTGATCTATTTTGATGAAATATAAACATTTTTTTGATGCACACCCATTCCCCTGTTCTGTAAAATCTTCCAATTAATCAACTTTCCAAAAAGTACAAAACTTGCGTAACTAAAGTAAAAAACTGGAAATAAGTATTTTCGAACGTGAGTTTGTCTCTACTTGATTTGCCACGCATCGAAGAGAAACCGGAAAAAAGAGGGCATTTAAATCATTCTTTCTGTCGACTTTATACGAAACATACGCAGATAAGCGATTAATATAATCGCATTTATTTCACAACGCGTGCTCGTTGTTGTTGGCGCAGGACGAGACAGAGAGAAACAGAGAGAAACAGAGAGAGAGAGAGAGAGAGAGAGAGAGAGAGAGAGAGAGAGAGAAAGAGACTAATATAATCTTTTTTACTCTTTTCTTCTTCGCTTCACATTTCATTTACTAATCTCGATTTATCGCACTTTCTACTCGATGATAGTAACGTCATCAATCGGCTCGTTAAGAAAAAATAATGCAAAAATAAATAATACAATTTGAACAAACAAGCTAAAGAAGATAATTATTTAGTCAACTTATATCCTTTCAAATTTGCATATGCAAATAAGCAACAAAAGAAAGCAACGTGTTTCCAAATCGCGTGGCATCGGAACGCGTTAAACTCATCGAACTGTATATGTATCTAGCAATAGCAATAACGATAACGATAACGATAACGATAACGATAATGATAACGATAAGGATGTTAGGAAGTCCGTTGGAAAAAATCGAAACGTATCTCGCGGTTCTCTTCGCTCTCCTTAATGATATCCCATAACGAATGAAAAATAAACAAGGCGATGATTCTTGATGGCGCGCGCTTACGAATTATCAATATAAAGTTTCTTCTGCAAAGAAAAACAAAGATGCGACCCAAATAGTTTATCGAATGAACTGTTAGACAGAGCTATCGCGTTCAATATTTCTTTTTTTTTCTTTTTTTCCATTTGTCTCATTAATATTATATTAATAAGAAGAATTATTTATTCTCGAAAAAGATGTACATTTGTAAGATACATATGACATTCTATTTGGATCGTTGTATTGTCTCGACGCGGAAAGTTTAAAAGAAGGAAACTGAACACGCGTTCAGATGATACTAGATCCATACGAACGTAGATAAGAAATAGGTGATGATCTATCGATCGCGTTATTTCTCTTCTTTATATTCATTCAAAATTGTTTATCCAAAATACAAGGAAGAAAAGAAAAAATACCTCGATAAAAGTATCTTTCGGCAGTTTTATCGAATCTCTCCGCGATGCGAGGAAACTTGTTAGATCATCCCCGCTAGAGTTACGTCCTGATCTTCCAGCTCCTCTTCCTCCTCCCCTTACCACCTTCTCCACGCCTCCTTCTTCCGCTCCTCCTCCTAGTGCCGTGGCTGTTGTGTGACGTGACGTACCGTCTCACGATATCATCAATGTGACCCAACGTTGATCGACCCCTTAACCAATCTATCTTCCGATGACTTTTAATCGGCATTCACTCGATAGAGAGATACTTTCTTTCGAGTTCATCGTTCAACGAATAGTTGAACTATTATTTCTTTTCTACAGGGAAAAGCTTCTCTCTTTTCTCTGTATCTTTCGTTCTCTCTCTCTCTTTCTCTCTCTCTCTCTCTCCTTCTTAATTATGCACGCACGCACGCACGCAGCACCCACACCTGCACCGAAAGAGAGAAAGAGATCCAATTGTGGATTAACGAAACGTCACTGCTCGCGCACGTGAGTACACGTCGAAGTTAGACGAACGTCACCGATGGCACAGCGATGCTGCGCAATGTTACTATTTGACGAACAAAAAATAATAACGACGTTAAGGATGTTAAATATCCACACGAATTGCGCACACTTGAGGCTCATTTATCTCTAACAAGTCACGATTTCATATCAACCATCTGTCGGCAAGCAGGTCTTTCCTCCTCGAAAAGTTTCCTTCCTTTAGCGAAAGGAAAAATGGGATAAAATTCGAAGAAGGGATATCAGAGTGATCAAGAAAATCGGAGGGAGAGAGAGAGAGAGAGAGAGAGAGAGAGAGAGAAGAAAGGAGAAAAAATAGAGCGCGCGCGCGCGTTCCCTAGAAAGAGAGAGAGGGATGAAAGAGATGACAGAGGGGATAAAGGGGGTTAGAGGGGAGGGAGAGATCTAGATATGCCTGCCGGCTTAAGCTTGTCAAAGAAACATTTGATGGTGCTCCTCTTGGAGAGCAGTGGTGGTTGCGGCGGCGGTGGCGGTGGCGGTGACGGTAGCTGTAGCAACGATAATAATTCCTCGTAATTCTCTTGTCTATTCCTATTCGTTTTTTCTTTCTTTTTAGGGATAGAGACGATACGATCCCACGTCACGTACGAGTGGCAAAGTGCGAACAACGAAGCGGCGGAAGTAACAGTGAGCAAGATGGAAAGACACGCGTCTCGAAGCTGCCGCGAGTGACTAAGCTCGTCCAAGTCGAGCGAGTCATGCAGTAGGAAGTATCGCCTACTTGCTTGCCGCCAGATTCTATCCCCACTTTGGTATCGTCGATATCGCCAACGTTCTACTCGGAGAGATGGAAAGCGAGCGCCCTGATCCACCACTGGTGTGCGCCGTCGATGCGCGCGCGCCTGATGCGCACCGTTCATCTGCGCTAACTTGTCCCACTGCTCTCCAATTCTCCTTCAAAGATACTGACCACTTGTTTGGATCGACGTGTTCCCGATGAATAGAGCCACCCTTTCCATCCCTCCTCGGATTCGCACCCCATCGTGACGAAACATTTCATTTTCATTTCGACCAATTAAAGTGCTAATGAAGAATCTTTCCCTAATACTAATCAAAAAACTTATGATTGGAATGAAACGAAAAAATTGATACAAGAGAGAGAGAGAGAGAGAGAGAGAGAGAGAGAGAGAGAAAACTATCAAACGGCCTAGTCTTTGCTTATCCGAAAAATATGATACAAGGGAAAATCTACTGGGAGATGGCAGCACCATCTACGAGGAGGAGGAGGAGGAGGAGGATTTCATTTTACATTAAATGATCCTGATAAAATTGCATCTAAAATGCATTTTAATTGCGTCTGCGACGATCGTCTTATTGATTTCGCATATTTCATATTTTACTGATTATTTTGAATTTTGAAAAACAGGACAGCGCGCGCGCGCGTTTATCTATTTACCGTCCAAAGTCGAACGTGATGAAATTCCCGCGGCACTCATTGGAGAAGGAGCTTCGCCAATGAGGCGCCGACGTTAAGCGTCTTCTCTCGCGAAGAGAAATAATCGAAGTGCAGCCTACGATAAACGGGTAGGGAACTCCGACGAGAGACTATGGAAGGGGATTCGCTGACTTCCTCGTAGCTTCCTCGTAATTGTTATCGCGATTGTTGCCACCGAGTTAAACCTAACCGATCGTTGACACACTCGAGGAGAATGAAACTGCGCGTGGTCAAACCGCTTTTCGAAGTGTCCAAAGACCAAAGTCGCTTGTATTTGTTGACTGCCTGCACCAAGTGCCAAGTCCGCCCGCGTTTGATAGGTATGAAAATGTTCATTACGTTACGAATTTTTCCAACATTATTATTTTTTACAAGTCTTCTCTTTAAACCAAATTTGTTTTCGTTTCAAATTATATTTGCAATTAGAGTTGCGTAATCTCTACTTTCTTTCTTTTCCTACTTACCCTCGAATATACTTTACTTGACATTTTTTCTTCTCGATAGATTGTTCCAACCCTGACGCAAATCTGACAAAATTCACAAACTTTAGGATGCGTTCGAAACATATATTACAAAAATAAAAAGTAAGTAACATAAGAACAATATTGTTTGGTGAAAAAAAAAGCGCGCCAAACATCATGACCAGCACCATCAGTCACAAGCACCATAGGAATTGGTGCTACTCATAAGCCAAGCAGGCAGGCAGGCAGGCAGGCAGGAAGGCAAGCAGGCAGGAAGGCAAGCAGGCAGGCAGGCAGGCAGGCAGGCAGGCAGGGCAGGATATAACAGGTAAAACAGGTTTGTGGGCGTCCTGAGAGAGCTACCTGTACCGCTTCTTCGGAGCCCTTCCGATTCTCGCGTGTCTCTCCTCTTCCCCAACTTCGGTCTTTCCTTTTGATACAGGAACCCTCACTTCTACGGAAGGGTCTCCGAAAAAGATGAGAAAAAAGGTCATGTGAGGATAGAAGGGAGAAAAGCAAGAAAGGGAAACGGACTGAGTTTACCGCCTATGAATACACGTTCACCTGCGCGAGCGCGAACGCGCGTAACATAATACCAGGAGGATCGCCTCGTAGAAATGCCAAAAGAATTTAGTTACAAGAGCATGCGTTATCTAGGGACTCTTTGGGACGCATTGGGACGCATTGGGACGCATTGGGACGCATTCGTCGAACCTTCGAACCTTTTCTATATACGCACACTTCTACAAGCGCGATTACCCCATATCTCCATAAACGATGTTCCTTTTTTTCTTATCGTTCTCGGTTTTGACATTTCAAAAATAATGCTCGGGCTTGCGATTAATTAGGAAATCAAATATTTTATAAACAAAACAAAAAGAGACAAAGAGACAAACATATGTATATACATCTATAGGATTGATCCGGCGAGAGAATTAGATAGAAGACATTATACCATTTGTTTCTTATTATTTTGGCCTACTCTTAACGAGGTGCTTCGTAATCCCAACTCCTGGCTACTAACAATAAGCGTTGCAGATGTGTGTTTGTGTGCGACTGCATACTACGAAGCCTAGACTCATATTAACTCAATCCACACACTTAAAAATATAAGTTAGTTCTTCGACTGGCCACTAGACTATTTACGTTTGTCATAAGCAAAACTGTATTATAGTCTTTACATAAGACTCCAACATTAGAAAAATTTAAGATCTTTATTTACAGGATAATGTCTGCAATATAAAAATTCAAATATGCTCTCAGCGTAAGGCTGAGTCGATGCAACTGTCATGAGGAGTTAGTCGTATCTATCTTTTGTAAGATTAACAACGATTCAGAATGTAATTTGTAAACTGATGGGTCTGTCGCACCTTTTACTTCTAAGTAAAGGGAACTAGAAGAAGAGAGAGAAGAATCGAAGGCGTACAATGTTCTTATCGAGTAAGTGGAAATTGATGTCATTTAAAAATTTATTAATAGCATGAGTTATAGAATGTTTATGTTTAAATCCAAACTAATTATGTGAGATGAAATGATTTTTTTTAGTGAAAAATTCTTAAGTATTGTTTATAATTGATTGATAAACTTTGCTAATAGCTCGTTTATATTTCAAATGTGCATATACGTGTAATACACTTACTTAGCTATAGAATTATTGTACGTGTAAAATTGTATGTGTCAGCGTTTGATTGTGAAAGTGTGCGCGTATGTATGTGTATAGAAATGTACATTTTAAAGAGCAGGTAGTTCGCTTTCAATTCGCTTTTGAGATAGCGCGGAAGAGCGAAGAAGCTTCTTCATCTTCTTTTTCTTATTTTTCTTATTTTTGTCCTTTTTCTCCTTTCCTTCTTCTTGGAGCTGCTTTTGAAAAGCTAGCAACAGAAGGACCACCCTCCTTTCTTTGACTGATCGCACGTAAATTTTGAAAGAATCCACGGGTCCATTGTAGATAATCGGTCGTGCGAGAAAAGAAATTTTCCTTCTTCGACGAGCCGACCTTAAAACTTCCCACATACCTGCGTTGTGATTAATGTCACGCCTTTTCGAGACATTTTTTAACTTGTAAAAACATGTATATTCGGTCGTAGATATTATTACATTTGTTTGGATTAAAAGTTAGGCGATGTAAACTAGTAGAAAAGAGTAGCTAGATAGAAATACTCTTTGGTGACAATATTTTATGGTTCTTTGACACTTTATAATCTACGCATATCGCGCATTTACGATAGAGCATCGAACGCTGTAAGCGAAGTGGTTTAGTAATCCGGCAGCGGCGCTTGCGCAATCCAGGAATTTCTCATGCGAGGCGAAGGAAGGAAATTGCGTTGCCCAATTAGAAATCGCGGGAGACCGCAAAAGGAGGAAAGAAACGAGATAAAAAAAAAAAAATAACATAAAAGAAGAGAAAAGTTAGGGAAGAGAGAGAGAGAGAGAGAGAGAGAGAGAGAGAGAGAGAGAGGAAAGGATAGAGTAAGTACACTGCTCGTACACGTACGAGTGTGGAATTTCGGTTTCCTTCCGTTGGAAGAAAAATGATACTAAATGCCAAATATTACTCGAGTTTAAAATCAAACGAGTTAATAAATTAGTTGTGATGTCGCATCGAAATTTCATCGTATCTCTAACCATAAGCGGTCAAACTTATTTTAGTAATCACGAACTCATTGTGTCTCTGCTTTTTTTTTTTTTTTTTCATCGCAAATCAGATGTGATGGCACATCTGAACTCAGAGCCCAGGCATTCTATGGCAAGGAGCGATGACGAGGCCTTTGCAGGAATCCGGTCTCTTCCTTTCCCCCTTCTTTCCTCCTTCCCCTCCCCCTCCCCTCCCCTCCCTCCTTTCTCCTTTTGCTTTTCTCGAACGATTACGACATTGCTCCTCTCACCTCCGCCTAATCCCAAATGCCGTGTTGCAGAAGCACTGGAATGAAGGAGGACGAGCGAGCGCTCAAAGAAGAAAGAAAAGGGTAGGAGGACAATCGACGATATGCGCCAGGGTTTGCTGTTGTGTTTGCTGTTGTGTTTGCCCAACAGCTCCACTCGTCATCCCGGATGTACAACATCTTTATATGCTATTCTTCGATGCAGTTACCTACCAACGCGATTCTTCTCTTTTTCACCTATTAACGAGTCTTCTTGAACTATACCTAACTGCATATAGAGACATGTATGTACCCGTATCGCGAATACAACAGAAATCATATAGTATAACGTATTACAATAAATATTCGACCAATTGAAAAATAAACAAAAAGACAAATATCTATCTAATCTAATTAGACGATTATTTAATAAATAATAGAATCGTTTGGTTATTCAACTGAAAATCCGACCGAACAAGTATTCGTTGGTTCGTTTGGAGAAAGTGTCTCTTGTACCGATGCCTTAAGGCGCATTTCACATGCGCTTTAAGAGCTCCGACTCGCCGCGAGCCGTCTGTGTGTGTGTGTGTGTGTGTTAACGCACGCTCGGCTTATGTAATCGGTTACGGTAATAGCGTGGTAGTTATAGCAATCCGGGAGCAACCAACGGGTAACACAATTCCTTGTTAATACGCTAACGAATACACTAACTCTTACATTGTATGCTTGATATTGCCAATTTTCATTGGAGATTCCTCTTTTAAGCATAATAACTAATAAAAAATAAGATTTTTAAGGTGACCGAGCGTTTCATACATTCTTAGACTCGTCGAAATTGCGATCGTTTTCTTGTTTTCCAATGCAACATGAATTAATTGTAATTGTAATTTTAATAATGCGTTAACGTTCGAACACGTAGTAAACTCTGGAAGTGAGCGGCAGACGCTTACAGCAATGGCGACTTCATGATTTGACCCGTCGAGCCGACGAACCGGTTATCAATGCTCGGAAGCGTGTCGTTCGGCTCGATTACGATACGTCCTCCTCGATGTAGGTGAGTACAGGAGCGTATCGTGGCGTACCTTCCCTACTCAATGCTACGCTATTTTTTATTGAAATTCTGTCTTTTTAGTTTATTTTAAGGAAAGACCAATCCTGAAAACGAATTGCTTTAACCTTCGAACCAAGTTTTTCGTATTAATTTGAAAAACGTGTAGGTAGGAATTGCATAAGTCTGGCTGGGTACGTACGCGAGCACTCGCTAAAGGCAAAGGCAAAGGCAAAGGCAAAGGCAAAGGCAAAGGCAAAGAGAATCGGATAGGAAGACGAACGAGCGGAACTGAGGTCCGTGGAGCTTCCTTTCCTTTCGACATGCCTGGCTGCCTTCTCATCCTCTCCCACAGATTACAACCAACTTTTCTCTCTCTCTCTCTCTCTCTCTCTTGCGTGCGCGCGAGCGTCCAGGAGTACCTTCACTTGCTTGCACGAACAGCACACGTTCAAGCACAGGTTCTAACATACACGCTCACCTTCTTACTCTCCCTCTCTTGCTTACCGATGTGTAAGCACTACCACGTTAACAACGAGCAACGAGCCGCTGCTAATACTACTAAGAACAACAGTAATGGTCGTAAGACTATTCGAATCGGAGCAGGTCTGAAAAAGAAGGAACTACGTTGGACGCACCTACTTCCGGGATGCGTCTTACCTCGGCGCACCTTCACCAACGAGTGATGATACGTTCTCTTAATGATCTTTACATCTCATATATTAAAACATGTTTTATTAAATTTATCGAAATCTTATTTTCTCACGAATTAGACAAATCTTCATTTGTCGTACCTTATTAAGAACGCAACGACAGATCATTCTTTGCGAGTAAAACGTTAGCGCGCTTATAATGGAGGAAGCCATTACCTCATTCCGCATCCTTAAGTTCCTATCGAACCGCTCTACCGACTCGACCGACGATCGAACCACTTTACTTTCTATCTAACGTTCGAACTTTAGCAAAAGAAGAGGATTAAACGCAGGATACGTCATTGGAAAGATTCTAGCTCGATTGCTCATGACAAAGGTATTCATAAATTCCTCCTTCTAACGAACAAATCAGACTACATCGAATATCTTTGCGACCTCGAGAAAATGCTCGTGGCACGATAACCACTAACGCCGCCGAGTTCGAATAACATTAAAATCATTGTGACCTTATCTCCAAGCCTGCGTACTTTCACCTACTCGAAGTACGGCTCTATGTTCAAATATATGTATAATAGTTTAGCGCGCTATCCATACGATGCTTCAAATTGATGCATATATTGTATATTGTAATGATAATTAACAAGTTGAATCACATGAAAAGATCCTTTCTCTCATGCGAAAAGAAGAAGTAGGAGAAGAAGAAGAAGCAGCAGCAGCAGCAGCAGCAGCAGCAAGAATTAGAGTTACTTGAAATTATGTAATCGCTTTCTTCATGTAAATGCTTCTTACGAGCGCAATCTTTTTGCCTGATCAGTCCCTTTTAATGAAAACCCTTAGAGTTTTACGAAAAGCATGAAATTTTAACAAAAAATTCCAGGCGATCTGCAAATGTATGAAATTCCATACGTTCACCGATTTTCTCTTGTCACGACAACATAAGGTGCGCATAAGGTGAAGGTATCGATTGCGCAACATCTATATTATGCAACGAAGGCGGCTTCCTGCTGTTATCCAATCGTCCGGAGCACAGGAACTCGATATAGTTGCACAGTCGCTATTTTCATAACTTTTCTTTTTCTTAGCTTCGTCAAAGTGTTCGGATAAATCAAATTATCCACGTAATAACGAACAGGTTTTTCATTTATCCAAATATCTATAGTATATGGAATAAGCATTTTGCGAGTATTTGCATTTGCATTTAGAGAATTATTTTGGTAATGCCAAATCTCATATTCATTCTATCTATTCTATTAACAATCAATCGGAAGACTTGGTCGTATAAGAAGTGCAGAAGAATATAACGAACTTTTATAGGAAGCCGTAGCGCGCATCTGACATTTGGAACCGTTGCGAAAGCGACTGTGGGAAGTTCTACGCGAAGCTGATATTTACGCGCGAAGAAAGTAAAGGCACCAGAGCCATGATGTTTCGAGTTCGATCGATTCTCGCTTATGTCGCAAACAAGGTAAATACGATTCTTTATCAATTTGCTATTTCGATATGAAACTTTAGTCGTTGAAAGATAGTTTAATTGAGATTACTTGCATTAATAAGGGCCCTTGACAAAAATAAAAGGAGATTGAAAATAATTCGTGTGTGAAACAGCCCAGCCCATAGGAGGACGCTCGACGATCGTCCCCGTTCATATTAATGTTCGAAAACGTCGCTGATGCAATCCTGGTATTCGTAGCAAGTAGAGATAGACTATAAATCATGTATTTAACACCCTGCTCTCTCTCTCTCTCTTACCCAGCCTTGAGTCTACGTCGCACAAGCATATATCGTATTTAAGGATAGTAATCCGAACGAACGCATATCGTAGACGCGTTGTTGATTTTCTTTGCTTTTACTACGAGACAACGTAAATGCTTGAAAACTAACATAAGGCATTCTCGTTATCGCTAGCTATGTACTATCGAGGAACCTACTAGGATGTATGGATGTTGCTTTCATTAGGTTCTCAACTATCGCCAATTGACAAAAATATTTTATCAGCATTATTATCTATATGCTCGTATATGCTCGTATATGCTCGTATACATATACATTTTTGAAATAAAATGAAATGTAATTCTTTTCTGCAACAACATATAGTTATGCAGATGGTAGAATGGTAATTGCGAGAGAGAAGAAATCGTGATGTTCGTTCGCGTTGAGAAACGCTCAGTTGGATGGCAACTCGGTGGTGGATGCTATCCACTTGCACGTTCTCCAGACAGAAAAGAGAAGTAGGAGAAATTCTGGCGCGGAGCGTTACTTCCTGTTCAGTCGTCGCAGAAACTCCCGAGGGTTGGCTGGCTGGGTTGGCTGGGAGGCATTTCATTTCCTTGGCGACTTCCGGCAAACGCGACGCTTCCGCCGTATCGGGACCGGGGCCGCCGTCGGCGTCGTCGTCGTCGTCGTCGTCGTCGTCGTCTTCGTCGTCGTGGTAGTCGTGGGGTAGTCGTGGTAGTCGTCGTAGTAGTCGACGTTGGCGTCGGCGTCGGCGTCGTGTTCCTGCCCCACCCTTGTTCCGGTTCCCGTTTCATCCGCTTCTAACCCAACCACCCTTCTAGGCAACCAATCAAACGACCGACCAACCAACCAACCGACCAACCAGTCAGCTACCTACCCAGACAGCAACCAATCGGCCAACCGTCCGACCGACCGACCGACCGACCGACCAACCGACCGACAGACCAACCGACCGACCGACAGATCGACCGACCCGACCCGACTCGACCCGACCCAACCACCCTCTACGCCACCTACCCTTCCCTGCTTCTCTCACCCCTATCCTTTCCGCGCTTTCCTCTATCTGCCGCCCTTCCGCTTTTCCCTCTTCCCCGTTCCTCTCCTTCCGCTTCGTTCCTATCCACGTTGATGGTGCACAGAGCACTTCCGCCCACCCACCATCCCTTTCTCTGACATTTTCCTTTAACTTCCGTTCGTTCCTCTCCTTCGATCGTGCCTTTGCTTTTCTTTTCCAACCTTTCCACTATCTAGACAATTAATAGATGTTCTATTTTTAGAGAAAATACACATTAGTGTTTCTTTCTACGCTACTCATTAATTTCATTCAGATTTTTGTGCGATCCTCCTATATTGTTTTGCTTGCAATTTATTTCCTTTAAACTCTCTATCGTCGATTGCGAAAGACCTTCGGATATTAAATATATGTACAGATACATTTGAATAAGCTTTAGAAAAATCGATTTTAGTCGATACGTTCGACTAAAATTCTTTCTTCCATCATCCAACATCTTTGATTCCATACTTAAAATCGTCGAAAAAGGTTCGTTGGTATGCCGTTGATCGTTTGAAAATCTACTTAAACGCAACAATCGAGAATACACACACCTTGTTCTCTTTTTGTATAAAAGCCTATGGTCTTTCGAGTTGGTATTTCGTGTAACGGGAGGAATTGGTATGCTCCTTCGTGTCACGAGATTACGTATTCTCGATGAGAAACCGAGCGGTTCGTGTACTTACCCCGGATGTACGTGTGCCAGCAACTTGGAGAAGTGTGCTTTACGCACCTGTCGCGAGTTTCGATGTATCTTTTACACTGCGGTGCCAACGAACTCTACTGATCCATTCGAAATACATTCCAAACATCGTCGACATTTTTATTATCAACTAATACCATTTACCATTACTTTAGCTTATCTATTGATCTTGACTTTGTACAAATAATGAACAACTCTACTCTACTCTCTCTCTTTCTCTCTCTCTCGCAACTTGAATACACGTAAAAGCCATTCGGTTTTGATGTGAGATTTCTGTGAGCAACTCATATCATACACACACTACTGCGTAACTGTAAAGCAGTTCGAGCGCGCTGAGATGACGATTATCGACAGAAGCGAGCAAAAAAGACTACTGCACGTGTATAATGTAAAACGTAATAACCTTTCACACGACCTCGGAATTTGGATTTTCTCAAGGTTCAGTCGGGTGTTCCGTCGCGTTAAGGAATGCAACGCACCATGCAACGCACCATGCAACGCACCATGCACTATGGCTTCGCACTTACATGCGTAAGATTATTTTCATCTCTTTCTCTCAATCCCGACGCGATGATATGCGGACATTTTTGAACGAGATCGATAACGATTTGTGCATAGAAAAAGGGGAAGAGAAATGAAATAGAAGAAAGATCGAGCAGGAGTTATATGACACCCCCTCCCTCTTCGTCCGAAGCGAGCGTTTTACTATCATCCGTACATATGGGGATGGCAGTGCGGCAGATTCTAAACCACTCGGGACGTACCATCTGTGCACGTTCTGTCGCACACCCTCCTACCGTTATTTCGTCAAAAGCGACTCAAAGTCTCGCTCGCGCTCGCGAGAGAAGAATATTAGAGCGTCCTTTTAAAGGTTCAAATAAATCTTGAAAACGTATCGGTTTTATTCCTTATCCCTTTATCTTGATCGAGCAATGCTTCTTCGATCGCAATGCTGAGAAAATGAAAATATTTAGGTACGTAGCTACGCTACGGAGTGCGCAAAGTGATCTCACTCGAGACAATTGGTGCTGGCCCCATCAAGCTTCATCAGGGTGATTAGCAAACGACATACCCCGTGGGTCGCTCCTTTAGATTAGCCAGTGCCCTCGACTCGCGGATCTTCCCCACCCTTTATCTCTTTCCTACGTCCTACGTCAGCGCGTCGCCTTCTTTGTTCCTCCTCTTCTTCTCTTCGCGATCATTCCGAGCGTTCGAGCCACAAATGAACGTGACACATCGGTCAATGACACGCGTGTGCACATGCGGGTAAAGTAGCCCGGCCACGCTCGAGAGGCTTCTTCCTCCTCTGATGTCTCCTCTCCTCCTTCTTATCGTCATTATTATTATAACCATTGCTACTATAATATAATCGACAGTATCATGCACGATGTGTTCTTTAGTCCCCCTTGGTCTTTTCAAATTTTAATCATTCGACAAACGTTCTTTTGCAGATTCTCCATCTCCTCCATTGGGCTATACCTGCGTATACCAATGTCGAATCCAATACTGGACACGCAATCATGCACGTATAGATATAGTTCGAAAGAAGATAGGAGGAACCCACGCCTTATACTCACCCCCTGTGTTCGCTTCTCTACAATTCCCCTTCTTACGTCTGCCCTTACGACGGCCCTTACGTCGAAATCTGGCCACACCTCGAGAATACTCTTCCGAGTATTAGTCACTTCTAGCACAGCTGGGTTACGTCCCCGGAGTTTTTGCTGGTTCTTCCCTTCTCCATTTTCAAGACTGAATCAATCTCGGTTTATCCTAGAGAATAGCGGCAAATTTTTTCATGATTTTTCCAAGATGCGTATTGCTTATCACACAATTATTCACAATATATTGTAATATAAAAACGTAACGTGAATGAAGATTCGTTTGCTTTGCTTTTTATCCTTGCGCTTTCCTAATCGATAGCGCGTGCAATGCGTATCTAGGTTGCTCTTGTGAAAATGGGAATATAGCGAAGGGAGCTGATTTAGGAGAGAGAGAGAGAGAGAGAGAGAGAGAGAGAGAGAGAGAGGGCTGAATTTGTTTGTCGAACCGGGCTTCTCTGCTAATGCCCTAGTTAGTACTTTGGTTTCTTTTGTGCCACCCTCCGGCTACCACGTCCCCCAAATCCGTGGATTTGAACCCTCGCAGGAACGGGAAATGCACCCTTCCGCTATTCTACTACGGCTATTCTACGTTGTAGAATGCAATTTTCATTTTGCACGCAGTTCAAACGCATCGCCGACCTTTATAACGTTTTTGCTCGTCTCTCTCTCTCTCTCTCTGTTTAATAAATCTATTTTATATTTTTTTTTTTTAAATATAATAAAGTATAAGAAGACTTAGGAATTTCTTTAGTTTCTTCCTACTATCATAAGTGAGTTGTTTAGTTTTTTGATCTGTCGAATTGGAATACGTAGACCTTGTATCATATTCGTCAACGAATATAAGGGAAGCCCTTCTCACCGATGTTTCGTATTTTGAAAGCAAGCCACTCTAAATGATGAGATTTTCGATGGCATCCGTCGCGCGGCCATCCGACCCTTCGGTCGCGTTTGTTGAAAGAAACCGGAGCGCATTAAAGTATTGCTGGAGCGCTTTCGCTTTTGGCTTTGCTTTTGCTTTTGCTTTTGCTTTTGCTTTTGCTTTTGCCTTTATGGCCGCCTGGAACAATGACGAATCCCCGACGTCATTGTGGTTGCCCCTGCAGCTCCGATGAAAATACAGGAAAGGGAAAAATATAAAAGAAAGCGCGAAAGGCGAATGTAGGAAAAAAGAAAATGGAAAACAAAAAGAAAAAAAGAGCAAGGTGTGCATCAGGCAACAGTCACTCGCTCCTGATTACACGGACCATTGTGCAATAACAACAAAATCGGTATACGAGAGGATGAGTGTAAAATAATGCCTATGACTGGGGTAAGAACTAAGGGTAAGACCTAAGGGTAAGACACAGGCTACAACGGTATAGCGCAAAAAAAATAAGTAACATTTTTTCAATTAATGAAACATAAAGCAAGATATAACTTTTCCATAATGACCATCAGCAATGAAGCAATCTTCAACAATCCCCCGGATATTAATACTCCTCCAATAAGCATACATTTATAATGGCATTTCTCCAAGCCGACTTGCTAAATTGTTATTGATAATATTTTTCTATTGACAATAGGAATACAAGTAAAACCTTCTTATGGAATAGAATAGATATTTCTAAATTTTCCAATATAAAATTGTCATTTTATCGTCTTCCTCTCAGATAAATGCTGCTTTGATCAAACAAAAACCTTCATCTTTTCGTACACATTTAACAAAAATGAAATGTTCATAAAGTTACATTAATGAATCTTATGACAATACTGTATACTAAAAAGAAAAAGATTCTAGTTTTTACGTATACCACGTAAGCCGCTGTGTTACAACGAATGCACGTGCATCGGATTAAAGACTTGTCGTTGATTCTTCGCTAACCTGTCGCGGAGAAACCGGAAACGAGTTGAATTCTTACGTGGAAACGCCTTGATCCCGCAGGCCAAGCAGGTAGGACTGGTAAAACGGGTGGGGCTTCCGCTTTGAGATCGTCGATCAGGATTGATACATCGATCATTCCTCATACGTATAAAAGAACCGTACAAGTAGTTGAACAATCCTTATCACGAGTAATCTCATTAATCGCCATAAAGAGCTTTGTATTTTTTCAAAACATGACGTTCCTACGACTGATGTGAATCGTAAAAAAACATAAAAAAACTACGTAGGAAATAATTAATATACAATATATTAGGTATCGGTAAATCCTGAGCAATGTATATATATATATATTATAGTCTTTTATTTGATTTCATTAACGATTATATAAATGCGTTCCTTGGACAAAGATTTCGCTACTTTTGTAACCTTTTGCTCATGATACATAGATACGACGCGAGATCACTGAAGAACTTTAACATAAACCGCAACACAGGAGGATGAGGCAATGTTACCAAGTATCGACGTTTCGGTGTAACGATATCTTCTTTGAAGGTTTTACGTGTCTACGACCTTCTAAGGGTGCGGTTGCGATCGCGAGATTCTAACGTTATGACATTCGAACGAACGATGTCAAATGAATTTTAGTATTTGACAAAAGAAATCAAATATAAGTGCATATCGCGACAACAACGACTATGAAACTAATTTAGATAGAAAATAAATAGATTATACTTGGACGAATGTTGAATTTTGATTGAGAGTTGAACGCGCGTGAGTTATAAGCAAACGCGAGTCCTAACAACTATTTCCCACGATTCATGATACGCGTCAAAATATTCATCATCGAGTAGGGATAACGGTGCTGAGATACTTTTCGTTCGAACAGCGACTTTAAATCCCGAAGCAAGGTAGTATCGGTATTTCTTGCGGTTCTTTGTCCCGCAGGCCGTATACCAACCTCACCTCACCTGTGCCAGGCCAGTTCGTCCAAGTAACTCGATCACGCGTGGCATACCGTGTATGTGTGCGTGTGTGAGAGAGAGAGAGAGAGAGTGTGTGTGTGTGTATGTGTATGGGGTATTCCTCCCTCCTCCAACTATGGTAACATCCTTCGAAGCGTCTCCATCTTCGCACTCGCTTCATCTATTCTCACAGTACAAAGTTATCGTTTTGCTTCCATTTCTGTTTGTATTCCTTTTACGAAGAAGAAACATCGACCGAATTATTGCTAGTTGAGATTATAACAAATGATAGAGAAAAGAGGTGTTAATGTTCCAACGTATGTATCTTGATTCGATTATAGAAAAGAAAAAGCGATAAAAGGAAATAGCGTAGAAGGTATGGTGAGACGAGGTGAGACGAGAAGGGAAAAATGGCCGCACAGCAGGTCGGTCATAGACTGCTTTTTCTAAAGAGTATGAGAAGCTGGAATAACCGACCCGATGAACCGAGGTTCCGGAGGACAGAACGGTACACGATGCCTTCCTCCTCTTTCTTCTCCAACCTTCACCGAGAGGCCACCGAAGATGAGGGCCAGCAGGACCTCGGAGTTCCCACTCTTGGAATTCCTAAGTACGCTTCTGATGGACACGCGCTAGTATACGTATACGGTACTCGCGTCGTTTGTTACTTTGCCAAGGTACGCAATGTATGTATGTTTTTAAGAAAATAGTTAACGTCGTTGCACTCTTATTCGCCTTATTCTGATCGCAACCACATATAATTCTATTTTCTACTATTAAACATTATTTTCTTGCAAACATTTATCATCGTTTGCGCATCCTTTAGGCGTCTATTAGGCATCTATTACGCGTCGTTTACGCCTCGTTTACGTATTGAATATTTCAAACGAACGCGCTTGTTTCGAGTCATCCTGGAGGCAGAGCTCTACGTTGTAAGTTAAATCTCTAATTGAAATCATTTCAACTTGCTTCGCAATCTAGACGCGTTGAGAAAGTTTTGACTCTCGAGCGCAGCAACTCGGACGAAAAGTACTTGCTTGCAATAAGCAAAAAGTATCTGTCTTTTGCAACGATTGTTTATTCCACATTTCCAATTCTTATGGTATTCTTGCCATGAGAGCACTTTAATAGACGATTAAAGGTCAACGACAATTCCGAGAACACTCGACAAGTTTCATCTCGATGTTCTAAAATGACCCCAATGCTGCCTTAATTTAGACAATTTGTCGCGTGGTCCTATCTCGACGATTGCTATTATATACGCTTCTTCATCCACCTTCACAGACATATCCTCCTCACACTTTATCCTACTTTTGATCCTTATCTCTTGCAAAGCTATTACGATTTTACGATTTTACGATTTTACGATTTTACGATTTTAGTGCTTTTCCTAATTCTATCGGTAAAAGGAAAACTTCTTTTCCCTGAGACAATTCATCCAAAAAATCTCTTTGATTTTCAATTTGAAAATTCGTCAACGATACGAAAAAATGAAACGCGTAACGCGCGAGTGTTCTCCTCTATTTCCGTTGACGCTTACGTCGTAGCTCGTCGTAGCTCGTCGTAGCTCGTCGTAGCTCGTTGTAATCAGCCATAAAGACCCTCGAGTTCCTCCAAGACGAAGGCAATTCCCCGAGATGAAGCAGAAGAGAAACGATGAAACGAATGGAAGAAGAGGGCACTCCGTTATCGTTCACCTCTCATAACGGTTTCTTCGACGGAGGGCGCGATCCCACATCGCTTCGTGTCGTCGCTCAGTAAGAATGGTCCGCCGTTTATATCTTTAAGTATCTCCCTCTGTATATGCCCGTGTATTGTATCTAACCGATACGTATTCAACATATTTATTACATCAGCAGATAATCTACGCCCTGACGCAACTTAAACGAAATAAATAAAAAGCATCTACAATTTATCTCTAATATTTTATTTATTTTCAAATATTTCAAATCTTTCTAATATTGAGAGATAAAGAGAGAAAGAGAGAGAGAGAGAAAGGGAATAAAGTTACAAAGTGTAAAGGAATACGAATGTATCATTTCGTAGCTCGTCGTAATAACACCTTTGTTTCCGGTAATGGAACAAAACGCCAACTCCTTAAATGCTTTTATACCCTCGATGTAACGGCTCCTCGTGACTTCTTTGGCTTCCGGTACAAGCGAGGGTCACCGAAGACCCGGAAGTTCGTTCGACTCAGCGCATTAACTTTCCTCGGAGCCCCTCAGTATTATATACCTTTCAAGCCATTGGATACTTTGCGAATTGTAGCACGCGGAAGAATAAGTGGAAAGGCAATCTATGATACTACAATCATTTCATCTTTTATTTTTCCTTACAAACGGCATTCTAAGACCAGCAAGAGAACAACGTTGCTCTATAATAATTACTCGAATATTTAATATACAATATATCTTCTATTCTATTTCTCCAATATATAACATTAATAACTGACTTGAAGAATCAATGTACATGTATTAAGCTTAGAATTCAAACTAGTATGTGTTACAGTTCACCTACGTACATTTATATAACGAAACCAATCCAAAAGAGACATACACGCGACACCTATCCTTGCGAATGTAAAATTCGCTATATGAAGCGCCACATGTAGGAAAGATGTGGGAAGATTCAACGACAGTATTACATTACCACATTTACCCTACAATTGGCCCTAACGCGCTTGACGCCGACTCAATTAAGAGGACTCTTTCTCTCTCATTCTCTCTTTACCAGTAGGAATAAATGGACGTAAAAAGAATATAAAAAGATATAAGTACTTTCATTAGGCTACTATGACAGATTTGTCATAAGGTATAATACGTTTTTAATCTGCTAATCAAATTTCAATATTACAAAATTATCAAATTATATCAAAATTACATACGTAATTGTACTATTTCTTTATCAATCATGCGATATCATTCCAAGAAAAAGAGGGGGAGAGAGAGAGAGAGAGACTCTATAAGTATTATCTATATTTTTGTTAATACCTGTAAAAATCAGCATATTCATATATCATTAATATACAAATAACAATAAAATATTTCTTTAATATTTATTACCATACATTTTGACAGACAACTACGATTGAAATAATCCAATGATATCCTTTCAATCAACTTTTTTATTGTTTTCAGAATTTGTTGGAGATTTCGTTACCTGTAACGCAACGACATTCGATTACATAAAAAACAAAAAAAGAAAAATAGAAAAGCAGTTTTATACAAACTTATCATTCATGTATGATATACCTCTTTCTTATCAGTTGTAAATTCCCATATTTTGTCGCTTAAAGAACCAACCACACTAGAAATACTCTGACCCATATTAGCGCTCAATTCAACAAATTCCGAAAAAGTATTAGGCATTTTAAACGTCGAAATATCTGGCAGTTTAATATCTGGCAATGCTCGCTCGTCATCTCCTGGCTTCACTAAAATATGTAAGTAATATCATTTTTAAATCTATAAGATAACGACGACGAACAATTCATGATTGAACAAAATCTTGTCTATGTAAACAAAATATTGTGTATAAATAACATGCTATTTTAGAGAAGATAGATATATATATATATATAAATATAAGAAAAATCTTTCTACTCACCACCGTAAATAAAGTTATAACTAACATTAGCATAATGTTTGGCATATTCAAAACTTTCCTGAGCTTTCTTAGGATAACAAATGGCTCCAACGGTAAGAGCACCCGTACTAGAATAGACAAATTTTTTGATAATACCTCCTCTAAGTCCAAATATTAAACCTGTCAGTCCACCTATTCCAATAGCACCAAATCGTGGCATAGTATTATCTTCTTCTTGAAGATACTCTACCAAAACTAAAAAAAAAAAGATCGAACAAGCAGAAGAAATATTACATTTACAATTAGATTTTAGGAGTAAAAAGGAGTATTTGAAATAAACTAATATATTTTCTTACATTGACTATGCTCCAGTCCAGTATTTATCTTAGAAGAAATGTTATCCGATATAGTATGCCATTGCAACATAATACCTTGCAGAGATCTTCTAATCGTTCCAAATTGTTGCTCCAAGGCAGATGAATGAACATTTGAACTGCAAGTAATATCTCGAAGAATTTAAGTTTCTATACTCTATGGCATATGTATATAAATATGTATATAAATGATTACACAATATGATAGATATATAAACGCATTTCATATTGAAAAGTATTTAAAAGTACTACTTTTCCAAACCTAGGAAACCTATTACCGGTGGTTTACCATGGAATATCTTTGGAGTAAACATCTTCTAATGGATAAATAGGAAGTTCGGATGGACGAATCATATTTTCTTTCTTATGATTGCAAGATTCTGGATAATCTTGAGGAGATTGTGATTTAATTACTGGCACTGCAGCGCAAAGTCCACATGGCATTAAAAACTTTTTCACCAACTGTATAAACATAAATGGACAATACTTAACAATTTAAATTATGTGAGACAGGACAAAATACAAATAATAATAATAAGGAATAAGTCAATATGGAGGTAATATGTAATGGTACACATATTAACGACGTTTAAATATTAGAAAAAACTCAAGATATTGCCAATTACCCAACACATTTACCTTTAATCTGTTCATTATGAATGAATGTGAAATATTTGTGCATACATACAATCACAACCACAACCACAACCACAATCAGAATCAGAATCAGAATCAGAATCAGAATCAGAATCAGAATCAGAATCAGAATCAGAATCAGAATCAGAATCACTCCTATTTGGACTGTGATAAAATTCGTAATGAATATTATTACACTGAGTATAGGTTTTTAAGTGAACATTGGGATGACGTAAATTGTAACGTTTCGCTTCACCTACGGTATACGTAATCCCTCTCGTAATTCGGTAAGGAAGGTGAATGATATACCGATCGAGAAATCTTTTCAAAACTGATTTACCGACAGATTCGAATTTCTTCAAGAGGGAACAAATCAAAAATACTTAATATATCCTAAAAATAGTTCTAATATAAAACACGCATACTTTTATACTGACTCTTCCAAATTCGGTGATAATACCGGGTTGATAAATATCGCAACGATGAATAGGTTCCCGACACGTTATATCTTTTCCAAAAATATTTCCTATTGTATAATCTAAAAATTTGTGTAGAAAATCATTCATTTCCTATTGAATAATATAAAAACACTTGATATTATCTTAATTTGAATAGCCACAAAATTCGAATTGATATTTATGTATTTGAACTTGAGCATACAAAAAATAATACTTCTAGAAAGGAAACGTTGCTACGGTAACGGCCTATTATAACTTTTACAACTGTATACGGTGCTAATCGTAGTTTTCTAATCATTTTTTCTCTCCATTAATTTTCTTTATTTTGTAAAGGTGTAATATGGAGTCAGCGATCAAAGAGTGGATAGATATATATATATATATATATATATATATATATATATATATATATATATATATAATATGTTGTTGGTTGTACTCCATTTAAAACTTCTATTCAAATTGAACATGAAACCTTTTCTAAAAATATGCATTATCAAAGAGGAGCGATTTTCGTTCCATAATATGAAATATCAGACGACTTGGAAGAGATTTAACACATGGTTCAAGGTTACGTAGAGTCTACTCGATATGCTAATAATGATCATGTTAACGTCTAATCTATGAGTAGTTTGGTCGTGAACGCATGTGTTCCACGTGTTAAAGGAATTTAATAATTATTCTTATATAAATCATTGCAAGGTAATTACAAAAACTTATATAGAAATAAATAAATATTTTTTCATCATTTTTCATATATCTTATGCAAAATATACGCGTGATTGTTAATGTCAATAAAGACACTTAAAGTAGAAATATTGAATAATTAATTGCATCATTTCATATATGTAAGAGTGAAATTTGATTCATAAATAATTGTCTAATATATTATAAAAGAATGATCGTTAATAAATAATAATAATAATAATAAATATAGAGAAAGAAGAAGTTTGAGATTAAGTAGATAAAATGTGTGGAATTTGGGCATTATTTGGTCTAGACGCGAAGCCTATAACTTGTATCTGTGAAAATTTTGAAAAAATATCTCATCGTGGTCCAGAAGCATTTCGGCTTGAATTTGATAATAGAGTTAAGGTATGTGATGATTATTTTCAAATAATACAATGAAAAATAATATTTTATTAGACTTGTATTTAAAGCGTTCAAAATATTATTTTGTAGAATGGATATCTTGCGTTTCATAGATTAGCCATTGTGGATTGTCTTAATGGGATGCAACCTATGAGGCTTAACCAATACCCATATTTATTTTTACTTTGCAATGGCGAGATCTATAACTGTAATAAGGTAAACCTACTAAAAATTATTAAAAAATAACATATTACATGTTATCAACTTTTGTGTGTGTGTGTGTGTGATTTTTGTAACCTTACAGCTAGGAGAGCAATACAATTTTAAATATACAACCAAGTGCGACGTAGAAGTAATTTTGCACTTATATGCCCAAGGTGGATCGGATAATGTTGCACGATCTCTAGATGGTGTATTTGCATTTTGCTTACTGGATATCGAAAAGAAAAAAATCATTCTTGGTAGAGATCCGTACGGTGTTAGACCCTTATTCAAATTATATTCAAATGCTGGACATTTGGGGATATCTTCCGAAAGCAAAGTAACATTAAAGCTACCTTTTTTAAATATCTATCTTTCTAATATACTTAATAATACATCACATCATCATATGTATATTTATGCAGGGACTTATTAATATATCCAAACGTATAGAAGAAAAGTACACGTTGCAACCATTTGTACCT
Source organism: Polistes dominula (assembly GCF_001465965.1). The sequence goes on along the minus strand of NW_015149039.1, from coordinate 793,108 downwards.
GGTAATTACGAGGAATATGATCTTTTAAATGACGGCCGAACGAAATTTGTGCAAACCATCAATTACCACAAGCCTGGAGACAAACCTCATTTTCTAGCTTATACGCCTTGGAATAGTATGTTAGACACAACAATATAAAGTTCAATCATTTCTCATATTTATTTGATGTACATAACAATTCGATAAAATATCTACATTTTTATAGCGTTAAGTAATAACGACGTACACGAGAACATTAGAAAGTTATTTTCTGCGGCTGTAGAAAAACGCTTGTTGGCAGATAGACGAATAGGTTGTTTGTTGTCCGGTGGATTAGATTCCAGCTTAGTTGCAGCTACTCTTGTACAGCATGCACAGAAACATAATTTACCATACAAAATACAAAGTTTTGCAATAGGCATGGGAGATAGTCCAGATATTATTGCAGCAAGACAAGTAACTCACCTACTACTCATGCCTTTTTCCTATTCTTATTGTTTATATGTTTTTACATGTTTTTACATGTTTTTATACGTTTTTTTATATACCAGGTCGCAGACTATATAGGAACTGAACATCATGAAATTATTTTCTCTCCCGAAGATGTAGCTGAAATTTTGGATCAAGTTATTTATCATTTAGAAACATTTGACATTACAACAATACGAGCTTCTATCGGGTAAAATATTTCATATGTTTCATATATTTTTTTATATTTTTTATTGGAAGATAACTGCATCGAATGATAAATATTATTTATCATCTATTTTAGGATGTATATTATATCAAGATACATTTCCCAAAATACAGAAACAACAGTTATATTTAGCGGAGAAGGTGCTGATGAATTAGCACAAGGATATATTTATTTTAGGGATGCTCCTACAGCTATGGATGCGCACAACGAATCAATTAGATTATTAAAGGACATTTATCTTTATGATGGTTTAAGAGCTGATAGGACAACTAGTGCATTCAGTTTAGAACTTAGAGTTCCATTTCTTGATTTACAATTTACTAATTATTATTTATCACTTGATGCTGCCATTAGACAACCGCAAAGTAATTAAAAAAGTTATCATTGTTTCAATTATTTTACACACCTAGATCATGTATTTTGCTTCTCAGAATGAAATTCTGATGAAATTCATTTCAATTCTTCTTTAATACAGATGGCATAGAAAAATATTTATTAAGATCTGCATTTGATGGCACTGGCATACTACCATCTAACATACTTTGGCGGCATAAAGAAGCCTTCAGCGATGGCGTTACTTCCATTAAAAAATCTCTTTTTCAAATCGTTCAAGATATTGTAGAAGATAAAGTACAAGATGAAGATTTAGCAAAGGCACACGTTAAATATCCCCATTGTACACCAAAGACTAAAGAAGCCTTTTATTATAGGTGGGCGATTTTCAAACATTTTAATTTATTGATATATTTTTGTTTACATCATCATCATCATCATCGAAAATCAACGATCTAAATGATGAATGTTTCTCATTTTGAACAGAAATTTATTTGAATCATATTACGGTGGTCAAGCAGAAGTTTTCACTCCATACTTTTGGATGCCACGTTGGGTAAAAGACATTGCGGATCCGTCTGCACGATTTATTAAACATTATTCTGCAGATGTAAATAATGATAACGATCAACAGGAAACAATCTCTAAGATTGAAAAATGAAGATGGAATTATATAAAAAGATTTTCATATGATACATATATAGGAAATATGTAATATTCCTATACTTAATAATATAATATATAATTGTTAATTTGTGCGAAATAAATTTTGTGTGAAACATTCTTTCTTTTCTACTCCGATCTTATAAAAGAATTATGTGCTTTTATAAATATACTTAATCTTTTATGTGAAAAATTATTTAACAGGGGGACTAAATATTTGTTAATTATTATATATATATATATATGCAATGACAGTTCTCACTTAATTGCACGCCTGTAATAAGAGATTAAAAAACATATCTTTTGTTAACTTGTTGATAATACTAAAAGAAAGAATGAAAAAAAAATATATTTATACCCCTGGTGGGACTCGAACCCACAATCCCCGGTTTAGGAGACCGATGCCTTATCCATTAGGCCACAGGGGCTTACAACTTTCAAACAATTATTAATATAAATTGTGGTGGAAATCAAATTTTAATAAATATTGTAAAAACATTGATTAATTATCCATTTATTTCGTAATAACAGTATACAATAGGTTATATTTAAACACAATCAAATATAAAGTAAAATATTTTATGACAAAATGCTTTTCGTTATAATGTTTTAAAAGTTAGAAAATATATATATATATAAAATGATAATTATATTATACATAATATATATTGTTAAGAGATAAATTTTCTATGAAAAAAATACGCCGTCAGAATTAAAGAATAATATAAAGAAATTTGATAGGATTTGACTGTTACAGTCACCCACGTGTTTGATATTGTTTTGTTTACATGATAGCATTGACATCTAGTGATCTGGCGCGAAACTTCTTAGTAGTGGGTTACTACTGCCCTCTGTCCTTTTTTGCAAGAAACAAATAGCCAAGTTTTCTATCTTATAATTATACAATTGACATTTATTTAGAAAGAAAATGCAGTATAAACATTTATATTCTCTAAGAGTGCCGACAAAACATTGTAATTTCTGTTTTTTGAAATTAACAAAGTCATACAAAAATCAGGTGAAAACTTTACACGATGCTGCTAAAGATAAAAATAATAAAAAATATAGCAAAACTATTATATTACCTAAAACTGACTTTCAATTACGACTAAGTGGAAAAAAGCGAGTGGATATGGATAAATATTTGCAAGAAGTAAATATTGTTTTTATTTTATTTTATTTTAATAAGCAACATTATAACTCTTATAACTGTTTGAATGACAGAAACCTTAACATTTGAAACTTTTATAGAAATGTAGATTTTTAAATTTATATCATTGGCAAAGAGAACATTTAGCAGGACCGGATTTTGTTTTGCACGATGGACCACCTTATGCCAATGGGGATCTTCACATGGGCCATGCAGTCAATAAGGTTTTCATTATTTCGATGGATGATCCTCTTAAATGAAGCATTTTCTAAGTTGACTATATTTTCATTATTATACCATTATTATTCATTTGCAAATTGACAGATTTTAAAAGACATTACTCTGCGACATAAAATAATGAAAGGTCAGCGAGTACATTATGTACCAGGTTGGGATTGTCATGGTTTACCAATTGAACTTAAAGCGATTAAAAACCTTAATACTGAAAACGAAACGTCAGATCCTTTAGAAATTCGACATAAAGGTAAATAATATCGCCTTGTATTAATAATACAATATAGGATACTAAGAAAATTGATGTTACACGAAAATTGATTTTTAGCACGTATATTTGCTGAAGATGCTATTATAAAACAAAGAGAAGTATTCTCTTCGTGGGGTATAATGGCTGATTGGAAGGAAAGTGGATGTTATTTTACAAATCGACCTTCATATATTCAAAATCAGTTACAGCAATTTATAAATTTGTATGAGAAAAAGCTTATTTTTCGAGATTTTAAACCAGTCTATTGGTCTCCTTCCTCTAGGTATAATCAATTATTTTTAGTTACTCGAATGGAGGTCTAAGTTTATTTATTACAATCATTAACATTGACATTATAAACAATGTTTATTTTTCACAGAACAGCCTTAGCAGAAGCTGAATTGATGTATAATGAAAAACACGAAAGCAAATGTGCCATTATTCGTTTACAAATGTGCGACGTACCATTGAAGTTGAAAAGATTTACTAATAATACGATATATGCGCTCGCATGGACAACTACCCCTTGGACATTAGTAGCTAATCAAGCATTAGCATTTTCTGCTAATTCTGAATATTGTTTGGTGCAAGACTCTCATGGGAATTTTTACATTATTGCCGAAGCATTGGTGAAAGATATTGAATTGAAAATTGGTCATTTAAAGTCGATAGCAAGCATTAATGGTAAACATTATTTCTACAGACTAGAAATAAATGAAGAAAAAAAAAAAAAAAAAAAATAAGCTATAATTAGTGTATTTTATTGTAGGAAATGAATTGAGCAATGCCAAGTATTTACATCCGATCAGAAAAGAAAGTCTACCATTTTTACCAGGAGAACATGTTACAATGAATCTTGGTACTGGATTAGTACATACAGCTCCTGCACACGGTCCCGAGGATTTTCTTCTCGCGCTTCGATATAACATACCAGTTGTAAGAATAGAGCATGTATTTCAAGAAGAAATGCTGTAGAAGGCAATAATTAAGAAGATTCATTGTTAACTAACTTTGATCACTATCTTATCAGCTATCCGTAGTTGATCAAAATGGTCGATATACGGAAGCGGCTGGTATTGAATTTGCAGGTTTGAAAGTTTTAGACGAAGGCACTGAAAAAGTTTTACAACATTTGAACCAAGACATTGTACATATTGAGTTTATTAAGCACAGTTATCCATATGATTGGCGAACAAAGAAGCCAGTTATTATTCGAGCAAGTCATCAATGGTTCGTCGATATTAATTCCATTAAAACAAAAGCTCTCGTAAGTTATGGATTTGGTTTTTTTGTGTTTACCTAATAAAGCTCTAAAGCATTACAAATATTAAACTTGTAATGAAAATTGTCATTGTTATTATTAGGAAATGTTGGATAGCATAGAAATATTTCCAGAAAAAAACCGATTGCCCTTTCTAAATAGCTTGTATGCGCAAATTATGAAACGACCCTTTTGGTGTATTTCTCGGCAACGATCTTGGGGAACACCTATTCCTGCTTTGTATTTCAAAAATACTGGACAAGTATTTACGAATAGGTAATTATTCCACGTGTGTGTAATAATATCACTTTTATATATATATATATATATATATATATATATATATATATATATATATATATGTTATCATCTGATTACTTAATCTTTCGCTTATAGAGAATGGATAAATAGACTATGTGATCTTATAGAAAAAAATGGCATAGATTGTTGGTGGAAATGGTCAACGGAAGAATTAGTAGGAGAAGAAATTCTGAACAAATTTAAACTCGATAAAAGTAATTTGAAGAAGGGTGAAGTAAGTACGAGAAGACAAATATTATTTATTAAAGCTATAATTATGATAACATTATAATTATCCTTTTATTTGCCATTTTCCGAATGTTACAGGATATTATGGATATTTGGTTTGATAGTGGCATTTCGTGGTCTGCAATTTTACCAGAAAAAAAGGCAGATTTATATTTGGAAGGACAAGATCAACTTACTGGCTGGTTTCAGTCCTCTTTGTTAACTTCCGTTGCACTTCAGAACTCTTCTCCGTACAAGTATGTAGAGTTAAAATGACATAATAATTATAGCTAATTGTAATAACATTTATGGATATACATGTTGTATATAATGTTTCTAACGTTTAAAGTTCATTGTTCGTACATGGATTCGTGGTAGATGAGAATGCTGCTAAAATGTCCAAGTCACAAGGTAATATTATACATCCGGATGATATTACAAAGGGTAGTAAGAAGAGTGATAAAAGTGGCTCAGAAAAAAATGCATGCGGAGTTGATACATTAAGGTAATGAAACAATACTTTGATATTGTGTATATATTTTGAATTTCATCCAATATCATTTTAATATCATTTTTTGTTATACTTTTGTTAGATGGTGGGTCAGTAGTCATGGTTGTCAACACACTCAAATACGTGTAACGCAAGAAATATTGCAAGAAAGTAAAGAATCTATAGAAAAACTTAGATTAATATTACGTTTCTTGTTGGGCGTTTTAAATTCTAATGCAGAATCCAAATTAGTAATAGATCCAAAGTTTCTGCATCTTGATTGGTACATGCTACATAGCATATATCATTATAATAAACAAGTAAGTATCTAAAAAGAAAGATGGAGAAAAGAAAGAAAGAAAGAAAGAAAGAAATACAATACACTTTTTGTTGAAAATAATTGAAAGAGAAATCAATTTGATTGATTTTTGTCTAGATACAGAATCTCTATGATAATTATCAATATCATAACGTATGTAGACTGGTCAAAAATTGGACGACAAACGACGTGTCGTCAATATATTGTCATTTAAATAAAGATAAGCTTTATTGTGATCCAATAACATCAGCATATCGTGCTGCTACTATCCAAGTTATAGATGCAATACTGACTGTTGTATTGAGAAGTATTGCACCAATTGTACCTCATTTAGCAGAAGAAGCTTGGTTACATCGCACTAAAAATGCCAATACTGGTAAACAAATCTCTAATATAATCTCTCTAATATTATTAACTTGTTTCTTATTGTTGTCAAATAAATGCAATTTTGCTTTATTACTATTATAGAATACATACCACTTCATTATACAAGTTATACCATACCAGAAAGTTGGAATCAATCGCAAAGCATTGAATGTATAGAAGCTGCATTATGTTTAAGAAGTAAAGTTAATAAACTCGCAACTCGTAATACGTGGGAATTAGCGACTACAATAATGAGTACTAAACAAGATTATCAATTATTATCGGTAAGTACCAATTAGTATCATTTATAAGTATCAATTAGTTATGTAATCATTTTATTAATAATTTCGATGATACTTGCGCTTTTGTAGATTCTTCAAAAAGAAAAGGAATCTTCTTTTTCCGAACTATGTGATATTTTACAAGTTTCACAAATAACTCTTATAGAAAATGATACTCTTACTGAAACGCAAATTCATTTAAATTCTATAGATAGACAACTATGTAAACGTTGTCGAAGACATCCTGAAAATGACGGAACTGAAATATGTGAACGTTGTATTAATATACTCGATAGAAACAATATCATCTCAGCAACGGCATTTACTTGAATAATCTTATTATTCTCTTATAAAGTACAATAGTGGTGTATGTGAATAACAATAAATGTATTTAAAGATGATATCTTTACAGAAAGATTAAGTAAATAAATTACTCTCTAGCAGGAACAATCGTTATTTACGATAACGTTATTTTCTACAAAACATATTTATGTACATAGATACATAAATAAAGATAATATATAATATATAAGAGAGAAAAAAAAAAGTATGAAATAAGTATACAAGTGCGATTATTTGATATCCTTGCAAACGATATCCAAAGATCACAGTAATTGTATTTATTTAATGGAAATGATTTTTTAACAATCTAAAACTAGGATGACTTTTCTGTTAAATCGTACATATAATTTATATTTAAAGTATTAAGAAAATGTATTAAATGCGGCTGATATCCGCTGATAGTTAATTTATGAGCTATACGAGATAGATACGTACGTAATTCACAGAAAACCTCATACATTTGTTCTAATTTGTTAAAATTAGGATGAGTGTAACCTTCTGAATTAAAAATCCAGTTTTGAGATCTTAATCGGTTGTGAAATTTTAATATAACTTTACAAATGTTACCCAAACATGTTCGCATTTTTTCTCCACGAGTATTAAGAATACACCTGCAAATGATTTAATAAGCATTCCTATTACTTCGTATCTCTCATATACATACATATATATATATATATATAAAATATGTTCATCACGGAGAAGTTTATAGATTTACCTTGATAAAATTCTTTTAATATAATTTACATGTGAAAATCTCACTTGATCCAGAGTCAAAGAGTTACACAAATCTTTCTCAAATTCGATCCAACTTGCATGTAATACGCTACAAGTTATATAATTATGAAGTGCACTGACAAACTGTGTCATCGAATGTCTGTACAGTTGAAGCTATCAAATAAGAAATGAAGAAATTAAAAAGAGATAGAAAAGAAGGTAATTAAGAATAGTAATAAGTAATATGAAAGTGTAAGAAGAAGAGTGATAAATACCTTATGATATTGTTCCGACATGGATGCTTTTTGTTCAACTCTCATCATACGAAAATCTTCTTGCAATACCCAGAGTACTCTACCAATCATCAATAAAAATTTAAACACCTTACTATATTGTAGCATCACTGCGTCGTCCAAGATAATATTCAAAGGCCATGAAATTTTGTAACTAAGGCACAGACAATCCAAAGCATAAGGATCAGAAATCTGCGATAATAAAAAAAATAACATTTAACATGTTAAACGTTACATCATATCCTCCCTAATTGTAGAATATTGAAACGTACATGTAATTGCATCGGTATATCAATGGCTGAAAGGCTAAGCAATTCCGAATTCATGTAATTACTGCTGAAAGAACTAATAAGTGCTCGCTCCAATACATTTGTTAAAGTGGCCGAATTGAAGAGTTCTACTGGTACGGATATTTCGTATAGACGAGCGTATAAAGAATTAGTTAGGCATTTGGCAAATTCTCCATTTAATAAAAAGAAATAACTTCTCAAACTTTGCAAATGTAAAAGCATATTATGCTCATTTAATAAATATTTAATAAGAGCATCGTTAACGATATGACTTTGTATCTGCAATGGTATAATAATTGATTTTTCCAGATAAACCTGCAGAGATGTATTATCTATTAATTCAACATCAGCTATAGTTAATGATGTAAAATCGGAACAATTAACATTATCATTTGAAGTCGAGGGCGTGGAAATGTTGACATTGTAATATCCTGGAAATACGGAAGAGATGTCACCATTTAATTTCGAGTTTGACGACGAAGACAAACTATTGATATCTAAAGGAGAAACGTCTTCAAAAGTTGGTAAATTTGACATAAGACTATTTACAGACGATACTAAATTATCCGTGATGGAAGAAATTTGTGCAATTTCGTTGATATTATTGATTTGACCAACAATTTCATCCTTGGAATTCTTATCGTTATTAGTTTTAACTACTACTATTTCACTACTATTCCGTCTAATACTTTCCATTGCATCGATGCATTTTGTTTGATCGTTAACTGTATTATTGGTAACATCATCACTTGACGCATAATTTTTATTATCATCTTGAATTGTTCTCCTTTCCATAAAAAATAAATTCGATTGATTGTTATTATTTGGCGTTACGCCAAATTCATGTTTCAACATTTTTATTTTATTGCGCTGCGCTTCTGTCATGTTATCAAATTTGTCTATTTCCAGAATTTTAGGCCTCTTTACAATTTTGTTCTCGTTATTATTTCCAATTGTAACATCATTTTCCAATCGTAATTCTTTGGATACTTCGCTTCGTAAAAACTCTTGCAAACTACTTCTCTCATTATTCCGTTTATAAATATTGTTCATATTCGTTGGATCTTCTAAACGAGTATCTAAATCTCTACTCTGTGTATCCGAAATAACCGTAAACGATTTATTTGTCTTCTTATTATCAGGAATATTTGCTAAGGTACTTGTCGTCTCATTGTCAGACTGAATAACAATATTGATATTTGATGACTTTAACGCTTCTATCTCTACAACAAGTTCTACTTCTTCAAAATTACTATTTTCATCTTGTTGCGCTATATTGTCGGATAATGTATTTGACTCGTTATTATTTAAAACGTGTTGTTGAACATTATATATATTTCCCTCGGTTTCATTGTCTTTTAGATTCTGCAATACTTCGTGTTCATCCGATACACGAGTACATTTCCATATATCTTCCTCCATTAATGCAGCTACCCTTTCATCAAAATATTTCATTCTCTTGTTACACCACTGCATGCGCGTCTGTTGCTTCTGAATAGTAGCGTCAAGATCGGTGTAATACTTTTGTAAATAAGCACTAGAAGAGATAAATGAATAATGATCCAGCCACCCTATTAATTATGATATATGAAAGTTCTCAGTATAAGAATAATAATGAAATAAGAAATAATATTTCTTTTACCGTTCGGAGATATTTCTGTTGTATAATTCTTCTTCTCTCTGATTATTTTGTTCCATAAGTAATCTATCAGTTAACATTTCAGCTTCCTTTTCTTTTGCTTTATATAAATTAGCTTCAATAGCTTGCTCCTTTAGTACTTTTAAAAGTTCTCTTTTGTTTTCTATCGTTGTCTTCAAAAATTCTTCTTGCTCTCCTATGAAAATAATGATTCCCAACAATAATTTATACAATATAATACAACAACGATACTAAATAGTGAAATACTAACTCTTGATTCTCAGTAATGTATCCTGTTGCGCATTAATGACTAATTTGGCTTTTTCTATTTCAGCATTTTTTTGATCCTGAATTGCCACTGAAAGCGATATAGGTCGACCTAGAGCTTCTTCTCCTCTACGTTTATATTCTTTACATTTGATCAACTGTTCGCGTAACATCGTAACACTCAAGCATACTTTTAATTCCGGTTGGAAAGCATTAAAAACATTGCACACGGGATTCTACGTTAATAGAGAGTTCTATAATTAGAATAATATTTTCATACACGTAAATGATGTTAATAATGAGATTACTTTGGGTTTGTTGTTTATTGTGTTACCTTAGGATCACAGATTTTCAAAAGTCTTACTGCTTTGCCACACTGTAATATAGATTCTGTTAACCGAGTTAGAAAGCTTGGAACCGACTCGTGATGTACGGTAAAACTTTTGGTCCAAAATTTAGGACCTTTGCTACGTAGAAACTGTGAATGTTCTTTAATCATAAATTCACCATAAATGTCATGGCATATACCTTCAAATAGCCATTTCTGTAAAAATCTATATAATGAAAATTATAGAAAATTACTAAGAAATGAAATAAAAATGTAATGAACATTTAATTAATAGGTATACATACCGGAAATAAACTTCACAGCAGGATTTTAAAATGGTATACAAAACAAAGGCGATTTTGGGAAGGGTAACTTTTGTAATCATTTTGTTAACTACAGCAAAAATATTGCTATTTTCACCCATTTTTCCATTTTCCTTACTGCATCGACAGAGCTTAGTTACTTCTGTTAATAAGAGACCCACCGGTTGAATTTTACTCAAAACATTCAGTAATCCTGTAGGCTCGTTAATATGTTCAAAAATACGCAGAAGAGCAGCTTTGTAATGGAGAAGTATTTCTTTGATACTCGTACACATTGCCTGAAAATATCAAACAAACAAAATACTTTTGTTATATACTTGTGCAATGTATACAAAAATTTTTATATTATTATATTATTTATATCGTTAAAAGGTACTTTACCTTAAATATAAGACCTTCTTGCAGCAACTTTCCGTCGTGCGAATTTGGTGTAGTCAAGTTTGTTAAGTATTTGAAACAATTACCCCAAGATAGAAATCTTTGACAAATATTGGTCAATGTTTCATTGTCAATACCATAAATAACAATATTTTCACACATGTAAAATCCCATCTAAATCATGAATTATATTATTATTATTATTATTATTATTATACATTATTACCAGTTGATTAACTATGCCAATAATTGATATCATCCTACCTTGTTGTTATATTTAAAAGATTTGCTTTCTGTTCCCATTAATAATAATTTAATATTCTTTACAAACTCTTTAGTTGAGATTTCTTCTGGAAAATCTATATTATTGATAACCTGCGTGAGAAATAATTATATTAGATATCACACGTCGTCATATCACACGCTATGATGGTAGAGATGTATGTTATCCTTACCCTTTTTGGAAGTAGCAACAAAATACAAATCTCCTTTATTCTTGTCAAATGGGACATGGCATTTGGAGTATCCGTTAAAAAATGATACTGCTTTGGAAATTCTAATTCTCCCAATGTTTCCCATGTATGATAATTGAAGATGAAAGTATTTTTCATATCTATGCTATTCCATATCTCTTCGTAGAAGTCTTTAACATTTACAATTTCGTTATGAAGGCTTTCATTGGACAATCTCCATGTGCAATCAGTAATATTAGGCATATTATCCTCTTCTACTTCGGTTTCTTTTTCACATTTATCCATATAATTTGTATTATAATTCATGTCTGTCTAATTATAAAATCAAATATGTTTATTAAATGTAATGTAGTAGTATTATATGACTAGTAGTATATCACTAAACGAACGCTTACCATTGTCTGTGGTAAAAAGTATGAAATAGTATCTCTGGAGCAGGAATCGGTTATACACTTTGGTATGGAAAACCAACCGATGTCAGTTCTAAAATTCCGTTAATATTCCGTTATTATTATTATTTAAATATATCATTATATGTAGATTTTATGTTACCATTTGATTTTACCTAGAAGACTCTACTTTATTCGAATATTTCAATAGATTCTGATTATATAAGTATGATCTATTAACGGAGTTAGCAGTTGTTTGTTGGATAATATAACATTTTTGAATATCTAGCATGGCATCCAATTTATTCGATAATATAAATGTTTCTATAGGATATATTGGAAATTGCGATACATTTTCTAACGTTTGAAGTGGTTCCAATAAAGCAGGATTGCTACTCGAGTAGTAAAAGATGTTCTGCAATAGAAAGATTTGAATGAAAAAATGTACTATTGTAAGAGATGGAAAATACATTGACCAAATGGCAATAATAAACTTACTAAATCAGGCTCTTGATCATTATGATAGTTTAGTAATTTCGTAAGCAATTGCAAAACCGAATATACCATACTTTCTGTTTGTAAATCGTTAACGTTCAAATCATCCAGGAGGTTTTCTAATAATACACCATCCGATACGCGTCTCATGTTAAGTTTTAATACAAATGCATACTTGTATATCTCTATTACAGGATCTTTCTTCGTCTCCTCTTCTGCAAATGTTCAATATAGAATATGTAAAATATGTAGAATATATAATATGTATATAATGTTATTGTAAATAACCATAATCGAGGCCATACCATCGGCATGTTGCGTTATCTTGCTCTTATTTAATAGGATCTCAAAAGCTTTACTTCTTAATTTTTTAATTTTACCAACATCATTAACACTCTGCACTAGATATGGATGTTCTAATGACACACATTGTTTTTGAAATATTTGTTTACTTAGTTCTGTTATAAGATGGTAAACGTCTGAATTTTCTTTTTTCAAATTCATGATTAACTCAATACTCAACAATTATAGTAAAAAATGTGACAACTGACATTTCTCTTATTCCACATTCATACAACACACACACACACACAACAAATATAAATAATATAATATTAGTTATTTTTGGACAAGCTAACCATACACAGTGTGTACAGTTATGTAGGAGCATATTAAGGCTGTTTCTCAAGAAACATAAAAAAAAAAAAAAAAAACAAGTGTGCCCTCTACATATGTGCATGTTATCATGTTATTTTGTCCAAACGGACAAATGTATCAGAGTTAGAAATCTTCTTATAGTTCTTGGTCATTGAAAAAGAACGTTCGTCGTTCCCCTTCTGAGAAAGGTAAGGTTAAGAGAATCGCGTGTGTTGGAATAATCTTCTTGGACTACTTTGCTACTCTTCTTTGACATTATGTACGAGGATTATAATGAGGTAAAAATAAATAGTCAGAAGAAATAATAACTTGTTGTTATTTTGTTTTGATTTTGTTTTGATTTTGTATTGAATGTGATTTTTAGTACGAACCCTATGACGAATATGGACCGGCGGATGTACACACCGAGCCATACGATAGATTAAGCTATCGTCAAGTACCCGAAGTGGTACGAAAGTTTCTCGTCTATTTGAGAAATTGCATTAACGAAGGAATGATTTTTGAAATTCAAAATTTATACGAGTCATCCTTTCCAAAGATTTCGGAACAATTGTTTGATAAATCATCTTGGCCGGATGCATCGAGTATTGCTCACATCGTTGACAATGATTTAGTATTTCTAATTCTTTATAAGGAACTTTATTATCGTCATATCTATGCTAGAATGCAAGGACCAACGTTGGAGCAACGTTTTGCATCTTTCTATAATTACTGCGATTTATTTAATTACATAGTATCTCCAGATACACCCGTTCAATTGGAATTGCCCGATCAATGGTTGTGGGAGCTTATTGATGAATTTGTTTATCAATTTCAATCGTTCACGCAATACCGTGCAAATTTATCCAACAAAACGCCCGATGAAATAGAAAATTTAAATGCCAACAGTAAAATATGGGATGTTCTGTGCGTTTTAAACGTTCTTCATTATTTAGTAGAAAAGTCAAATATAAAGAGACAATTGGAAGTATATGCGAGCGGAGGGGATCCCGATTCTGTAGCAGGAATCTTTGGCAAACACTCGTTGTACAAGATGTTGGGCTATTTCTCCCTCGTTGGTCTTTTAAGATTACATTCTTTACTGGGAGATTACTATCAGGCAATTAAAGTTTTAGAAAACGTCGAGCTGTATAAAAAAAGTGCTTACTCTCATGTACCAGGTTGTCAAATATCAACTGCTTATTACGTTGGATTTGCTTATATGATGATGCGTAGATACGCAGATGCCATTAGAACCTTCTCTGGTATTTTACTTTATATTCAACGCACCAAACAATTGTTTGCAACACGAAGTTATCAAAATGATCAAATTAATAAGCAAACGGAACAAATGTATCATCTCCTGGCTATTTGTCTCGTTCTTCATCCGCAGTGTATAGATGAAGGTTTGCAGCAAGCATTGAGGGATAAAAATTATCACGAAAAGATGTATAAAATGCAATATGGAGATCTTACTGAATTTGAATCGTGTTTCTTATTCGCGTGTCCTAGATTTTTATCTTTGACACCATCTAATCCTGATAATTTGCATGAAGACTATGTTAGAGAAGCCATTAGACATCAAACTCAAGTGTTTATGGATGAAGTCGTGCAACAAAAAATGTTACCTACAATACGTTCTTATTTGAAATTATATACGACTTTACCTTTAAGCAAATTAGCTACTTTCATGGGCAGTGCCACTAGGCAAGACGATAGCTGGGATTTGGATAAAGAAGTTAACATGCTGACCATTCATTTGTTATGTTTCAAACATAAGATGAAAAATATTGTCTGGACAAAAGGTGCATCGGGATTAGATGGCAAATTTCAATCCGGCTCTGAGGTATATTCATATTTTTTTATTAATGCACGCGAATGCACGCGAAATCTATGAAGTAATATAATAGTTAGCAATTTAATAATGATATAAATAAATATTTTTACAGTTGGATTTCTATATAGATCACGACATGATTCACATTGCGGATACAAAGGTAGCACATAGATATGGAGATTTTTTCATCCGTAAAATTTTAAAATTTGAAGAATTAAATCGCAAATTACATCACATCAAAATTTAATTACAACAACAATTCATTATATGGAAAAGTAAGAAGGATAATAAAATGTCATAATAAAGAAAATATATGTACTTTTGTTATTAATTCTTATAAGGCACTATTGCTATTGTTTACTTATTTCTAAAACCTAATCTACTCTGCCTCCTAGATTAGACCTCCTAGACGAAAATCAAAATGATTATTATACTTAACATAGAAGAAGAATAAAATCATTAGTTAGTGCCTACGTTCTTTGCGGTGATTGATCCATTTTATATTTATATATTTATATGTAATACAATGATATCTTTCACGTAATAATAGTCGAGCGTAATATAACTTAAACTTATTTCTAATATAATGAAGAAGTGCATTTTGTTTGATCTAAACAACATTACTGAATGTTACAAATCTCGTAAATGATGGGTGCATTTTTAAACTAATTTCATATTATTCTTAAAAGGAGAATGGAATAATTAATATATTTTAGTTATACGAAGAGAATCATCTTTCAAAGAGAGAGTGTATATAAATATATAAATATTAAACAATTTCTAACAGAGTTTTGTTCTTAAGAAAAATAGTAGTCATGGATTTATTTCCATTTTTCTTAATAAACATTCATTTATCTAATATAATCCATTTATATATTATGATATCGTATCATGATTTCTCTTGTAGCATTTTACACGCAGCCGATAAAATATTCGATTTTGTCGACAAAGTTGGCAATTTGAAGCCACTAAGATAATGAAAAAATCTATTACCTCTTTTAATATACGACGCACTTCGATATTCTTCCATTCTACATATTGTTCTAACACATGGTAAGTAATCTAAGGATATACATCGATTGTCTAAAATATGAGATGTAATTTGCGATAAAGCGCTATCGACTCCTTCATTTAATTGCTTTTTTAGGCTTAATCTGTCTTGATATTGGATTCTATTTTTACCAATTAAGTGATTGTCCTTAATTATTTTTTGACTAATCCATTCTCCTATTTCTAAACTAATACTTTGTGAAACAGAGTATGGCGTTGTGTCTTCTGTTAGAGATAAACTGGACTGCGGTTTGGTACATACTATATCGAGCGCAGGATCATTAATCTCAATTAAGGATGATAACAACGATAAGTAATCTAACTGACTGCTTAAATTATTTAATATATTTCCATTATTATTATTCGTTACGCAGTCTTTCGCCGCCTTCCGTTTTTTCGTTTCTTTTATAGCCGGCTGGTACAGATAATACTTCATGTCTTGCCAAACAAAGCTTCTCGAATTAAAAGGATATTTACTCAGATGCGCGAAACCTGAAACTAGCAGATACTGCAATTGCAGTAAAGCTTTTCTCAAATCCCCATTCTGTAAGAGTTCCTAAACAAATGTCAATTATCTTATTAATTATTTGCTCTTTTCAGTACAAATGAACAATATATGTGTACATGATGTATATGATGATGATGATGATGAAATACTTACTGCTAAACATTCGCACGAAATTTGACAGCCTGTTTCTGCTAAGGAAATTAATTTGAGTAAAGTTAATGCTCTATTGCCAACTACTTTTTGGAAATAAATTCGTTGTTGTTCGGGAGCCATTTTATTTAAATGAGGGCAAACATTTTTGCACGTCATTACAATAGGACGTTTCGTCTTTGACACCAATTGGGATATAGCAGATATAAATCCTTCATCTTCTTCAAATATTATGTCAATATCTTCTAAAAGAATTAAAGAATTTTGTGATGAATTATTTGCCTCTTGCAAAACTGGCCTGAATAACGATTTGTTGTTTCCATTTTTTTTAATTCGATGCGATTTAGTTGCTTCGTCGAGTTCTTTGACAATTTTTTTTCCCGTTCTTCTAGACGAAGCATTAACTTCCAATACGCTGTAAACACATAAAAAATCTCGTAAATGCCCTCGCAGATTCAAAAAAAAAAAAAAAACAAAAGAAAACTGTTTAATCTACAAACCTATAACCAAGCTCTTCCGTAACGGCGTAAACAGCAGCAGTTTTACCGCTTCCATGTGGCCCCAATAATACAGCTACTTGATTATTTTTCTGTTTGCTCGTAAAACTACAATCTGATGAATAAAATTCATCCCCGCTGCTACTAGCTTCTTCTTTATGTACAAACGATCTCCAGCGACTTAACCAATCTCTTAACTTTCTTGCAGCATTTTCGTTTCCAACTATTTGACAACTACTAGTCGGTTTATATTTTTGTGTCCAAATATTGTTTACAAATACCTGCTTTTTGTCGCATTCTTTCATTAGATCTTTTTTTAATTTCTTACTTTTGGATTTTTCCGATTGTACTACGTTAAACTTATTCTTTGCTATAGAATTAATAGTTTCCCATATATTTCTGGTATCTGAGCAATGCTGTTCTATTTCTGCCAATACTTCCTCCTCTGTATTTTCTTCAACCGATGCATTTGTAATTATCTGAGACTTACTTGATGATTCAAAACATTGAGAAATATATTTATAATTATCACCATTAAATATCATCGGTGGTATATAATTAATATCTGATTTTAATCGAATTTTATGTGTATATAGTTCGTCGTTCGTAGTTTGAATTTCATTATTCAATTGTTTGATATGACTAAATTTTGGAAAAGGAAGATAAGTCAAATTGCAAGTAGGTACCTTTTTCTCCATATATTTACTATTATCATTAATCGTGTCCGATTTAAAAAATGAACATCTTGTTGCCTCGGTTACAACGTTTTGCTTAGATTGTCTTAAAAAAAGAGGTGCTAGTTTTTTATAAGGTTCTCTTTTTAAAGTGTTACTATCTACAATTTGCGAATCCTTGGAAACATCCTTCGTATTAGTATTACTATAGTTCTCATTAAGATTTCTATATTTGTTATTAATGCATGTTAATTGTTTGATTTCTTTTTCGAATATAATATCGTCGGTTTGGTCGTCAGTTTGGTCGTCGGTTTGGTCCTCATTTGGCGTCCCATGGTTAAGAGAAGTAATCACTTTGTCAGATTTATTTCTTCGACCATTCATTTTCAAAGATAATCTTGCGCATTCGTTGCCATTATTATTATTATTTGATGTTTTAGACATTTTTTTATCTTCCATCTTACGTTTGTTTTTACTTATTGGAGAATATAACACTTCTTCGTCGGTATCTGCAATTCAAAATAATGAAGTATAATAACGCAAGTTGATATGTTCATAGAAATACATTTCTAATGGAAATAAAATCAGAGATCAAAGTGTCAAAAATATCATTGCCATCGACCAAATATTATTTGGGAGACTCCAATGAAATATTTCATCATTGATAATTACATACAAAGATACAAATTGTGTATTTTGGAAACTGAATATAATAAAGGCCTTTCTTACCGGATGAAGATTCCTTACTTTTTGAAGATAACATTTTAATTCTTAAAGACCATTTAGGTTTATCACGTTGCAATAATCGTGATGGATTGAATGGATTTTCCTCTACGCAGGAATTTTCTTTTATTTCATCCAATTCTATGAAATCGATTTTATCTACATTTGAATATTCTGATTGAATATTTTTATTAGCCATTTTCTTGCATAGAAAATCTGATTTAGTTTTTGCTACGTTGGTTAATGAATTTACCACCATTTCTGGTTCTTCTGACATATGTACATCTGCTTCTACAACTATAGTAGACGTGTTAACTTCTATCTTATCCTTTTTTTCTACTCCTAGTCTAGCCGATTTGCTTTATACGTAATCGAAATGGAAAGGAAACAAAATTCAATAAATTATAAATACTTCAAATATATTATATTACAAAATGAATCAAATTAAATGTAATTAGTTACCTGAGAAAATGTAATAAATTATTTGAACTAGGATTCTGCTTATTACTGGTAGAATAATTATTTTTCTTTGTATCTTCTTTAAATCGTTTCAAGCGTTTTTCTGCAATTTCTTCTATTTTCTTGTCATCTTCCGTGTTGCTAAGTTTTCTCTTTGAATGACTTTTAATATCTTTCATAAGTAATAATTTGTCCTGGCAACATTTAGATTCAGAGGAAGAAGAGGAGGAATTTTTTAACGAATGCTGCACACACGAAATATTGTCTATCGATTTATTTGAACTCATAAGAACTTGAAATGCATTACATTGTTTATGATCATTAATAGACTCATTAATAGGCTCACAAACGATATCTGCTTCCATTTTTTCCTTGTTCACTTGATTATCGCTGCTAGGTGCAGTATTACATTGAAATTCATTTGAATTTTCTACACTACATTCCATTTGAGATTGAATTGATTGAATTTTGTTGTCCATAGATAAAGAAAGATTATCATTTACCACCTCGTTTTCTAAAGTTTCAGTCTCCTCATCCGATTCTATTAATATACAATTAATATTAACTTTTGAAAGTATTTGTTCGTTCTTTTTTCCAGTACTATCTTCTTCATTTTCTTTCTCCTTAACCTCTGTCGTCGACCTTTCACTGCTAGAAGTTCTTTCTTTTTTTCCCAACGATTTAGAAAATGGACTTGGAGTTTTATCAATTAAATCGTTTTTATTCTCAATGATATTGCATACCCTGCTATTCGAATTTCTACGAGATATCTTTATTTTGACACGAGTACGTTTTTTTCTACAAGAATATTCAGATTCATCCTTTAATTTGATATTCAATTCGGACGAGTTTTGGCATGGTTCACATTTGGATTTGACACTGTCTTGAAAATAATGGGTAAGATCCTTCATCGTCGAGACCATATTTACAAATTTACTACATATATCTATATATATTATATTTCATTGAAATAATTCTAAATAATATTAATTAAAACTCGGGCCAACTGTGCTGCTAACGTCTACAACTTTTTGGCGGCAAAACGCGCTACCAATTTTAATTGCCATGTTTATTTTTATATAGAGAGCGCTCGCATCTATATTTTCACGCAAGACAGTTTACAATTAACTTCAAAACATTATACCAACGCGAACCAATCACGCTAACTCAAATGATGTAGTATTCTTATAAGCCGATAGCTGGCGTTGTTAACGTTGTTGACATTGTTGACATTACACTCACTCCCTACTCTATAATCCACATATGTAATCCTACAACGTGTCATCGCGACATGAAATCCGTGTTGTGTCGATCGTTATTCAAATAATATTGCTAAATAATTATTTTATTGTAGTATTTTAAAACAAGAATCTCTATAATACATTATATCAATTTCTCAAATATGTTGGTAAAAAAACTAGGAAGAAGATTTTTTTTCGTAAAAAATTGGGAATCGATGAGATGGAATGAGAAATGTATTAGCATGTACAATTTTTGTGTCTTCTTTTTCCTCCTCCTCCTGCCCAGCCCCATCATAATATTTTAATGAAAATTTACTTTTTAACAATTTGTATAACATCTTCGTCGTGCATAATATGTTGTAATCCAACTCTTTGAGGAGAATATTTGGTACTAGTACCCTGTTCGACAAAAAATCTATTTTAGACAAATTGATAGAAATTGATGAAGACATGTTGAATATAAAATGAAACAATATACGTACCCAGACGAGAGCATATTTGAACTGTTGGGCTAGTGTACGATGAATAGAATGACAGACGTGTTCTACCGTGACGCCTTTTCTCAGAATTAATCCATCTTCAAAGTCAGGCGGTTGACCAGGTTTCTTTGTATATACTCTTATTAAAGATAAATATTCCCAGAGAGTTTCCAGTAAGAAATCAAGATTTAACTTCATATTACAACTGAAGAGAAGAATATGTGTGTGTGTATACGATTAAATAGAATTAATGAAATAGTAGAATGAAAATGAGTTTATTTACCTGACTACAACGCTGTTTGGTTGTCTTGCAATCCTGTCTACTTCTTCTATCGATATTTGATCTATTTTATTATATACATAAAGACACGGTAGATATACTCTATTTGCATTAATAACATCGATCAATTCGTCAGCGCTGCAGTCCTCGCGAAACAATACTTCTGCATTAAAAATTTTATACTCGTGTAATATCATATGGACTAATTTTTCATCGACTTTGGTCAATGGGCACGTTGAATTAAAAGCCATTCCTCCTCCTTTTTTTATTTTAAAATATATATTGGGTTTTTTCTTATTAAGTCGTATGCCAACGGATTCCAATTCTTTCTCCAACAATTGTCGCTGTACATCTTGTTTAGTAGCATCCAACATCATTAAAACTAAATCCGCCGTTCTGGCAACAGCTATAACTTGTCTGCCTCTTCCTTTACCCTGAGCAGCTCCCTCAATGATACCCGGTAGATCGAGCAATTGAATGTTTGCACCTTTATACTCTATAACTCCAGGAATACAAGTTAAAGTAGTAAATTCATAAGATGCGGCTTCGGACTCTGTATGCGTTAATGTACTCAGTAACGTAGACTTTCCCACAGAGGGGAAGCCAATTAATGCTACTCTTGCATCACCCGACTTTAATACATCGAAACCTTCTCCTTTTTCCGACTTTTTAGTAGGTTCCAACAATTGCGATCTATATTTCGCTAATTTAGCTTTTAAAAGTCCTAAGTGGTATTCCGTTGCTAGAAAAAAGAAAAAAACATAAATATGGTTAGGAGAGAATCCAAATCTCATTTGACAAATGAAAGACAAACCTTTGTTCTTTTGCGTTCTTGCAATTTCCTTTTCAATTTCAGATATTTTCTCTAATATACCCATTGTTCAAAGAAATATTATTGACTATGTTAAAAAGTATACATTCATTTATAGTAGCAATATACTAATTCCGGTCTGTGTTTCAGGTGCACGCGACTATCTATAGCTTACACAGATACACGCATACATCTATACAAAGGTGTATGTCAAGAAATAAAGCGTCATTCGCATTTAAGGATATCTCCTCGAGAAGTTATTCTACATGGAAAGAAGACTACATGGGACGACGACATATCGAGCAATCGTTGTGTCGATTATTATTTGACATCGTTACATGTTGCAATTAAATCAAGCTAATAACAAGTGAGAGAGAAAGAGAAAACGCTAAGGGGAATAAAAGGCAATGTACAATGTGGATTTGTCAATCTTGTTTTGTTATGATTTCGCTTGGAAATCTGAAACAGTTAACGGCGGGATAGATGTAGTCAAATCGAATTTCTACGGCGTGTTGGAAAAAAACAAACATCAAGACGACGAAATGTCAATGTTATAAGAGTATTCAAAGAATATCATTAATCTTACGTGTTATTTATCGTCAATCTAACCTAACTTGAAGGGAAACGCAACGCAACGCAACGCAACGCACGCAACGCAACGCAACGCAACGCAAAAGGGGCGAGCATTGCTCAGAGGGCCTTGTGCAGTATGCTCTGGGTTTATAATAGAAAGGTATTATGGCTACAGGTGAGGCCAGCACGGCTAAGCCTCGTCAAGAAAAGCAATACGATTACTTGTTAAAATTCTTGTTGGTCGGTGACAGCGATGTTGGGAAACAAGAAATACTAAGTGGTCTTGAAGACGGTGCCGCCGAATCACCCTTTTGCAGTGGCAGTGGTATTTCTCTAATACTAAAATACTAAATCTATTTCTAACCTGTAATCACATATACATGCCTCCTTGTGTATTGCTTTCAGCATACAAAACTACGACTATCCTGCTGGATGGGAAAAGAGTTAAATTACAATTATGGGATACATCTGGACAAGGTAGATTTTGTACTATTATCAGGTCTTATTCACGTGGAGCACAAGGCATACTTTTGGTTTATGATATTACCAATAGATGGTCCTTTGATGGTATCGATAGGTGGTTAAAAGAAGTCGAAGAGGTATACCACGTAAAGCGTTGAAACTATTCACATATGTAATATGTCATAATAAGAATTATAACTTATTTACAATTTATTATACGCTTTCTTTTTACAACGATTACATCTAGCATGCACCTGGTATACCAAAAATATTAGTTGGCAATCGGCTTCATTTGGCATTTAAAAGAAAAGTTGGAGAACGTGATGCGGAAGCATATGCAGCTAAAAATCGAATGGCATTTTTTGAAGTCTCACCTCTGTGCGATTTTAATGTAAGAGAAAGTTTCTCCGAGCTGTCACGCATGGCTTTGCATCGTAACGGTATGGAGAGGCTGTGGAGATCGAACAAAGGTACTTATCTATCATCTACTATTCCCTCCCTACAAGACCTAGCTACCTATTTACATGTACCTTTGTATATATATGTAAGATATATTATACTTTTTTTGACACAGTACCCACTCTTCAAGAACTCGCATGCCGTGCGATAGTTGCTAGAACAACGGTATATGGAATAGATCAACTTCCATTACCTAAATCTATTATATCGCATTTGAAATCATATGCAATGACTACAACCTCGCGACATCGGTATAATGGCACTCGTACCCGTAGCACCAGTAAAAGCTTAAGTTCTCATCAAAGAAAATTACGTTTTGTTGGGGTTGGCCATAATGGAATATCCACGCCAGGTAACTCCCCTGGCAGTATGACAGACTCTCGGACAAGCTGTGTAGGTCGCAATTCTTGCACAATATCTTGAGATTAAAGCTCGGGTTGCAGTTATGTTGAAACATGCAACGTGATATCAAAGTTCTTCCATTCCTGTTACATTACAACTTATCCTGTTCCGATTAAGAATATGGCAATGTAACGTTGTGCAGAATGAGATATAAATACATCATTGATGGGATATCTCTTAGATGAAAACAATGAGAAGAGATGAAAAACCTCATTTTAATGTTATTATTAACTATTGTTGTTATTCGTACAAACAAAGGTTTTGGTGTCCTATACACCATGTCAAATTTGCACTTTACCAAAATATCTCTAATGGTAACATCGAGCTTAAATGACGATGACGACGACGACGACGACGGTGTAATACGAATAATTACTATATATCAGGGTGCCATTTGTTAAATGAACCTGACAAAATTCCAAGAGAATTTGATGACATTTTTAAATGAGGAGCGAGCGAGCGAGCGAGCGAGCGAGCGAGACAGACTAAACACCATATATATATATATATGTTGACGAACACGCTCTTTGAGTATATCTTCTTATATATATTTTTATTAATAAGTCAATTTTATTGTATTTTTGGCTGTTGATATGAAATTTACTTTTTCAGAAAGACATCTATGCATAAAACTTTTGTTAAGATAAAATAGCGTCATTATAAAGGATACCTAATATATAGAAATATATTGTTAAAAAGAACATTTTTTAAATAATAATTTTAAATATATTCTCTCTAACTACACAACAACATACTTTTGATAAATAATATTGATGTAAACTATACGTATTTTTTAACAAATTGTAATATTCGTGCATGATTATATTCATAATCTAAGATGATATTGATAAAATCAATAATGTAATTGTTTTTGGGATGAAATGATTGGAGAAAGATCGATAAAAAATGAAAATCTTACGTCTTATGATTAGCAGCTGCAATGTGTACATTGTATTTTTTTCTTACTAATTTCTTTATTCTAGGATACAGTGTGAAATATATTTATATTATATATAGGATTTAACTAAATTATGTATATACATATAAAATGACTATACACGATTTAACATTATTTTATATATAAATCTAATTTTTGTGTTTCACTGTCTGCTGAGAGATTGTAATAAAAAAAAAAAAAAACAAACAAACTAGTGATACAACATATACATTTTAACACAACAGACATATTTATACCTACAATAATATCAACTACTTAGAAAATATATTATTTTCCCAATCTGAAAGATAAAAACGTTCATTGTTCTTCGATTGTAAAAACGTATTCGTCAAAGAATTATATTATTGTAAATCGACAAAATAGAGTTGACTGTATTATTATTGTATATATTTGGTTGTAGGATAATAAATCATTAATAGTGATAACAAGATTTATTGAGAGGTGGGTGGTATTTAAAGGGACCACAAAGAAAGAAGAAAAAAACAAACGAGGTGATCGTCACAGGGTGATCGTCACAGGGTGATCACAGGGTGAACAGAATCCTACTATTCTTGGTAGGAGCCTCTAATCACCCTCATTAACACTAGATTGCCCGAGATTTCTTGTATAGCTATATTGCCCAAAAACAGTCAAAATGACTGCATTGTGAAAAAATAACTAATGTGTAAACAAATTTGTTTAAAATTAATTTTTAATATTTCTTATATTATTTACAGTTATACAACAAGTTATTAGTAAATATTAACAATAAAAACCAAATTCTAAGAAATTGTGTCATTATATACATAATTGTTTTTCTAATTGAAAATAAAAAACAGTCAAAATGACTGCCTTGGGCAATCTAGTGTTAAATATCCAGCTGTATAAAAGAAATATGACTTATGGATGATTATTTTGTTGCCTCCTATTTATTTTTATTTTTAAATCAAAATCTACAATGAAATAAGATGCATAAATATTTATGTGCGCAACTATCGAATCAATGTCAATAGTTGTTTAATAAAAGTGTGCATTTAAAACAGTGCCATTAAACACTTGACGAATCATTTGTAACTTTCTTTCCTTCTACAACATCGGTTTTAACTTATGTTATTATAGTTGTAGTAATAGCAACTGTTCTCCAAAACAATAACTTCATTTGTTTCATGCGTAGAGTTATGGTTTGTAAAAAAACCTATTTCATCATCTGCAATAGATTGGAATTTTCGTATTTTTGTATTGCAACAAAACAATGGTGTGTGTGTGCATTTAAATTGATTTAGAAGAATTTGTATTATGTCTACGCTGGAAGAAGGACATGTCGACGAAGAAAGTATTTCACGTTTGTCTACTCAAGAAGAATACGATCCTCTACCAGCACAATTGAAAAAAGTCGATGAACTATTAAAATCCATAAGTACACAGTTGGAAGATTGTGCTTTAAACTGGCAAGCCAAAGTTTCGCATGAGCAATGGAAAATATTTAGTTCAAAGACTCTTATAAAAAAACCTTGGGAAGAATCTCTATTGGCTAGAACATTTTTTTCCGACAAAATTTTAGATGAGACCTTTCAAAACTTACTCTCGAGCAATAAATCTTTCTCGAAGCAACTTAACGATTTCATCTGTAAATGAATGTCATCATTACAATGATTTAAGCAGTTGTTATATTTAATATGTACAAATGAATATACAGATATTTTTTCTAGTGCTCCTACAAAATAAGCAGCCTGCTGCTAATTCATCGATTTCTGAAAAAGAAAGTGTAGCAAAGTACTGCCCGGATATAACTGCTAATGAAGAAATATCAATGTCCAAGCAAATCGCAGAAGCACTCAATTTCTCCTTACCAAAGTATACTAATTCTAGTGTTTTGAGAAAAAAAGGGAACATATTGCATACTCATTTGCTTGCTATTAACAGTTCGTTTGCTGACGTTATCAAAGCTAAAGTCAATTTTGATACCAAGTTTTTAGGATTCGAAGCAGTCTTGCATAAGACATCGACTACACCACCACCCAATGATGTTTCTTGTTTTTGCAAAAGTCTTTCAAATGTAATAATCATGAAAAAAAAAAAAAAAAAGAAAAAACATTGCAAATATGACTAATCATTATTTTTTACATATTATATGAATTTAACAATAGGGTAGCGTAAGACAGAAGAGAAAGATAGGAAAATTGACATTGGATAAGAAAGAAAGAAAAATAGCAAAGAAGAAACGATCAACTAGATGTAGAAGTTTCAATCGAAGAAAAACAAAGAATCAGTCTGCATCTGTTGGCGACGGTGATCGATCGAATGCAATATATAAAAGCAAGAACAAAATCACGCCGCTATAATTACATATATATATATAATATACTTCTATACGTATATTATTTACATATATACATTATTTGATATATATATATATATATATATATATACATAGTCTATGGAATAATGTGAAATAAAGAGGAAATTCAGTAAATAAGAAAATAATACTTTTTAAGATGTATTTTTATTAAATTTTTGTGAAAATTATGGGCAATTTTACATCAGGATAATCCACATAACACTCTGTTATACATTTAAAAAATTATGATTTTCTACTATTATGCTAGAAACTAATTCTTCTTATTTATGCAATAGCATTAGTTCAATTCATTTGTTAACAATGAAGAAATTGTAGCGCTACGTCTACGTATACAGATTTTTATCAATCCAATTATTTTTTGTAGGTTTTGATTGTTTCATTTAAAATTGCAATTTACACACGACGAATATTTCAATAATTATATTACAAAACAATATCCTTTATTTCATAAGCATAAAATTGTCTCAATGAAATAAACAAGTATTGTCAAAATCACATATAAATTAGGAATAAAATACGAGCATTTAAAAATTATTTCAATCATTTTTTTTGTCAATGATATTATTTTGTAAAATAGTATGCCAAAATCACTCAGAGGTATACAAGGAGAAACCGAAAGAGATTCTTCTACTAAACATATTTTTCTTGGCATATACTATTCCATATATAAATTTGGACTTTGTAAGATAAAATATTAAAAAAAAAAAAAAAAAAACAAAAAAAAAAAAAATATATATAAATACAAATAAATATTTAAAGAATATATAAAACCAAATATAAGCCAAATATAACGGATGTGGATGTAACATTTTAGGGGACATATTTGTTTTTAACGAGATAATATAAATTAAATAAAATAAAATAAAATAAAATAAAATAAAAGAGATAAGAAAAAAAAACTAATAGAATAACAATAATAAAGTATTTCGAAAAAAATAACAGAAAATGTTTGAATGTGTGCATTTTTGCAACTTATCGATTTTCTAATATAATTGTTTTGTTATTAAACACAAACATCTTCTGCCATATATTACGTATAAATAATAGAATTTGTTGTTATTGCTACTTTTGAAAAATACACCTTCTAAGTACAACCATAAATAAGACACACTTCTCGCGGTCGTGTCTAAAATGGAAATTTTTCTATAGGAAAATGATCTTTCAAAAGAACTTTTAAAAGTGGAAGAGTAGAAGATAAAAGAGGCATTTTCCAATTAAAAGGCACATTTAATGATACATCGACGATGACAAAATAATTGTAAATTTTTAACAAGTATGATTATATAGTGTTTTTATAATTGGAAAATGCCTAAAGATACTAAAGATACGTTTTGTCTAAAAACATTTGTTTAAGAGTAACAAGTAATTAGAAATTTTGTTATATGTTTTGTAATCTCAAAAATGTAATAAAAGAGAAATATCTGACAAAGAAAGGTTGCTAATGCTTAACTTTCTATGTAACACTACAAAGAAAAATGATCATCATTATTAGCATCGGTTAATATTTCATTTGGACAATAAGAGAAATCTTTTTTCATTGTCTCTTCAACATTGCGATGATGCAGATCATCATCTAAGCAACCTTTTTTCGCTCAAGTATTTTCCGATTTTTATACCAATAAACTATGAATAGAATCAAATATTTATCATCATATATATATGCACATGGATGTTTAGAATGACTGAAATTAAATGTACTCTTATGTACTACTCTTAGCTTTCCTTGGCTTCTTTTTACAGATTAGATGTCATTCATTCAAATGTAAATCAAATATTACACTCTCATCTCATATCTATTTGAGCAAGCAGATCTCATAAATGCTCCTATAAAAGAATAAACGATAAATTTGACATTGGTAACAAAACAAAACAAAGGGGGGAGGGGGGCAAGCAGTTTTGCAGTTTTGTAGTTTTAACGTTGAAAAGCTATAAGAATAAAACTTGTAACACACTTGAAACAAAAACCAAACTGCATAATAGGCATTCTATATAATTCTAAATGTATATATATATATATATATAAGTATTACTTTTATATCTGCTTTAAAGAATTTCCAAAGAATAGATTAAATAACAATAAACGTAGCAGCATTTGACGAGATTATTTCATGCAACAATGACAAAGAAGTTAGCCTTCGTTGTAGAATATATATGAATATATCAAATAATTAACAACAATGATTTTAATTGACAAAAAGTATCAATTAATTTATTTCATTAAAGTACCTCACACAATGAATATATATATATATATATATATATATATATATATATAAATAATTGTTCGAATGAAATGCCTTATCATAGAGGCACTCTATATGTATATATATATATATATATATCTCTATAATTTTGATAATTATACCAATCAATATAATACAAATGATTTATTATATGTCGTCAAAATTAAAAATCATCATATTCGTTCACTCGCGTGCATGGATGCATTGTGTGTGGAAATTGATAGTGCGAGCATAACTCAAATTTAAATATAAAATTAATAAATATATCTTATAGAAATGAATATCAAGGACATTTATGAGATCTGTATGCTGGGACAGAAAACATACGAATTTAGAGAGGCAATATAGTAAAAGCATGGATTTCACCTGAATTCATAGATTTGTATACTGTGTTCTGGAACGTGCCTTAAATTCAATGATTGATACCTACAATAATAATAATAATAATAATAAATAATCTAATATAACAGTATCATCGAATAGGGAACGTATTTTGTTGAGCTATCTAACTAAAGTATACGCACGTTTATGTTTACTTACCATTCAGAGCTTCGATGATAATAAAAACCTTCGATTGTTGAAGCAGACTTTTGGAAGCAAATATAATAAAAGCCTGCGAATGAAGCTCCATTAATGTCTTTGATAGTATGGTCAGGAACTAAAAAATGTTCCTTCCATCTCATAAACACAAAGTCTGTTCCTTTTAATGCCTCGTAATCAAATGTGTCAGAGTTAAAAGTTTTGGCGTATTGACAGAAAGATTCAAATTTACTCTGAAATAATATAAAGTCAATAATTAACGTTTGCTAAATTTATATATATATATATATGTATATATACAGGTATATATGACGACGACAACAAACAAACCCAATGTTTCTTATCGACATCTTCATCTGCATCCCATTTACGAGTTAAAAATGGATATTTTTTGGATATAATTTCACCATCAAAGAACGTCGTTAACGTGGGGAATTCTTCTGTAAGACCTTTTATTTTAAGATAACCACATAAGTAGCTGTTTTCCTCATCCACATGCTAAAAACATTAATAACAATGCAAACTTATGGAAAGGAGATATGACATTGTTGACATCCTTGGGTGTTTTATTCCAAAATAAATATTAGAAAAATAACGTATCAGTATAGTAGAGAGATAATATGAACTTTCTCCAAAGGGCCAAGATAATTACACTAATTATTACACTAACACTTTCATTTGATTTGCCATTTAAAAATAAAGTAAGATAATAAAAATAAAGATAAGAAAGAGAAGGTAGACGAAAAAGTTGACGCGTAATAAAGTTTGGCAAAATTTGTCATGTAATTTAGAGAAAAATGAATAACTAACCTGTAAAACAACTTCAACGTCGTAACTATTGCCCTTGGACTTTTGTGATCCTTGAAAGCGCGAACCGTTGTAGAGCAAAGATTTGGTAACACCCGGCTGCTTCGAATTAGCAGGCGGCGGTGGAATTACATCGACTTTCACCGGCATTCTCGGCCAAAGTGAATGCTTTCTCAATACTTCTTCTTGTTGACCGAAGAACTCTACATCACAAGATTCGCGCAATGACTGCCGGTAATTTGCAGAATATGGCTGTATTTATATGAAGCCTCGAACCCAGTTCTACTTTCGCGAATTTGTCCGGTTTTTCTTTTTTTTTTTTTCTCTCTTACTTTTTTCATTATTCTTATTACGATATTTTAATTCTACACATTTTCTTATTTACCCTCACCATTTTTTACATTTAAACATCGTTCAATACATTCTCCATTTTCTCAATGATATGTTTGATATGCCAATTTTACTATAGGATATGTGTGCTAAAAGTTAACTCAAAATGGCGGGATTCGACAAATTATTTAAATTATTTACAAGTTACAGCACGATATAGTATAATACAATCTTTATTATTATTATTATTATTAAAAATACTCTTATTTACAATATTTTATTTCAGATTTTAGATCTTGTGAATTATACAGTGATGATAATACTTTAATTACATAGATTTATTATTTACTTATTTCTAAATACGAATACT
The DNA here is from genome assembly GCF_001465965.1 of Polistes dominula. The sequence continues at coordinate 761,796 of NW_015149039.1, read as the reverse complement.
GTGTAACATAGATTTATATATACACCAACTTATTCATTATTTTCAATATTGCTATATACAATATACTGCGGATAAACAAATAGATTTTGGTGAAAATACAAATTCTCTATTATACCTTTAACTAATTGTACGCAATTGTACTAATTGTGAATTATTAATAGCTGAATTCTTCAAATTTAGCCAAGATTTAGAGTTGCAGATGTTAAGCTTCTTTCAACGGTAAACTGTAATATAAATGTTGTGATATTAGTAGAATAATTTGATAGATGTACAGTGAAAGTAAGTCAGTTATCTTACTTTCGCATTTAGTTACCTAAGTTCGCATTTTCCTTTATATCCATTGTGCGGTATCATCTTTAAGAATTGTATATAACTATCAGGAAGTTGACTTTCTTGAGCACCTTTTATAATTGTTTCTCTGAAAAAAAAAAAAACAAAAAAAAAAACAAAGAAATAGAATAGAAAAATAGAATATAGATAGGCAGAGGAGGGAGAAGAAAATAGTGATAAAATAATACATACAAATAAAGAGGCGATGGTAGTCTCTCGATTGGCAATAACATTGGTTTGATATAGTTAGCTGGTACATTAGTTTGTTGATATACTCTACATTTGAGAATAGCACCACTGGGAGTTTCAACGTCAACAGTTAATGGAAAGTATATATTATCCATAACACCCTCTTGACAATCTAACGTAGAAAGATTACATTGATTTAATTCCCAAATTGCACCCCATACAGAAGAGTTTTCTGTAGGAACTATCGTTGCTGCTGCTCCAGCCCATCTTTTAGAGTACGTTATAAAATCAAGTCTGTAATTCTAGAATATTTGGAAAAATAGTAACAACTGCTAGATCATCCTCTCAAATGTTTTTACATATCTTATACAGACGTATACAATGTATTTGCTGAATTTACTTTTAAGCAACCAATATCCTTTCGTACTGCTGTTGGATTATTGAAGTGAATTCTTTTCATTAACAAGTTGCTGCCATAAGCAAAGTATAAGAATGTACTTGCCATTTTGCGATGATATTAGATCGGACAGAATTACAAGGGATAAATCGGATAATTAATGCAAAATAAATATGCTATGACGAGAAACATTGAGCGCTAATTAAAACGGCGAGTAAACAACAAACGGAGGAAGATAAGGAGTTACAATTAATGTTACCTTAAGTGCCACCTAACGGCCAAACTTCACAATTTTCGATTCTTTCGAATGTTTATTAATGGTGCACCGTGCATTTCGTGTGCAAAAATGTCAGATAAAAACAATAGGAAATCTCGACGAGTATATTTCGCTACGGAAAAAAGTACGGTAAGTATATCTATATACATCACATTCAATTATAATCAATTATATTAGATTTTTGTTTTGTTTTACAGAAACAAGCTGTTGAATTGATACAAAATAGGTTAAGTAATAATAAGCGAAGTTGGGATAATGAAAATGATGAAAAGAATCAGAAAATGAGACAGCATTGCACAAGTACGACATTACAAAGGATATCGGATTATATGTCTTTTATAGGATTTTCTAAAAGCTTATTTATGTTAGAAATTAAGTCACATTTAGGAAAACAAAACTGGAAGCATATACAACATCTATATCCACTCTTATTAGATTATTCGAATGATATTGAATATGTAATCTGGCGTTACGCGCTAATTATTTTTTTGTATAGCCCCAATAGCGATTCATCCAACTTGCAACAATTTTTAGAAATTTGTGTTGGTAATCATAGACTCAATGATAGAAAAGAATTGGAAAGATTATTACTATTAGAATGTAGGAACTCGATCAATTCATAAATGAAAGTATTAACCAAAAAAAAAAGACCTATTTATCTATCATAGTGAAATATAAAATGGGAATTTATGTAATTGTGCAAAAGTATTGTAATAGTCTGGACATAAATTCATAACGAGGAATTACAAGAGAAGGACACGTAAAAGCAATATATCTTTATGCATTGTTTTTTTAATATTATTTTATAAACAGAAATATTTGTAATAAACTAAAAAAACTTATAAATTTGTTCATATTTGAAATATCACATTTCCTTTTTGAATTCTTCTTTAATCGCGGTAGTAGGATAGATAGGAAAATTTGTCTAATGCACTGTAAAAAAGAGATCAAAGATACTTCTTCTTTATAATTTGTAACTTACACATGTTATATTTTTTCTAAGCACCGTTTATGCGTCATCTGATTGTTTTCTGTCCCTTTTTCGAACGAACGAGATCCCAAGACATCGATGACACGTCAGACTTTGTACACAGATCCATGATAATTGTTGCCTTTTGACTAGCTCGTAAAGCTCCCAAGCATGTACCAATTGCCGTATTGTAAATAGGTGTTCCATTCTAAACATAAATAGAAGTATATATTAACAAGAAATATGAACAATAGAAAAAGTGATTAGCGTTTGTATTTACAGAGCCTTTATGTCGCCATTCTTGATTTCCGCCCATTTCATGGCACTTGCCAAGCTTTGGTACCCTTCCTGCTCCTTCCATGCACAACATTTGTCCAAGTATCAATTCATGTTTTGCCGTTTCATACCACATCTAAATAAAATCATCATTAAGAAAACAACTATTGTTAACAACTATTGTCGCTTGACAATTGTCACATTTTTCAATTCTTACCTGCGATTTGATTCTTAAACATGGGACTAAAATGAGTTTGGAACCTCTAGTTTTGATATCTCTTTCGCTTTGAATGCACAATGTGGAATTAGACAGTCTGATTTGATATTGATCGACGTAATTTCTTTTTCTCGAATGCCAAGGTTGCATCAGTTTTTGATCTAACTTTGACCATTTGTCCTTTAGCTGATTTTTATTATCATCCGGTAACACTAATTCGGGATAAACAACTTTGAGATACCAAGCGAAACTCTTGCAGTTTAACTGTTTTCTTAAAGCAACTCTACTAGAAATATCGCCGTAATCTATTTTTTTGACATTTTGTATAAAATAATCTTTGTACTCATCCATCCATACATGGGCAACACGTAGAGAATTTTTCAACATTGTATCATATTGTTGATTACTACCATACGGCCTGCGTCTTCTAAATACATGGCCCACTCTAGAACATGGTATGAGTTCAATACTTCCACCGCACATCCATATCTACAAATAAAATCCATATCTACATTATTTGACAATATTTCTAATTTGTCTAATATAATCATTCGAACTCTGCTACATCGACGACTAATATACACATCTATAGATCATCATCTTACTCTGAAGGAGATTTCTAAATTTTCACCACCCCAAATGTCCATGCCAGGGTCATATTCTCCTAATTCCATAAAATATGATCTGTCAATAGCAAATAGTCCCCCTGCCATAGTTGGTGATCTGTCGATAATAATTTGTAATAATAACACAAATAATGTTTATTGTTAATAGCTATTCAATAGGTATTTTCTTTTTACTTGATAGGTTTTACAAAATCTTCCTCATTGGTTAATGTACCAACAGGCAAATTGTCCCATTTAAAGTGCAGTCCCCAATTAAAACCACCTCTGACCAAAGGACTACCGGAATATTGGAATGTGTCTGCATTTATAATATCTATAACTGGCATGGGCACGATAGTTCTTGAATATGCTATTCTTGAAAGAAGAGGTTCTATCCATTCTTTATTTACTTCAATATGACTGTCTAAAAATATTAAAACGTTTCCTGTTGCCTTTCTCGCACCAAACATTCTTGCTCTAATCAATCCTTCCCTTTTTTCAGTTTTGAACAATTTAACTTTGCCATTAAATTGATCAATGTAACGTTTTATTTGTTCGTGCAACATATCACTCTCGCTATAATCGTTCACTAAAATAATTTCATGTAATAATGACATTGGCGTTCTTACGATCAAAGATTGTAAAGATCTTATGAGCGTTGTATAATGTTCATTATAGAAACAAATGACGATGCTAGCATTTGGCAAATTATTTGCATACTTTTGCGTTTGACATAATTTATATCTTGTGTCTAGTATGTCTCTATAAAAACCAATATTATCCGACACCAAGATGTTAAAGGAATAATTTTTATATCCTTCATCTCTTTTTCGTTGATCTTCCATATTCCTCACCATTCCTAAAGTATCCAATCCTAAAGAAATTAAACAATTAATGATATTATTATTTAACAATTAATGATATACAAAAGATGTGCAAGTATTATCTTACCATCGCCTAATGTTATAGCAGGTTTAAGTGAGACAGCTTGTAAATGGTGCAACAGCTTGTCGCTGTTTTCATAATTATTTATGCCTAACAAAATGCAAATAGATATCTATATATTATTTACTATTATTATTTATTTATTTATTTATTGTTTATTATTATACCTTTACTCAAATTTTGAGTGTTTGTTAAGGCTTGTAGAAAATTGAATGCAGGTAACGATGATCCAATATTTTTATTTCCTTCATTATGGGAGAGTAGAGAATAAAGGTATAAGCTCAATATCCATGTCAGAGATGCCATCAAAACTCCGGTTAGAAATGCAGTGTACGTCGTCGGCATAATCTAACGTTGACGATTAAATATTTGTTTGTTTGTTTTTTTAATAGACACAATACATTTCATTACTATATTATTCCTATTTTACTTACTGCAATAGAATATCACCTTATACATATGTATTACTTCGTAAGGATTACATTGAAATACATATTTTCAGGTTATGTATAGATAAAAAGATTGTACAAGAATTGGCACGAAAATGGACATTACAAATAGAAAATAGAGAATAGAAAATAGAAAAATATCAATATGACATGTGGATATGAGAAAATATGTTACAGTGCACCATAATATTATTCTCTTATTTTCATTATTTCTGAATACTTCATAAAAAGATTTCAGCGCATGCGTAGCGACACAACATTGACAGTTTGTCGATAGATATCGATAGTACGAATGATCGATCATTTTTCATTGTGTAAAAGATACTTTATGTATTTATTATAAAGTTTTTAGTAATAACAATGTATAAAACAATATTATAGATACATCGCTATTAAAATATAAATATTCATTATTTGTATAATCTAACCAACATTTGTGTAACATCGTTACATGTATACAAAATCCGTAAAATACGTATCGAAATATGCTATGTGTATGTATGTATGATTATATGAATGTATGCAATATAATAATAGTTATGTCAAGGGTATTTCGATTGTCGGGTGTTGTTAGGTTGTTTTGTTTTAATAAGCGATACGTTCGGAACTGTTAAACTATCGCTAGGTTCTTGAAAACTTATTCCAGATGAATTAGTAGGAAGAGAGTTAGATTTATCGGTGTTAGAATTCGAATTTTGTAACTTGGGCGTCGAGGTTCTACCTTTAAATAGAACCGCTTGTTCCGTACTTTTACTAGCTTCTTTGATAGATATAGAAGATACATCGCTAAAATCGAATAAATTTACAAGCTTAGGATCAACGTGTTTTTTATTTGGAGAAATGATTCTCCTAGCAGTATTTAAAGGGGTTACGTCCGAATTAGAGGATGAACTTAGAGCACTTGCTTCTCGTGTTTTTTTCAAAGTAGTTATAGCCCAACTAAGACCTAATTGTTTTAGCGCTGTTTCCATTTCCTCGGACGAAGCGTATTTAAGTAAACTCGAGGATGGTGTACTAGTAATTTCCGAAATTCCAGATAATTCGCAAAAACTATTTGAACTGGTAGAAGACGCTTTATTATCTTTTTCGAATCTTTCTTGTAACACCCCTTTTGTTTCTTTGTCAGACGTATTGCACTGTAATTGTTTGTTAACTTTCTCTTTAACCGAATCTTCCAATTCAATCGCATTATCTGTCGCATTATCTGTCGCATTATCTGTCGCATTATCTGTCGCATCATCTGTCGCATTATCTGTCCTTCGATATTCTAGATGCATCTCCTCATTTGTTGGTGTTCTTCGCGAAAGATTTGTCGTCTGTTCGTCTTCTTGCAATGTAGAAGTGAACATCTCTCCAGTCGACTTTTTTGTGAAACAACATGAAGAAGCTTGACCAATTTTCTTATCTAAAGGACCTTGAATGGATAAGGGTGCTACGTGAATAGATGGTTTAACAGTGACCGATGATTTCGTTGTTTGTACTTCCACTGATTTTTTAATTGCTGATTTTTCTCTCTGCAATTCGTCCGTCACTAATGATTTGGCCATACAACTTTTCATAGTCATGTGACTTTTATTCCCTGTATCCGGCGTATCAAATTCTATTATCGTTGACAATTCATGGCCTATAGATTCGATTTCTGTTCTACAATTTGAATAAACAAATTGAAATAAATTGAATGAAAGACAAATTCATAAATTTCATCAATTAATAAGACATCCAATATATACAATAATATATTTAACATACTTATAAAGTCCAGTGTGTAAGGTAACCGGTGGCTTATCTCTTCCATTTGTACGATGTCCACAGGCCAAAGATGGTAACATTTTAGGTATACCAACAGGTTCAGATTCGAAAACTACATCTTTCTCCGACTAGAAAAATATATACATACATTTTGATGTAAAAATCATTTCATTAAGTCAACTATTGAAATTTACCTCGACAATAATGTCAGTAGTTTGCGCCGGAATATTATTCCTCCCATTTTTGGAAGGACTACCAGTCGACTTGGAACTATCAGATTTTGTAGGTAAAGATATATCTGTATTTTTATATTGAGCAATTTTTCTAAATACAGGCATGCCAGTCGATTTACTTCTACTTTGTTCTAAAATCTCTTTTGAAAGTTCTTCGATTGTATTATCGTCTTGAGTTGGAATTTTAACTGGAGGCCACGAATTACGTTCTGGTATTACAGTTGTCATAGTTGCCGATGATTTATGAGGCATTTGAAATCTGTTCAGCTTTATATTTACTTTTTCATCTTTTAATATTCGTGGCTTAGACGATGATATTATAGCTTTAGACGAGGTAAGTTTATCGCTGATATGTTCAACGGTTGTACTTACCGAATGATCCAATTTACTTTTACTTTGGAAATGTACTGATTGATTTTCTCTATGTTTAAGTAGATCTTTATTAATAGCTTCACCTTTCATAATAGCATTCTGTGATTCATTAAGAGTTTTAGCAAGTTGATGATGTATTGCTTCTATATTTTCTACCAATCTTTCAACGTTCTTTATGCTACTTTGCATTTCTGGATGTATCTTTGTAGAATTCATTTCATCTCGAGGACTTATTACAGAAAGTTCCATACCTAAAAAGAAGAAAATTAGTAAAGGTTTAAGAAAGAAAAGAAAAGAAAAGAAAAGAAAAAAAGGCAAATGAAATAATCACCTCTTTGCTCGCTTCGAACTTTTTCTATAAGATCAGTCAAAGAAGCTATTCTCTTGGTATAAGTATTTTGAAGATCTTCATATTTCTTTAGAATTTCTGGACAATTCTTGAGAGCAAAATCTTGAATATCTTCAAGTTTAACGTGTAATAATTTACATTGAGGATTTTGACAAGTACACGATTTAGATAAAGTTGGTAAATATTGCGGATAAAGATCTTGCGCTGATGACATATCTTTCTGTTTTTCATAAATAGGCGAATAAGTATCTTTGTTGGTAAAAGATGTTGTTGTAGTTGTTGTTGTTGTTGTTGTAGTTGTTTCGTCAAGTTCCTCGCCATATCTAAGTACCTTACCAATTTTCTCAGTATGAGGTATATTGGAAGGTATCCTCATAGTGCGAGGAGAAGGAGTTTCTGGTGTCGATACAGGACTGATATCTCTTTTTGCTCTCTCTATAGCACTGAGCGTTGAAAAATCTAACATTTCTAAAATTGGTGTAATACTACTTGCAGTACCGACTGGTCTCTTAGGTGCCAAAGGTGGTGGACTAGCAAATGACGTAGAAGTATCTGAAATATCTCTTACTTTGATTACTTTTTTAGATTTCATAACGGGAATGTCGTATGGTTCACGTACAGATGAATTTTGTGTATTTAATGAAGAATACATTGCAGAACTATCCGTGCTACTGTCTATTATTGGTTTTTTGTCTTTAGGAGGATCTACCTTAATCAAATCCAAATCCTTATTTTTCAAATGAATATTCATTTTGCGTGGACTGCTACGACACGAGCTGGGTAAGGATTTAGAAGATTTTTTGACGGGAGAAGAAGTTTTACTCGGTGGCACCGAGTGCGATTTTTCCATTGCCCTCATTGACGTTCGTTTAGATAATTTCAATGAGCGTTTCTTTTTCTTTGGGGTAACTTTGACCTCTTTATTATCGATGTCAATGATTACGCCAGTAATCATAGAATTATTAGAACCACTACTACTATTTTCTACTTCTTCAGGATTAATGACTGTAATTATTGGCTCTATCGGATAATGTTTAGTAGAAAGTTCTTCGTTAGTGCTTAATGCACTGGTTGCATCGTTGCACGTAGATTTGATTTCTACTTGAATACCTTTATCCTCAGAAATACCAGCATCTTCTAATGTTGATGTTTGTACAGCCATTTCACATTTTGTTGTTTCGCTCCTTTTTTTCACTTTCTTACTGACCTCATTATTATTTTCTCCATTGGACATGTTTATTAATGTTACTTCGGGAGATAAACACGTCTCTCGTTGTATTTTCTTCTGAGGCTCGTCAGATTTGTCAGGTTCGGTCAAGGATGTCATACTTGCATAATAAATGTCATCTGGCAAGCTCGCACCAAATTCTTTTAACAATAACATCTTTTGTCTCTCAACTTTTTTCAACATATTCAGTATTAATTCGTCGCGTGATATTTCTCGCCTTTTATCCTTGCTTTTTGGTGACTTAACTACTGGTACACGAGGCTCAACAAAATGTGCTTCTTTCCAAACACCTTCTCCCTTTTTATTATGATTTTCAGATTGTTTATCTGTTTCAAGGGTAATTATTCTCTCCATAAGATTTGGACAATGGCTTGCGCAGCAACTTTTTTCTGCCATAGCTTCAAATTTTCGATGTAACTTTTTTTTCTGTTCTTTTTGTAACTCTTTCCTACGAAATGTTCGTAACTCTACATCATTCATCTATCAAACAAACCGATTATACTTACAATTAATATATATAGACAGAGAGAAAGAGAGAGGGATAGAAGTAATACTTACTGGATCACGTTGAACATCGCTGGCTTTTAATTTTCTTTCTTCGGACGAGAGATGATCTAAACTTTTCATAAGCGTTTGGTAGTCGGATCGTACTTTTTCTCGTAAAATTGCATCATCACCTCGTTTCTGAGAAGCTAGTTTGTAAGTTTCAGTCGCATGAGATTCAATACTTTCTTTACGTTCTACCTCTTTAGCTGCATCTATTGCATTTGGCTATAAAATATATAACTATTGGTATCAAAACAAACACTATATAGTATGTATGGTACTAGGTTATGAAGTAAACCTAAAATGTTAAATTTAATCTTAACGCACAGACCTCGTTTCTTATATCTAATCTTTCGACTACGTCCAGAGGTCTATTATAATTGTTTCTTTGACGTGTACTATGATCATACAATTGCACTTTACTATCTCTTAAGGATGTATGATGTTTCGGAGTTCTAATACAAGTTGATTGATCGCACACATCAGAAAAATATGAAGAGTCATCGCTTAGCGAAGGACTGTCATTGCTTAGTAAATCCGATGAATCTTGTACGTAATCTCCTGGGTTATATCTTAAATATAAAGCAAAATTTCACACTTGTTTTCTTTCAATGTTCTTTCAATGTTCTTTCAAAGAAAATATTGTACATATATTAAAACGTACTTTGTTAATTTTTGTGCTTTCGTAGAAATGGTTAAGATAGGTACCGTCTCACGTGGACTTTTATCGTCCTGAGTTATATGATCCGTATGTTCAATATTATCAATATTTTGTAATTTTTTGTCAGATTTACTGGTAATAACGCATTGTTGCGATGCTTCATTTTGCAGGTGAATTTTTTGTCTAGGTGAAAGACTTCCTTGAGATTCTTTGTTAATCTATAAAAACAAGAAAATTATGCATGTAGATACTAATAAAAACTATAAATGAAACAAGTATAATACCTTATCGTTGATTCTGGTTTTTTTTACAGGAGATTTATTAGAAGTAAGTCTTTTAAGTTTTTTCTTTTTAGCAGATTTATTTAGATTTTCACAAGTTTGATCTTGTTGACAAGACGTTCCATTCTCTTGACTCAAATTTCTACACGAATCGTCCTGGCTGGCAGACTTTTTAGACAGTTCAGCTACTAAAGATGATCTTTTATTTTCCAATTCTCTAACCTGCTGCAATCTTTGTCGATGCATAGCATGTTGGTCATCCTTTTACACAGGTGTTATTTAATGTTTATAATAGCCTTTACACGATAAGTTATCAAAACATTTTAATGCTCTGCGTTGAAATATGAAATAATGCAAAAATATATTATTTACCTTTGGCACTTTTTTCAATAGTTCTAAAGCTTCCTTGCCTCTTTTCAATGCAGCTTCCCTATTTCTATCAGTTTCATCTTCTAAATCTGCAAGCGTTTCTGATTCTAAAACAGCAGCCAAGTGTGCCTGACCGATATTTTCCATATCTTCTTGATACTTTTCTTGAATCTCCATAATTTTTCTCTCGTGAAGACGTTTGAGTTCGTATTTGTCATCTTTTTCTAATTTTCCCAACTCTTGTTGCGCAATATTTTTGGCTCTTTCCAAAAGTCTATTAGATATTTCTTTCGATTGCTGTCTAACCTATACAGAAACGTTATCATACATATATATATATATATATAGAAATAAACATACGTCGTAACATACGTAGTAAGTAAACATAGGAAAAATAGGATAGTAGATAAACATGTAAAAAAGATTAATCGTTATAAATATAAATAATGTTTAGTGAGGTGATTGATCCTTAACGCACTTGTTCTAGACGCAATCTTCGTCTACGGTCGCGTTCATTTTTCTTAATTTGGTCTAAATCCGACAATACTACTCTTCCACGGCGTATATTTATGGGATTTCCACTGACGGTAACGTTTATTGACATCTTTTTACCATAAACAATTGAATGTAATCATTAAACTGTTGGAGATCATGAAATCTGACATACACAACACAGCGTTACTTCCTTCTTATTCGCATTCAAATGAATACTATTTGAAATGATAAAAAGTTATAATCTAAACGATCGTTCTCACCTTCGTCCAATGAACGATGCGGTGGTATTTATTATTTCGGTAAACGGACCAATCAGACAAACGGACTAAAAGAAGTTAACTCAATTCTATTGGACGAGAAAACTTCTCTACTTGAATTTCTTTCAAATGAAAAAATGCTGCTTCATGTAACCTTGCAATTTTTCTTCAAATTCGATTGGTTGAAATTACGGTGCATCTTTTTTTCAAACAGAGTTTTGTCTTTTAAAGAAGTATTTTTCATGATATTAATCTCTAATAATTTGGTTGAATAGTTTTTCTTTTAGATGCTTAGTTGCATCGGGATTTAATTCGAAGATTTCATTTAAAATATTACACATATTCATAATTACACATACTAAATGGATTATTAACCGAGGTATTACTCTTTCAAATCATTTCGAAATAGTTTATTTAAACATTCCAAAACTTTTGTTTTTAAACTTTGATACAAGATGGCATAAGATGATTAGATAACATAGAGTATATTAGCAAAATGCATGAAAGGACGTAGAGTCGTAGATATATATCTTCCCTTCGATCACAAATGAGAACAGTACAGATGAAACAATACCGATACAATCATCTACCTCGTTACATTTACTTTGCTTCATTTTCAGATTATCTTGTGTGTGCGGTTCCAAATACAAACTCACAACGGCGTCTAATCAAACCTCGAACGAGAGTACGTAATATATACATATAAAAAATATATACATATATATATATATATATGTTATATAATTTCCATAAGCATTTTACACGACATTTATGTTGGTATATTACTACCTACTACTACTACTACTACTACTACACTACTACTACTACTGCTACCACCACCACTATTGCATATCGCTTTTTTCTCGTTGCTGCATTCTTACTGTACAATCATGATTAAACATGATATTTGACATTTGCAAAAATGCTATTCGTTGACAAACAAAAAGATAAATCTAAAGAAATATGGAATTGCTGAAGCTTTTATATTATAAAAATAATAAAGTAATAAAAGAGTGTAGTACGATAGGTAAGGTGCATTCGAGTGCACGTTCCAGCGCATATAGATGTGCACGTGGTACACGTGCAAACATACAAGTTTCTACATTGAAGTTCTAGGTCATCATGCAAGAGACAAGATCACGTTCAAGACTCGATACGAGGACTGCACTAATCGTATTAATCCTAGCTACATTATTATATCATTCGTATTATTTTATAAGTAAGGGTAAATTTGTTCTATCTATAAACATACGTTTGCCCATCACGAAAATCGAAATTGCCACAATCTTCAATAAAGATCATTGTGTATTTATGAAAGTTCTACTGTTACGTCACTATCTATAAATAAAATTGCTAATGTTTGGATTATGAGACGATTAAACGACCTATATATGATATACTCAAGGCAATACGTTTCTATGATATGATATGTTAACCTTTTGCAAATCTTTATTTATATTTATCTATTTACTTTTAATTTATGAAGAGTTTTCTAAAAGCAATACGCGATTATCGTATCTTATTAAGTGATTAGATAGTGTTCGAAAGCAATTATTTTTATCTTCTTCTTTTAGTGAGATTATTAACGTTTTAAAAGTTTAATTGTTGTTACGCCACTTTATTATTGTATATTATATAGTTGCTAACGTTTCAATTGTGAAATAATTCAATAAATTACGTGAACACGATCAATGCTTATAATATGAATATTATGAATATTATAAATGATTACAAATATTTCTTTATTTTTACGAAATTTTCTTAAAGCAATGATAAAATTATCTTTCGATTTTTAAGTACATGCTACGATAGATAATAAAATATTAATGTTATAAAATAGATAAACCACGGTAGTACGTGTCCGAGCACTACGCGATCAGGAACACTTTTAACACTTTATCGTTAATCTTTAATTATCGTGTGTTAATTGTCGAGTTAATTATCGCGGGATGTACTTCATTAAAGCAGGATTAACGATCTATTTATTTTTATTATTAATTTCTTGTGCTTTCTCAGGTAAACCCAACGAATATCGTTTGGAACTCGTACAAGTGGTAAATATTATATATATTTATATATATTTCTATTTATTTTAGTTCAAATAAAAACGGTCATTATTTGAACAAAAATATAAATAATTGAACTCTAGTTCGTAATTGTCGCGTATTAAATTGTTAATACAAATTTGTTTCGTAATTATGTATAGTTATTTAGACATGGAGAACGAGCGCCACTTGCTAAAGAAATGTACCCCAAAGATCCTCACCAAGGGTCTTCTTACGAACCATGGGGGGTCGCTCAGTTGACAAACGTAAGTATTTATTAAATATATATTTTGGACTTTCAAGTTTTCATATGGAAAACAAAATAATAATAATAATAATAAATAAATTTGTCTTACGTATTATCGCTAGGAAGGAAAAATGCGAGAATATTCGATCGGGAAAATGTTGAGGCAACGCTACAATGATTTTTTGGGCGACTTATATCATCCTAAAGACGTATACGCTCGTAGCACAGATATCGATCGGACTAAAATGTCTCTGCAATTGGTTTTAGCAGGTCTTTATCCACCATCGAATAAACAGAACTGGAACTCGAATTTACCATGGTTAGCTATTCCTACGCACTATGCACCAGAAAGAGTGGATAATTTGTTGAGGCCTCAAGCTTGTCCAATGTTGGTATTTTCATGACATTGCGTTATACGAAATTCAATGAAATACGAAAATATATATTTTCGTATTTCATTGAATTATACGTACGTTGCAGGTACGAAGAAGCTTTAGAAGAAGTAAGGCAATTAAAAGAAATACGCGATAAAAGTGAAGCTTATACGGATGTATTGAAATATCTTACAAACAACACTGGTATGAATGTTAAAACTCTCACTGCGGCTTACGAAATTTTTAATTTATTGACAGCACAGGTAATATTTCATTTATAATTCAATCGCGTTCACATATTGCTTACACACATTATTATGTTATCTTATTTCTATTCAGAAAGCTATGAATCTAACGTTACCAGAATGGTGCACCGAGAATATTTATACAAAGATGGAGGATATCGTGTTTCTTGAATATGAAATTCGCTCATATACAGCGACATTAAAACGTTTAACTGGTGGCATGTTGATCAGACAATTTATAGAAAATATGAATATAAACGAGGAACGAACGAATCCTAGGAAAATTTATCTTTATAGTGGTCATGAAATTAATATAGCAGCTTTTACGAGAGCACACGATATTCATATACCCAAGTTACCTAGTTATGGTTCAACGATTATAGTAGAAAAATTACGTAATGCCGAAGGAAAACTTTTTATTAAGGTGATATTATATTTCCTTACTATCCTGAAACTTCTAATAGATTGCTATCAATATTTTTCTAATTATATTTTATTTCATTAATAGATGCTTTTGTGGACCGGCGTGAGCGAGCAATTAATTACGCTTAAACTTAAAAACTGTGATGAGATTTGTCCAATAGATACATATCTAGATATAGTGAAAGACGTTATTCCTTCCGATGATGACATCAATTGCTATTGGGATAGGATAACAAAAGAAGAATTGAAAAATCTATTTGTCGAGAAAATATATCTTAATTAAAATGATTTTATCCTATTGCAATATTATCATCGATTAAGAAAGAATATCCAATTCTCAATGTTCGTTTATTCATTATTGATAATTAATTTCATTCAATATTTTCTTGTTATTTATTTTTTCAACTTTTAATCTAGATTAATATTATACAATTTAAAACAAACAAAAAAAATATATTATGTTACTCAATCGGTATTATCATTAATTATTGCAAACCAGTGATGTCAAGACGTGTATTTTTCTCGCGCATGCGTACGCACATACCTAACTCATGCGCATGCGCATAGGTACGAAGGCTCCCACGTGGGAGAAATGTCATATTCTGGCTTCGCTGTTTCGTGCATTAGTTTACGTATGCATAACCTTTTTTTAATAATATCAATTAAATGAAATTGATGAATAAGATAAAATCGAGTGGAAAGGAATTAGCAGAATAAATAACACACATTTCGTCTTATCAAAGAATCTATCTTATCATGTTTACAATATCCTTATCCAATGTGTCAAAATATTCCTACCACGATAACAGACCGTATGTTACTAATTTATTACGAAACTATTTTAATCAATTTCATTCAAATGATTATATCATAGAATGAATATACATTTACGAATGCGTTATTATTATGTGCAAGTGTTATTAACAATTATTGTATCATAGTCTCGAAACGTTGATCAATTTATTTTCAGGTTAGGAAGTATAATTTGAATGAATATGGACAAGAATAGATAGGATTTTTGATCGAGAAATAATATTACATGTGCATCTTCCACATGATGTATTTTCCAGCAAATTTGAAGACATTTTTATTCCTACTTTTATGGAGATTAATTTCTGTTTTCGTTGTACAAACTGCACACGTGCCAGACGAATACTGGCAATCTTTGGAAGTTGCCCATCGTCTTGCCTTTGGATATGGATTTCTCACCTGGGAATGGACTGCGAAAATCCGTAGCTATGTCTACCCATTCTTGATAAGTTTTTTATATCGGATATTAGCTAATTTTTCTATAGACTCTGTTATTACTTTAACGCTATTACCAAGATTATTCCAAGCTACGATCAGTGCTTATGCTGATTATAGATTTTATAAGTGGACCAAGAACAAATGGATGTTGTATAGTTTATGTATTAATTGGTATTGGTATTACTGTGCTACACGGACACTTATTAATTCATTAGAAACCGCTTGTACTATCATAGCTTTATCCATGTTTCCATGGCGCAACGCTTATATCAAAAGTGTTAGATATCTATGGATAGTTGGTTTCCTTTGTACAATAAGACCAACTGCTGCTATCGTGTGGGTACCCTTATGTATATATCATTTATCTACTAGTTTACAAAACAAAATATTATTAATTTGTCAGTACAGCGCTATTGGTATTATATATCTATTAGGTTCTGCGATATTAGATAGTTATTGTTATAAAAGTTTGACGATATCTTGGTGGGAATTTTTCCGTTTAAATGTACTACAAGCGATAGGCGATACGTATGGAAGAGAACATACATTGTGGTATATATTTTCTGCATTACCGGTTCTTCTAGGATTTCATTGTGTTACATTCTTAGGAATACTTCCGCAAATAATTAAACGTCCTAAACAATTTCATAGAGAGGCGGTAATGTTAGTAGTCATTGGATGGACGCTTGGTGTTTATTCTTTATTGTCTCACAAAGAGTTTCGCTTTTTATTACCACTTTTGCCAATGTTTATATACATAAGTACAAGTTGTACCATTCATGTCAAAATCATTTCTAGAGAATTATTGAGAAAGATTTTTTTATTTATTTTAACAATAACCAATCTAATTCCTGGACTTTATTTTTCTTTGATCCATCAACGTGGAACGTTAGACATTATGAATATCTTACAAAACGATTTGACTAATGAAAATTGTACATCTGTAAATATATTATTTCTTACACCGTGTCACGCCACACCTTTATACAGCCATTTGCACATCAATGTGCCCACTAGATTTTTGACTTGCGAACCTAATTTTACTAATTCCAATGACTACGTAGATGAAGCGGATCAATTTTTTCAAAATCCAATGCTTTGGATTAGAAATAATGATTTACAGAAGCATGGAGTAATACCAAGTCATTTAATAATGTTTGATAATATTCCATCAAAGATACAAGATTTTCTTTTAAATTATAAGTTATTAAGCAAAGTTTTTCACACTCATTTTCCACAATCGAATTATGGAAAATATATAATGTTATACAAACGTAAACGATTATTTACTTGAAATGTAAAGTAAACGTAAATGTATATTCAAAATAAAACATAATTTCACTTTAGGAATAATATTAAAATTACATATTATATCATATGTGGAATAATATTTTCGCTTTTCGAATGTTGTAACTTTGAATTTAACTACAGAGTAAATCCGATAATAGTCACGAATAGAACTTTCGAATAATTATTACGGGAGAATGTGGTGGTAAAAGTTTCGATTTATTTGATCGTAGCACGATGTACATTATATATACGCTATATATACGCTATTTATTATTACGCGAAGAAAAATTGTTCGAGACGCAATAAGGTAAGAAACGCAATGACATTTGTATGCGTTTATTTTTGAGTTAGACTAGGATACACCTTTTTTTGGTTTGTTTTGCTTTTTTTAATATTACGAATAGACAATTTGAAAGATTTACATTTTATAATTTGTGCTTTTCCATGACCGAAATGATGCGCGTTCGAATGCGGATGAGCAAAGTACGTGAGTACCGTTAGTTCAGAGAAGGAAAGAGAGAGAATTTCGAATCTGAAAGACCTGTCGTAGGAACGATAATGTTTTTAACGGTATTCACGGTAGCATCGAATACGCCTAAACTTGTGATTAATCAACGATTTTTATTCTCTTATTATCGAAGCTAGCAATAATCCTTCCTTTTTCTTCTTACTCGATGTTTATAGAAATTGAAAAATTATTATTTCTTATCTTAAATGGATTTGGATGTTTAGCCGTGTACGAACGAACACGCGCATTCGACTTTAAAATATAATATTATTGTATAAAAGACGTGTACAAATATCATAATATGACAGAACAGAGAACGCATATCGCCATCTTTTACGTTCGCTTACTCGAACGGCATTTTCTCATCATAACTGGATCGAAGGTAACCCGTTATTACTTTTTTCTCTCTTTTTCTTGTTTCTTTCGGAATAAATTCCATGCACGATTTCAACAAGTTTTACGCGCGCGCTCAGAAACGATAAGAAAGTCCATTCCAATTTATATTCAAGTTGAATTTGTATAAGTATTTTTTCTATCTTTTAGGAGAATAACATTCGCTACATAATAACTGAATGAATAGAGAAAGATGAATAATTTATTGTTTGCTTTTGCAATGAGAAAAAAACAAAAAAAAAAAACAAAACAGTTGACATACGACCAATTATGCTTTCTATAATTTCATTTTCATCTTTTTTTCCTAAGATTTACAATATGGCTGTTGCGACTGGAAAAGATATGCAAGAAAAGAATGTAAGATAGAGAGAGAGAGAGAGAGAGAGAGAGAGAACAGTCATAATTTTTCGTCGCGTTAAGAAGAGGGAGGAGCGGCTCGACTAGAAAATGAAAGAGAGGAAAATGGATTTGACGAAGAGGAGGAGGAAGAAGAAGAAGAAGAAGAAGAAGAAATAGCAAAGGTAGGACACGATCATTAACTATCGCGGATGGAACGGATGAGACGAAGCAAAGTAAGGTAAGGTATCTCGCTCGCGGTCTTATGCTCGTAATCGAAGGTACAGTAAGGTGGTGCAAGCGGGATAGAAGAAAATATAAAGAGGGGACTGACTACATGGAGTCAACGTTCCGAACGGGTCACCGACCACACACTCCCTTTCTCTCTCCATCCTTCTACCATCCTTCTACCTCCCTTCTACCTCCCTTCTACCTCCCTTCTACGTTCACCGTTCCTTCTATCTCTCTCTCTCTTTTCTCTTCTCTTCCTATCACGCTCGCTTCCTCAGGAATACTACTACTCATCGTACATACCATTCTTTATAAAACTTCATTTCAAATGTATCCCTACTTTGTAAAGATCTGAATCGAGAGCACGGCCTTTCGTCTATGTCCCTTCTTCTAATAATTCTTTGACGTTTCTCAATATCTGCTATACACATATATGTAAAGGACAAACTCGTAGACACCTACTCATGAAATTGTGCTTATAACGTTAGGTGCGGTTTTATTGAATGGCTGTTTGGAAGACGAGTGTCTAAAACAACGAATTAAAATCATTATTTTGTAGCTCATCATTTTTCTAGACATCCATTTTCAATGGCAATTGATTTCATTTCACCAATGGAAAAAGATAGAGAGTATATTATAAAGTTACAATTAGTAATAATGATTCGAAAGCGCTATATACAGAAGGTAGTAACACGAAAGATACATAAATATATCTACGAAGAGAAAGTTTCGGTGCAATGTTGGTGAATCCGTTCTCCTTATATACTTCCATGGCATCCGAAGCGGATTCACTCAAGAGTATAGTTTCGTAGTTCTTAGAGAAGGCTCATCCTTTGGACGTTGATTCTAGTCCTTCCATTTTGTCGTTATTATCATTAATATTTCGTTATATTTGCACGCCGGTTTCCTTGTCGAACACCCCTTTTTGATGACTTTGAACACATAGTTTGTTTCTTGGCTAGGTATTGCAAACGAAATAGTTGAAAAATTGCGCAATTTCAATGACGTAAAACGGAGTCCCTTTCTCCCAGAGTCTCACTGTCGATATCCTTGATCCATCTACCTAGCCTTCACCGTGCGCGCCTTCGTTAGTTAATTGTCAATGCTAAATCGTTCACGTTGAGAGATCTTTATTTCATTGGCGGGATATCTCGTTTTACATGATCCCCATGAAATGCACTAAGTGTACTCGTACGGTAGTGTACTTTGGAAGGATCCAATACTACTTGTGCTATGTTTGTTTGTTTCCCCCTCCCCCCCCAATATTATCGGGAATGATTATAATATTATTAACATTTGAGATTATAATTTTAAATAAGAGAGCGTAAATGATGAAATGTGAGCAAGTTGATTTAAGTAGCGATATATAAGAAGCGATGTACTTGGGCGAGGCAGTCCAGAGTCCGGCTATAGTAGAGAAAACCGGCTTCTCGATGACACCGTCATAAGACTTTGCACTCGGAAATTAGACTTTGATCTTAGCTCGTACGATTAGCTTCTCCGCTTATTCTGCGCTTTTATCGAAATTAACGAATCACGAATTACGAAGAAAATGAATAAATACAAAAAAGATATGCATAAGATAAATAAAAAAAAAAAAAAAAAAACAAAGAAAACAATGTTAGAGTTGGAAATAAAAGAATATGCGAAAGAAGGAAAGTTTGAACATACATAGGATCGAGAGAGGAAAGATATTTTTGAAATTTGCACTTTTCTCATTGCTTTTGCCATCGCGTTAGATTTTATGGACCACTCGAGGATGCACTTGTCTATTTCTAAACAGTCGTTACACGCAACCTTTTCGTGCTCGACCAATCGTAGTTGGGGAGCAACAGGTGAATGACCAATCGGGTGCCGCCGTCATAGGCGTAACGATACCACCGGCTTTACTTGCCAAGCGCCAAGTACTTAACTTCCAAAGACGTTTTACACCAGTTCCCTCTCTCTCTTTCTTTAAATATACACCTATGTGTGTATGTAGTTATAGGTATATCAAATATTCATCTATCTGCTTCTTTTTGCTTCTTTAGCTTGACTCGAGTTCATTCAATCGTTCGCTTTCTCGATTCTACTCTGCCCTTTCCCTATAGACTCTTGAAAGGAAAGGCGTCATACCAACAACCTGTTGCTCGCTAGCTTTTCCTATTTCTTTTGAACAAGCGTTAATGCATATCGAACATTATTTACGAGAAGTCGAATTTTCTCGTAGCTTCCAAAATACTCGCATACGTGATCGATCTAATTGATGTACTTTTAATTAAGCGTGTACAAATATATTATGCAACTGGATGGAATTGCAATTTCTTTCTTTTATTATTATTGTTATCATCAAGATTTCCCAAATAGAATTTTTTGAGAAATACAAAGGGAAATATAAGAAGAGAAGATCAGCCAGCAAGGTCGGCATTGCGCGCTCACAAGAATATTGAACAACGTGCAGCTGCTTTCACTGTGCCTTTCATCTATGTGTATAATACATACACACATTTCTGAAAAGTATTTACACTTATATACGTGCACGTTTTACGAATACATGAGCAAGCGTGAACGAGTATGCGTAGGTAGAACCTGTTGATAAAATTGGCGCGCAGCTATTTATGAAAAAGGATGAAGAAAAAAAAATAGAAAAAAAAAAGTATCATACAACACAAACGATTAGAGAATAAAATGAAGAAGAACCGGAAAAAACCACTATTTTACAAAAATTTACGACGTTGTTGCTTAAAATCTTGTCTTTTTCATTACAAATTTCATCTCGCCATTGTAATTTTGGCTATCGCATTCTGAAAGAGGTAGAAATACAAAGAGAGAGAGAGAGAGAAAGAGAGCCGGATGTTAGAAGCAATGAAGATGAAGAAGAGGAATGGTTGCTTAAAGTGGAAGGGATAGAAGCCATGGAAGATATGTACCTGCGACATTGGGGAGCTTCCTATCCGTTGAGAACGCCGCTGAGAACGCCACCGAGAACGCCGCCACGTTTTCGATCGCCATTTTGTCTTGGAAGACGAATTCTTTCCCTCTTACTTTGAGCGTGGAAAATCGGCAGCCTTTCGAGCGTCCCTGCGGCATTTGTTCTTTCTCTCTCTCTCTCCAAAAAAATAAGCAAAAGAAAGAAAGAGTTTAGACAAGAAATAAGGAAAGGAAAGAGAAGAAAAGGGGAAGATTAGAAATTGTACGCTAGGATAATCTTCTAACGGATCGTTAGCCTTGCCGAGAATCGAGTTGAAACGTCTAAGAAGCACCTGGCAGCTTAATCATTGCCTTTCCCTTCGAATTTTCAAATTTCAATGCATCGATATCAAAGTAACGTTAACTTGTCCTCGATCAAAATGCAAGAGAGGAGAAATGAGTAAAACTTATTTCCATGCGTCAAATTTCCGCGGTTTCGATTCCCCTACCTTCCTGTAATATCCGTCTCACGCATATATTGTAAGGAGGGAAAAGAGTGGGGTAGAAGGTAGCAGAATGAGATAGGTAAGCTAGAGTGGGGAGGAAGAGGAACGATGTGGTCTTGGCAATAGAGTAGCGCTCGGGCGCGCAGTCGCCAGGTGAGCCAACGACGACGTGCGCGTTACTGCGACGACGTACGGGGTTGGCCATTGTTCTCTTTCTCTCTCTCTCTCTCTCTCTCTTTATTCCTCTCTCTCTCTCTCTCTCTCTCTCTTGTTGTTGTCGCTGCCGCCGTCGCCGTCGTCGTCATCGTCGTCGTCGTCGTCGTCGTCGTCGTCGATCATGCCGTTCGTTCGTTCATTTACTTATTCGTTAAACAAAAAGAGAGAGAGGGAAATAAAAATATACGTATAGGAATATTTTCCGCATAGAAAGAGCGAGGACAGTAGAGATTTTGTTACCTTAACAAGGACTGGAAAGTGTGCTGACACAAGTTGTGAAGGGTGCACGCGCTACTACGAATTGACTGCTTGCATTCGTCTTCCTTGTTTTTCTTTAATATTTCCGAGTTATCATAATTTTCAATTAGAAAGTTGACAGAAAAGAATGGACATGTCGTGGTTGTTGTTGGATATCGAGTACCTGTGAAAGGATCGACGAGTGGAAACCCGGTTCGTCGTCGTCGTCGTCAACGTTTCTCTCTATTTCTATTTATCTTCTTTTTTCCTTTTCTTTCTTTTTCTGTCTGTCTGTCTGTCTCTCTCTCTTCCTCTCTCCCTCTCTCCCCCTATTTCTCTCTCAAATCTTTGTTCATCGTGGGAACGAGGAGAGGAGAGAAAAAGATAGATAAATAGATAGGAAGGAGGACGTGTTTCCGCGAGTGTTAAGCTTTTATTACCGTGTTTCACCGATTGTTATTGTGTTGTTGTTGTTGTTGTTGTGTTGTTGTTGTGTTGTTGTTGTTATTGTTCCTATAATTGTTATTCATTGATCAAAATTGTAAAAAGAATAAGAAGAAGAAGAAAGAAGAAATAAGAGAAATAATATCGAAGGGATATATGGGCGGTCGACGGTGCCGCGAGGAGGACAGTATGCAGAGCGTTGCTACGAGAGGGCCGACTCACCTGGTCGCCCTGTACGTGGCGACCGCCGGCCTTCAGAACAACTCGCTTGGTTCCGACGAGGGACAGATCACGTTGCTCGTTTACGTACTTCTCGATGTACTTCAAAATAAGGTGAGTTCTGAGTGAGATCTAACGACACACCGATACACGCTGTCACCATCACTACTATCACTACCATTACTACCACTACCACCATACCACCAGCACCACCACCACCACCAGCACCACCACCACCACCAGCACCACCTGTGGGATCGTCGCGCTTCGCTTCCGTCGGATCTCTTTCTTCAATATTTTCTAACGTTAAAACCTCGTCTATTCTGAAGTAATTACATTTCGATATTGCAATTGTTCTTTTCTTTCGTTCTACTATTTCTTTTCTAGCAATAAAATAGTCATGCCCGTTTCTAAGAAGTAGGAGAAGTAGACTTCCGCGTAATCAGATAAATGATTTCCTTCGTTTTATTCAACGATAAACTATTTTTTGTTATATTGAAAAATAAAGAAAGAAACGTTTGGAAGGAATTTCGATAGAGCTATTTAATGTCTTTTTTTTTTTTTTTACGTAGGATTGATGCGCGAAAGGAAATAACGACAGCACGAATAAATTGTAGCTTTTATTGCATTTTTATATAAATATTTACTTATCGTACTTACACTTATCTATGTCTCGTCATGCTCGCAAAATAACGAAGCTAACGTAAGGTGGTAACTTGAGCGTTCATTGGACGTCCTCTACATAAATATGCCATGATTGGTCGATTTGATATATCTCTCTCTTTCTCTCTCAAAACGTAATCACGTCAGGTGAATTTGTAATAGTTCAGAAGCGAGCTAAGATAATAATGTACGATTTTAATAGACGATTCGACGAAGATATTTTGCCTACTTATCGACTCTTGACAATGAATCTTTCTATCGCTTCATCGGTCTATCGGTCTATCGGTCTATCGGTCTATCGGCCATTGACGAACGTCGTATCGAGATTAACAAATAAAATCGTTATCGCTGTTCTCGACGATGACGAAGAAATCAACGTAGAAATTCAATAAAATGATATCTATTGAAATATATATATCGCGTTAATCGTCTTGTCCCCTTTTTTTTTTTTTGTCTTTCTCGTATCGAGGTATATTTGTAGGAAAAACAGCTTTTTGCGCCTTGTTTATTGCTGACCTTTCGCGACCAAGAAGAGGATAAAAAAGACCGGTCGTCTAACGTTCGACTTTAATCCTGCACGATTTAATACGACTCTCTTTGACGTTATTAAATGCTTGTCATCGTTGTCGTCACCGTTATTTCGTAATCGTCATTAAGAAACACAGGCGACTTCGTCTAACGTGTTCCAAACTATTATTTATGTATTTATTTATTTATTTATTTATTTATTTATTTATAGAAGCATAGAAGATTGGCAAATGTATTTTCATTCGCGGATAGTTGAAACACTTAGCGGGTTGAGAGGGAGGGGTGCGGTGGCACTCGAGCGTGTCGTTGGCTGCCTTTGTTTCTCGAATTATCCGCTGGGGGCGGAGCGTCGCGCCCTCGAAAGGTCGTCCCATTACTTCCAGCTTCACCGTCGCTTTCGTCAGTCCTCCTCTCACCACCCTTTCTTTTACCGTTTTCCGCCCGCCTTCTTATAACGAATTACAACGAACATTGCATTTTTCTTAACCTTTTGTTAATCCCCTTCTGAAGATTATTCCAGGAAGAAGAGACGGAAAGAGAGACGGAAAGAGAGAAAGAAAAAAGAAAGTTCTCGAGGCACGACAGGTGTTGTGCCTCCTTTTTCTCCTTCTTTTTTCTTTATGCGTTCTTAACAACCCATACCTTCCAGGTGGTGGTCGATCATTTCCGCTTTCTGTTCGACTCTCGCATGCTTCCTATTATTTTTGATCGAGAACAATGTCCACTAAATTTATTCTTCGATTCTTCGATTTCGTCAAATCAATCCATTTAAATCCAATTCTATTAACGATATATGGAAATTAGAAAGTCGTTAATTCTGTATATAAATGTATACAATTATAGCACTATTATACATATTATACACGCATTATAGAAGTAGGTGCTTGAGAAACGAAGCCACTGTCGTTGGCCACGGGAATTATGTGAATCTTTGCGTCGATTCTGAGATTTCTAATGATCAAATATAAAAACTCGTTACGTGCTCGGTCCTTTTTTCTTCTTAGCTTCGTATCGGCTTGTCATATTTTTTCTTTTTCTATTTCTTTTTTTTTTTTTTTCTTCACATTATGCAACTTTCCCCAGAACCATCTTTCTCATTCTTTCTCATTACACGTAGCACCGTCCTAAGATTACGATCGCGTGCATCGTTGTTACCTTGGAAGAATGAACATGTATATATGCATGTATGTAGTTATCTACAGACATAAGTGGATGTAGAAACCTACTTATTCATTTATTTCCTTTGCTCGTTGAACCGATTTCCTGGAATAATCTTGTAAAACAACGGTCGAAATGATGTTTCATCTTCCTTCCCTGTATGTTCTTAACCATTGCAATGACCGGTTCATTTCCGCTTAAACTACGAAATTCCATGTTTTTCGATAGCAAACGATTCACTCATTACGATGAAAAACTTTCATGGAAAAACTTGACACAATCTACAGGTACACACGTAACGCTATAACCCCTTATCATTTTATATATATATATATATATGTATATGATTATATAGAATATTATATAATGTTTGGAATGGTACTTGATAAATTTCTTTATCTGAATTAATTCCACGAAATTGATCAATTTATCTCGTGTCAAATCATTTATTATTATTAGATATATATTATATAAAGTAAGTGATATTTATCTGATATATTCTACGCGTATATAAAACTGAACTTTGAACTTTAAGCCCAACTAGTGTGAGGCCAAGAAAATGTTTTCCTCAAACACTGAATTTTCCAAGTCTGATCGTTTTATAATTCTGTTTCATAATATAGTTGATGTTGTTGTTGATTGCGCATACGGTGAATATTATTCACGTTTCAGCACGCATCCGCCCTATTCTTTCTTTTTATTTGTATTTTTATTGTTGGTCATTCGATGGACAAAGTGTCGTCGTATGTTGGCCTGTTACTCTTTCGAATGTTGTAAGAGCCCTGCCCTGAACCTTGACCCTCCGTCGTCTGCCTTTCTCTATCTCTTTTTTTATTACGTTGCGCGTGACGAAATTTGCAATTTATAAGGACTCGATTTACTTAGAATCGATCAAACGTGTGCATATTTATGACCATTTCGTTCAATCTAAAATGTACAATTCAAATTCATATGATCCAAAAATCGTCCTTTACCTTTCAGTAATTCAATTTACTTTCCTTGTAAATATGTTTGTCATTATAGAACATTATCAATATTATTATGTTTTATTCATGGTTAGTATCATACGATAAAAAGGAAAAAAAAGTCATAACATGGAAATGCATGAGGTGACCTGGGATTGACTGGGGGGAGGATAAGGGGGTAGAGGTGGCAGGTAATCGTCCAAGTAGGCGGTTCGTTATTTTTAATATATTCTATCGTTTGAAAATGAGTGCGATAAAGGAACGTATCGATGACGAAAGTTCTAGCATTCGAGAATATTGGCAATTACGTACAAGTTTGAAATGACGAGGCATTTTCAACATGCATATATATATAAATATATAATCACGCATTATGCATCCTATGTGCAAGTCAGTAAGTAAGTACAAAAGTTATTCGAATATATAATAATATACGTTGAACGAATATGATAACGATATTTCTATGTACCTACACTCGAGAAAGAACATGGAAGAAATAATATTTGTACCTAATTGTGTAAGTACACACATAGTTTGTTTTGCGAGAAATGGAAAACTTTCTTATACAAATATGATATATAAAATAATATATTGTTTTCTTGCACGCGTCGCGATTATTAATGTCGGTTGAAAAAATGGTCGTAAGAAGGACTCGAAGAAGACGGGGGTGATGGGGGGGGGGGTCGATTGAAACGATCGTACCGAACTACCTTGATCCGTAAACCTCACGTTAGTAAACCTGCCTATTAAGTTTCTTCTGTGTGTACGTGTACGCTAGTAGTATATGTATATGGACGATAAGGAATAGTTGGTATGTCATCGTTGCAACGATGGTTCGTGAACGTGTATTATAAGTAGATAGACAGACGGATAAACAGGTAGTTGGCATAATGCTAGCCAAATTATACTATTATAATGCACAGCCATCTTATCGGACTTATATTACGCTATTTCAATTTTCTTTATTTCCCCAAATACACAATATGTTTTGTCATTTGACGTACATTTAAGTTTCAGTACTTGTACGAAACACGAGTTCAAAGTTCCCTTTATGCAATTTTCTAAATCAATTATTCTTAAGTCATCGATTTATTGTCTCGCGAATAGATTCAACTTTCTATTAGATATTGAAGACGAGTAGAATATATTTTCAGTGTATTCACTGTTTTATTAAACAGAAAGGAAAAGAAAGAAGAAGAAGAAGAAGAAGAAGAAGAAGAAAAGAAGGAAAGGAAGAGGAAGAGGAGAATCGAAAAATGGCGAAATGGACGAGTGTTGTTCGTTAAACTGAGATTATCGGAGAAACGATCTTTACGAGCTGCAATTAGCGTCATAGCTTTAACTAACGATGGATCGCTTAATTACTTTCGGTAATCGGTATATTTCCCACAAACGTTCGCATCTATATTATCGCGTGCGAATGTATTTTTGCGTGCGTTGATTGATCTCTCTGGAAAAAATTCGTGCATACATTTTTCTATAAAATTGAATAAAGTTCAATTAAATAAGAAGAAGATTGATTACCCGCATGATACAATTTCGCAGGTGCAATGTTCACAGACAAATAACAATAATACAATAGTAACGAATAATTTAGGAGATATGTGCCGTTTAATTTATGCGCGTACAGGAAGACCGTAGAAAATGCGGTTAAATTCGATCAATTAAGAAAGAGAAAAATTCAATATAGTATGCAACTCCTAGGAGATGCAACTGTTTCGACAGTTCTTCAGCATCGTCACGTTGAGCAATTATGGCACGTCGGTCGTTAATGATAACACGCGTTATCATTTATTTTAATTGTGCTTGGGATGATTTTGTTTCAGGTATTGGGTAGAGAACAATACATAGTTTGTCCAAAGATAACGGACGATGGTTGTACACCGGGAAGTGGTAGTGACAATTCATCGGTCACCGGAAGTAGCGCAATCATTAGCGAGTTGGCATTAGCACATGCTCCAGCCTTGACCGAACGTACCCTTCGAGAACACGGGATTCCTTTGGAACAAGCTCTAGAACAGGTACATTTTATTATTTACATTGCTCCTTCTGCAAATTGATAAGTTTGATCATTTGATTTTTGTGTGTTGATTTTTGATTTCTGTCCCAAGTTCGAAGGATGGTGGTCGTCCATGTCCTGCGTAACCGGTGGAGGTGAGCCTCGTTTCGTCGTTGACGGACAAGCACCGATGAGACAATGTTTGCATCCTGAAGCTTGCAAAAAGGATATCGAATTGCCAAGCCATTACAATGTCTTTCACGATCTTCGCAAGGAATTTGTTGGCTGTTACTCATCGCACGGCGAGTTAGCAACACTTGGAATACAAGAAATGATTCAATGTATCCTTTAATCTACACATTTTCTTTATCTTTTTCATTGATATTACTTTGCAAATGAATTAATCCGATAACGAACATTTTTAATAGAGCTCAAATTAACCAGCCCAATAAGAGATGTACCTAGGAGTGTTGATCCTAATGATCTACGTAGGGTTGCGACAGGGTTGCGTGTTTATAATAAAAATTGATGATCGATAGGCGGATCGATAGGCGGATCGAGACGCATCGAACGAAAACAGTAAATGAATCGATGTGTAGAATATTTAAGTTAGTAATTATTGAAGTGATTGCCGTCAGGAGGCGCGGAAGAGGTCGAAATAAGATTTTCGAGACGCACTGCCGTCAGGCGGCGTTGAATCTTGAGGAGCAAGCAAATAAGCAAAGGAAAGCATACTGGCAGTCCGCAGTCGTAGAATGCCCCCGTATCGTGTAACCGTGTTTCCCTTTACTGCTACGTAATCGCCACAGGGATTTTTATATCGTGTCACCAATAACATCGTACGCGCGGACTCTGAACTTGTCTGGCTGGTACCGGGAAAAAACGCGTTAAAAGTGCTCGAGTCACCTTCATCGTCGAACCTTTTCTTCTATAATAAAGTCAAGATATCAAAGTGAAACAAAAGATTTGCTTATCGGCCTGCGTGACTTTAATGCCTCTTCGTCTGATTTAAACTTATTCAGGTACGCTGACGTTTCTTCTTTTTCTTTCTTTTATAATTGCCCGATAACACGGTCTTATATTATCCTTTTATTCGATTAAAAAAAAAAAAACCAAACTTTACTAATAAATTTGCAAAATCAAAGAAAAAGCTTTTTCTAATCAAAGAGTAGACTTTGCGAATTGAAATCCATATCTAGATCGTTTTAAATGATTTTCTTATTTAACAGGTCGTCGTTAAACAGAAATTACAACGGTCAAGGATAATAAAAAAAAATGTCGATAAATTTTTACAAGGTACCGCAATATTTTGTCGACTTGTTATTGTCGCGTGAACGAAGAAAATTCCTTTACAGGAACGTTATTATTCGACTTTGAGTTTATATTATTTTTCTTTTTCTTCATCATGCTAACAAACGCACGTTAGACGATACTTGTGATACCGTAAAATGTCGAATTCTTATTCCGAAACACGGCAATATATATGTATATAGTTGGAACGAGTGAATGT
Organism: Polistes dominula; assembly: GCF_001465965.1. The sequence goes on along the minus strand of NW_015149039.1, from coordinate 731,927 downwards.
AAGGGGGGAGGGAGAGAGGGAGAGAGAGAGAGAGAGAGAGAGAGAGAGAAAGGCATTCACATAATCTCGATCCTTCCTCGGCATAAACTCGAGCTGCTGGCCACAATGGCTTACCACCTTATGTGCTTACCTTCTCTCTCCTTCTCTCTATATCCACCGTGTCGTGTTGTATCAACTGAACGCTAATAAAACAAAACCACCTGTGGCGACTGACAACACATATATATGTATATATATATATATATATATGATATGTGGGTGTATACACATATATATCGATCGGCATACTCGCGTGTGTATATTCTCGTGTCGATCGGCACCTCGAGCAACACGGATTTGTCATTTTTCTTTCTTTGCCAGATTGTTTTCATCCTTTTCCTCTAATTTTTCATGAAAAACTTAGATGATTACCAACTGATTACACGCGTTTTATATCTTTTGACTTTGAGAGAGAGACTTTTGATTTTTATCAGTAAGATAAAATCTTTGAACGAACGCGAATGCACAATTGGGCCTCGTTACCAAGGAAGGTAACGATAAGAATTTCGTCGAATCTTTTTTTTCCTTTTTTTTCCTTTTTTTTTTTTTCTTAAAGTCATTACCTAATTTTAAAGTTACTTTTGTAAAAAGTGTAATCTCATGAATACGCGACGTTACGTCTTCCTTCGAATTGGCCAATAATTTACGAGGTGTTTTTATTGAAAGAGACATAGAGAGAGAGACGGGGGGAGGGGGAGGGGTGACAGCTTAAATATGTACGTTCTTTTGAAATATATTATAGCAGAGAATTAGCTTTTCGTAAATTACGAAAACTAGTTTGTGAAAAAAAAAGTGATTACGTAGTAGGATGAAGAAAAAAGAGAGAGGAAAGGAGAGGATAGGGTCAGGGGGTTAGGAGGGAGGACAAGTTGAATCGAACGTTCGAGTTTAGAAGGCAAGCGCCTCGAGAAAGCCTCAGCTGACCAACCAACCGGCCTTATCGCCTGCGGAACATGGTTTAAAGGTCAACCCGGTGAAGATATTGGTAACGACTTGACGACCCATCGAGATATATTATTATACGCACAAAAGTCTTTCTTTCAATAACGTTTAATTCCCGACAACTTTTTAAAATAAAATTCAATTACTCTTTTAAGGGTAATATAATAAGGATAGTATGTATGCGTTTCGTACTATGTCAATCGATAAATAAAATAGTTCGTTTATCGTGATTATTGGATAAAATAATTTCATGCAATGCGTCAAATTTTCGTAGTATATATTATCCTTGACAATAGATGATTAGATTTTGGGCTACAACCTGATACGGACAACGATTATCATGTCAAAGAAATACAAGACATGATTAGCGTGATACAGAGGATGATCAAAGATGGTAAGAAAGAAATTTGTCTAGGCTTGATGTATTTCTTTGACTTTGATCTAGTCTAATGATCATGTAGAATTATCTTCTTTCCTCGATATTTTCTTCTACGATATTTCGCGTAGACTCGCACATATACTCGCACATATACTCGCACATATACTCGACCGATTTCCTATTCATATATGTATCTATAAACAATACTAGCGAACCTTGACCATATAACAGACACATTTAAGATTAACGTTGAAGCGATAAAAGCTCTTCCAAAAAATCCACTATTCGTTCGATTATAATTATATATATATAATATTGCTTCAATATAGTATACATATTATTTATTATAATTTCCAAATGTGTGGAAAAAACATATTGACATGTTTTAATAATGTCCAGGGTAAGATGAGTATACGATCGCATTTTTCGTTCGTTACGTAGCACACGTATATATGTTGTTTATACGTGTATAACTGTGTGCTGTATGCTGAGTTTCGCAGCGATTTAGATATGCGTGCAAGTATACGCGATGGCCATGCTATATAAATATTTCTTATCGCTCAGTGATACCCAACTAGCAACAATACATTTTTCATATTTTTATTCAAAGAAAAGAGAACATGAAAAATTGATCTTTCTCTTCTATTGAAATAGTAGTAGACATTTTGAATATATCGTTAGAAAAAATATATTCTTTTCTCTTAAGGAAAAAATTGTTTACCCGATTGATTGCCGATATATACGACAGGAGGATATATGTATATTATGTATACAAGTACATACATAATATACATATATGAAATTCAATAAGTACGATGATTTTGAAATCAGTCGATTCATTTCGCATAATACGAGTGTTCCTTGCAAGAAATACAAAGTAGTTTCGCCGAAGCAACTAATCGAATAAGCACTTTGTCCTCAAGTACGAGAAATAGGAGACAAAACGAAGCATATAGTATTACGACGATGAAGGAAGCGTCAGAAACTTAGCAATGTGTTGTCTTGCAAAATGTCTTTTTTTTCTTTTTTTTCCTTTTTTTCAATTATGAAATAAGAAGTTACACTAAATCACTCTCGATTCGATAAAGCGACATAACGTTTAATGTAATATTTTTTCTTGATAATGGATGTTCATTGGGTATCGATTTGTATTTTTCATAAAAAAAGAAAAACAAAGCGTAATATCATTTGCATTTGATCGTTAGTACGTGACTCGAGCATTAAATTGAATAATTGTTTATATTAGATTTATTAAATATTTCGATGCTCTCTCAAGACCATTTTAAAATGAAGCAAACGAAGATATCGCCGCAGTCGACGCATGCGCCGACATGTTTCCAGTCACGTCCAAATTTCTCCTCGTGCGCGCTTCTTTTTTTTCTTCATCTCTCTCTCTCTCTCTCTCTCCCTCTCTGTCTCTTTCTTTAAGCATAATCCACAAGCAAAAAGAAGTACTTAACTGGAAAGAAAGACATTTAAATGCGTTGGAAGTTTACAATAGGAGTTTTGTTTAAAAGTAAAAGTCCGTATCGCACGTGATTTATATATATATATATAGAATATAAAGGAAGAAGCAATGTAGAGGAATGAACAAATTGTTAAAGTTTTTCCGCCAAGTCAGCAGTGTCGCGTTCGGTAGCAAGCAACCAACCTGTTGATTCAACGGGACGAGAAACGTTTTGAATGATTTCAAAGAAATAATGTCATTAGAGACAAAATCATCAGAAAGTAATGTATTTTTGCAACAAAAGCCATATATTTCCTTGATGGAAGCACTATGTCGAGGTTATTTATTACAATTATTTTCATAACCGTCTAAAGATAAAACTTAAATATAATAACAGTTATCTAATAAAATATATATAATTATTTACGATTAACACAGATGATTGAATTGTTTTTATTGTTTTTATTGTTTTAATTTCTTTTCTTTTCTTTTCAGGTCACGTCTTCCAAACACCAGAGATAGTAAATATAGTTTTAGAACCAGGAATATGGTAAGTAGTTAAAAGTTCTCTATTGGTAGGTTATGCTCGACTTAAAACTGTCGTTAGAATATATAATTATAATAATCATATGATAATTTGGCTACTTGTAGTTCCAAGGACGAAGAAGTAGACAACGATTGCGTAGTTAGAGCAAGAGGCCTTCCTTGGCAATCATCGGATCAAGATATTGCCAAATTTTTCCGTGGTCTGAATGTCGCAAAGTAAGTACACTATTTTTTTCTTGTATAGCATCTAAATACTTTTTACAAATAAGTAATAATATATAATATAAATGTATTATTTAACTAACTTGAATATTATTATACAAGCCACTTGGAATCACATAAAGAAGGTAGGTAATTGGTCAGGCAGCCAGGCAGGCAGCCAGGCAGGCAGGCAGGCCTTGTTTTTCAATGAATTATATTATTATATTTTTGTATGAGTTATAAATCATTCATTTATGTGGCTACCATTGATATCATGCATCTATTCTCAATAATGATTTGTTTTCCTAATCAGCATGGTCATGCGTTTATGATAAGCATTATCTGTGGGTCATATAGATGATTTGTGTCTTATAATCTTATGATCAGATCATCGCTTATCATATAAATAAGTATAATTAGTGTTATGCATCAAATAGTACAAGCTTTTAAGTTGAAGTTAAAGCTGAAGACTTTTACAAAGAAAAACAATGGTTAGATGATATTATTGTTTATTTTTTTAGGGGTGGCGTAGCACTTTGTTTGAGTCATATGGGCAGGCGTAACGGAGAAGCTTTAGTACGCTTTGTTAATAAAGAACACAGAGATATGGCACTGAAAAGGCATAAACATCATATGGGAGCACGGTACATAGAAGTATATAAAGCTTCTGGAGAAGATTTTGTTGGGGTTGCTGGTGGTACTACTAGCGAAGCGCATGCTTTCCTTTCAAGAGGGGCTCAGGTTATTGTTAGAATGAGAGGATTACCTTATGATTGCGTTGCCAAGCAAGTGGTACGTACTAAATTCTATATTATAGGTTAATAGAGATTAAAATAGATTAGACAATGGCAAAATAACATAACTATACGTCTTTCTTCTAAAGATTGACTTTTTCTTATCCGGACAAAAATCTTGTCACGTATTGGACGGAGAGGACGGTGTATTATTTGTAAAAAAGCCAGATGGTCGTGCGACCGGAGACGCGTTTGTCCTTTTTGCTCAAGAGGAAGATGCTGTGAAAGCATTGAGTAAGCACAGAGACTGCATTGGCAGTAGGTATATTGAACTATTTAGGAGTACAACGGCGGAAGTACAACAGGTTCGTAAAAGCTAAACGAAATCTATTTTTATTTCTAATCATGTTATTTTGTCAATAACAATATTTGTCGTTGTCGTTGTTACTCATAGGTCCTGAATAGGGCGGTCGATCCAAAGCCGTTCGTTCTTCAAGTACCATCAATACAACCACTGCAATTTCCTCCATTACTTCCTCAACATATAATTACATCCGGCACGCGTAAAGATTGCGTGAGGCTACGTGGGCTTCCTTACGAAGCACTTGTAGAACATATATTAGAATTCATGGGAGAACATTCGAAAAATATTATCTACCAAGGTGTTCATATGGTGTACAATGCACAGGTAAGAATGGAATAAGATAACTGATGAAAAAAAAGATGTGAAAAATGAAAAGAGATATATGATATCATTATATATATATATATATGTCATTAGGGTCAACCGTCCGGAGAAGCGTTCATACAAATGGACAGTGAAAGTTCGGCGCACGCGTGCGCAACTCAACGGCACCATCGATTCATGGTATTCGGAAAGAAACAACGTTACATCGAAGTCTTCCAGTGTAGCGGGGAAGATATGAATCTGGTATTGACAGGTGCTCCGCCGTCAACGAAGGCTCTACTATCACCCGGTACGTTGAGCACTCAATCACCCGCATCTCTGACACATTCGGGTCCGGCGACGCCGGTACCGATGCCGCCGGTACCGACGGCGCAGCCTCCCCTCTGGGACATACAGGCGCTCGTACAGGCACAGGCCCAAGCACAGGCAGCGCAAGTTCAAGCTCATGCTCAGGCTCAGGCGCAGGCTCAGGCCCAGGCCCAGGCCATTAGGACTCAGGACTTTTGGCTGATGGCCTTGGCATCTAACGCATCCCCCACCTCGACGACTCCAGCCTCGCCTACCTCCTCGGCGACTAGTAAGACCTTGGCCCTTACCGCGCCCAATCCACCACCTCATCAAATCCCTGCGTACGCGATGACACCTCAGGCAGCGGCCGCGGCTGTGGCTGCGCTTCATGCTCAACAACCAACTCCAGCGCCCTTATTCCTCTTTCCTCCACGTTTAATAAGGGCACCGAGCTCTCATGGGATTTTTGCACCCATCGTCGCGCAAACCGCTCCTATTAATCCGGCTGCATTGATGGGCCTGAAAAGAACCTGGGAAAGCGCCTTTCCTAACGATACACCTGCTACGGTACACGCCAAGCGTGCTGCCTGGCACCCACAAGCGCCAGCTTTTCATGCCCATGCTCCTACCGCCGCTCCTGCCTTGCCCTATACCGCCCAATTTTATCCTCAAATTTGATACAAATCCATCCATCCATCCATCCATCCATCCATCCATCCATCTACTTGCTATCTATCTATCTATCTGCCATTACAATTATTTCCTTTTTACACTTTTTCACTCGAATCTTCTATATATTCTATATATTCTTTTATTTTTATTTACATAATTATACACCATTTGCTTCCTAAATAGTTCGACGAATGCATTTTCGAACGATTCCAAACGACAAATTTATTCGAGAATGTTGTGATAAGCAGTTGTACTTATGTAGTTTACTTTGAGAACAATTATTTGAATATCAATCACTGGCAGCATGCAATTAAGACTTTCTCGAACGATCGTTTTATTTTTCTTCGTTTATTAGATTTTAGAATAATATGTAGGATTTAAAATCGTCGCGATTACGATTAATACTACTAAGAAGTAGTATTAGTGGAGTATAAACTCGTAAAACGATTGATACACACATTAGTAGTATTTTTTTACGTTGACGAAATGATTTGAAGACACTTCGCTCAAGAGCGTATTTTACTAAAGGGCTATACATATATATGTATATAAATAATAATATACATAAATTCATATATTTTGCTAGAAATATTTGTATCAGTTGTTTAAGGACATGGACATTCCGTCCAATGTTATATAGACGTAAGTTCTAATTCTACAAATATTAATTATTGTTTTGTTTTTCTCTATCGTTTATTCTTGCGCACGTCTCGCAATAATATTTGCAACGTTTTAAATTAGCGCACGATCGTGTTCTCCGTTTGAATGAAAAAAAGAAAAAACCAAAAAAAAAAAAAGGACGTGCGAGTGATTACGTCATATTTCAGTTTTTTTTCTTTCTTCTAAATTGTAGCAACAAAGTACAATAGAATAATTGTCTATTTCACTGCCAATCTTAAAATCATCAGTTGTTTATTTTACATTTCCTATTATTGTTTTCAACTTCATTTCTTCTTGCCATACTTTTTTACTTTAATATTGTAGACTATAGGAGAGAAATAGAAAGAGGGTCGATCGCGCAACTATAATATACATGTAGAATAGGAAACGTTAACGAAATGATTGCATGTTGTTGTTGTGTTTTATAGAAGAGACGTGCGTATAAGTACCTGTTAATATTTTTCTTCCTATTTCTTTGATCCTTTCCACGAAACAGGAGGATGACACACAACCTGCCTACTCCATTCTATTATCTTTTTCCGATTCTTTTTCTCAATCATAATCACCTACACTGCATACATTGTATCTAGTAGTTGTTTCCTTCTTTGTGCTCGTTGTTCTCCCCCATGTCTTTTTGTTGTTTCGTTATCACATTCCATTTTCAATCCGTCATTCCCAGCAACTTATAACTATTTTCTTGGTATAATAATAATATTAATATTAATAATAATAATAATAATAATAATAAATAATAAATAATAATAATAATAGTAATAATAATAATAATAATAATAGTTTTTGTCCTTATGTATAGATAATTCTTTTTTAAATGACTCGTTTACATGTGTGTAGATCTTACAATTATCTCATCAGCTACAAGCCTATATATTTGTTTGACAGGATGCGGTAGCATATTATATGGAATCGAGTAGCATTGTTTTTTCACTATTTTCTTTTTTTGTTTTTTTGTTTTTTTTTTTTTCTTTTGTTACCTTGGGTAACGCCGGACGTTCGCGTGTTTTAAGAAAAACTAAAAAATGGTAGTCGTTAATAATCATTGTACTTAGAAAAGAGACATAGATGAGGACATTTTGTGGTCGTATTACAAGAAGCGGGTGTCCGACGTTACCGATGTGAGAATAACTTACATAGATTGAAAAATCGGGTTTGTCTGCCGACGCTTAAAGTCGGAATTGCGCTTCCTGATTCGGCTTTATATAGCATTAATATTACATTAATTAGATATAGGCTCGAATATAACGTTTCGAGATGAAAAATCAATTGAATGAATTTAATGAGAGGAGCTCTTTTAACAAAGGTATTTTGTTATTTTCGTCATTTATCGTGATTTTCGTCTCGAATCGTTTTAGAACCACGGGTACATCTTGGAGAATGCGTCGATGATCGATTAGAATCGCTCGAGTTGAGAAACCGTTGTCGTTGCCAACTCGAGCATCCTACTCACATATCCCTAAGCTGGTACTTATTTAGATCGTATGTTTTAATGGTTAACGATGATAACAGAAGGATGTGCGGCCCATATGCATCGAGAAATCGACATATATGCGTGTATATTACATGTCTCGTATCACAGTTTTTTTGCCGTTAGCTTTCGCTGGGAACTCTCACGCGACTTTGCCGCGAGACTTTCATACGGCCACTTTTTCTACTTAATATTACCTTTTCATTTTTCTCTTTGTTTGTTTGTCAGTTAATGTATAGAGAGAATGAATGGATGAATGAAAAGTTACAATTATTTGCTCCTTCCCTCCTTGCATTATTATAACATGTGCAAGCACCACCCGCATACGTATCTTATTTTTTGTATTATTATCTTTCTCTCCAACTAACTCCCAAAGCTGCATCTTAGATATTGTGGCATTATCTCATTACGTTTTTAATGTCTTTGTTGTTATTTGTGAATTGCTAACACGGTGACTGACACGGTGACTGACACAGTGTCCGTTTCTTTTACGAATTACTTTCTTCTAACTCTCAGCCTTTATATTTTGTCATTATATGATTTTATTTCTTATTCATTAGCAAATTTAGAAACGGCACGATCTATTTTCCCTACCTAATTAAAAGAGTTCAATGATTTAGATCCATGTCTCGCGATAAGATCGTCGATTGTCCCGGCGAAAGCTGACACGTGTTATTTCACGCATTATTATTTCACGCATATTCGTTGACACAGCGTGGGACAACATTATCTTTCTTCTTCTTCTTCTTCTTTTGTTTTCCTTGATTTATTATTTTTCTCTTATTTTCCTTCCTTTTTCTTTTTTAAATGGATTCTATGCGACCGTGTGTACGGTATTTACGTTTCTTCCTCTTCCCTAGTACTTTTTTTTTTATTTTCTTGCGAAAGGTGTGCCCTTTTTTTAAATAGCGTTTTTTTTTTTTTTACTGGGATGCAGGACATTTACTCACATATACATGGAAAGGTGGTACAGTAGTACACATATGCACACATTTGCACACATATGCACACATTGCATATATACACTTCCATATATATTTCCATATATATACATAAAAACATAACTACACGTACATACACATAAATCCTTTTTTTACATCTTGTATACACTCTCTTGTATTATCGATTATTACATCGATGTACATGTTTAATAAATGTGCCTTGTGGACATATAGATCTTTTTGCTTGGCGGGTTGGTGGACTCTTACCCTGATTATTATTACCTTACACGGTGTTTATACTTTTTGCCAACATACAACAATTGTTTTTCAACATTTCATGTAATTTTCAATCTATTTATTTTCCTTAACACCACCATTATTTGTCTTGCACAATGTTGTTTGTTCAAATTCAAGTGCGAAAAGTGTAATCACCGTTTCTTGTTACGTTCTGTATATTTTTTTTTTCACTGGGCTCGCAGGTATCTTTGGTGTCTACGGATCAAGTTGGAGATTTTTCTGTGTCGTAATTCTTGGTTCTCTCTTTATCTTCCTTACAGGGTTTTTTTTTCTCTCCCTCTTTCCCTTTCTCACTCTCTCTCTACGTATGTCTCTGTTTCTCTCTCTCTCTCTTTCTCTCCCCGCGTCTCTTTCTGTCTATGTATCTGTCTCTCAATCTCTCACTCTCTGTTCTTTTCTTTTTTTTAGATACACATACTCATTTCTCGACTCTGCGTTTATGTCTCTTCTGATAATCTCCCTTTTTAGTTTTATTTTACTCTCTTGGTCACTCTTGATCCGTCTTTCTGTTGTTAACTCTCTTCCCTCTACACCACCGTAATGATTGTGCCATGATTGTGCCATGATTGTGCCATGGCAACAACTTTTTCTTTCATGTATCAAAGAGTAGAGTAGTAACAATTCAATCGGAAACGTTACGAATAAAAAAGAGAAAGAGAGAGAGAGAGAGAGAGAGAGAGAGAGAGAGAGGAACAGAGGGAGAGAGAGAAGAAATGAGAGATAAAGAGAGGAGAGAGAGAAAGAGAAAGGGTATGATAAAGAGGGATTATATTAAGAGAGAAAGAGATAGAAAAATAGAAAGGGAGAGAATCTAAGTAAAACTCTGATAATTTGGAAGAGGGGCGGAATCGCAAGTTGGTGCTGCGTACATATATATAAAACATGTGCAGTGTCGATTGCTGTATGGTAGCGGGATCTACAAATACTAACTTCTGTGCTTAAGGTAGGCCAATTCCAATTCATTTATTCCTTTGAAAAATGTGCGGTTAATGTACGGTTATTGCGAATAATGTTATTGCAATCTTGAATGTAATCTTTTTTTTAACATAATGATGATTTTTAACATCATTTTCGAATGCCGAAACCGTACACATACCGTCTATTTAAAAGCATTATCGTGCATATCTTGCAATACAACATATACAAAATGCAATATGAAAAGAAAAAAACGGAAGAAATGCACGATATTGCAAATGTCACGATTGTGTTGCATAATGGGCATTTTTCTTTAATGTACATACATAAAAGGCAGGAAACATACATAAAAAGGCCATGGGGCATAGTGATTTTTTTGTATTAATGAATTAATTAATGAATGCTGATTGATTTAGAAACGTTTCGTATTTGGATCGATTTTTGTTTTGACATTTATTATTTTAAATGATTAACATCGAACGTTCATTGTCATTTATCTAACATTTATTATTATTAGTATATAAGAAAAAAGAAAAGAAAATAATGGTAGTTTAATTTTGATTTATTTAGGAGGCACAATATTGCCGACGCCGCCGCCACCGCCGCCGCCGCCATCATTCGTAACAAGTGCAATCTTCTCTCCAACGACCGCGATGCTACCACGAGGACCACCCCAATTCGCTGGCCCATACCCACCACCACCAATTTTTTATTGGCCCTATCCTTCACCTCCCGTTAGTCCAACTAATTATTATAATCCGGCGAGCGTCGGTGGCATCGCGCCGATACATCAACAAGCAACACTGGTAACATTTATCTATTTATTCAAATAGGCTTCTAGCTATTTGCATTCGAACTATTATTTCTTCCACCTGAAATTTCCAACAAAAACTTCCATTGTTTCCAACTAATTCACGTGCATGTATATATATTTATGCTCCAAGATGATTACAATATGTGTCAAATATATATATACAATTGTTTTTTGACTCTAATAAATTATATTTTATCACTATTTTTACTTATTTCAAAGAAACATTTTAAATGTTTATATATATATATATATATATATGTCAATCTGAAAACAAAGTATCGTATTAATCATTGAATTGTATTTTTTTTAGTTGACACCTGCCGAGTGCTTACAATTGGGACCAGGAACCGCGGCAGTGACTACGGCAACGTCACCATCCGCGGAACCTCGTCTCGATGCAACTTTGACACGCGTGGAGACAGAAAAACGTATTGCCTTACCGGGTCATCATCACCAACCACCAGAATGCACTCCCTTCGTCGAAGTTTTTATGGTCTGACCATGAGCTGACAATAATCTTTAGCAAATCCCTTTTTTGCTCCTCCTATTTACATGCGTATGCTTCCTATATACGCACTCAAATTCCCTAAACTTTTTTCCTCTTCGTCATTTGGGCATCGCTTTTTCTTTTTTTCTAGTCCAAAGAGACAGAGACACGAGTGATCCTAAAACATAGCGCAAACTTTCTTCTCTATCTTTTTGTTTCCCCCCCCCCCCTTGGGTTCGTATTCTCTCTCGACATTTCTTTTAGATTCCAATCGTTATGAAATAATTGTTATGTCGTTAAAAAAGATATATATATATAAATGCCTGAAAGAGAAGTTTCTTTTTCTCTTTCCACTTCTTTATGTTATTATTTATATATATACAAATCGTCTCGTTAATAACGTTGCAGCATGTGATAACGTTGATCGACGATGTTCCTTATCTTTAAGAGATTAGGCGTTACGTTTTTATTTAAAAATATATATTTAAAGTATATAAGAAAGTGATCGACGGATGAAACGAAGAAGCTGTGTGAGAGCTATGAATTTGAAATCCTTCTGTTGAAATTCGTTTCGAATGACGTTCGTGCAACAGCTTGCCTATTATTATATTGCATTAGTTATCGTTTTTATTCGAAGGAATTTACGAATTGCGTGACAATCGCATTTATTTATCCTCTTATACGTTAAGATGAATTTTTCTTAGCAACAAATATCACAAATGTCTTCCGATTATTATTAACTATATATGCCTTCTTTTGGTTCAACCGCTTTGTATATTGATTATTAGTTTTCTTTTAAAATAGAGACATGCACACGTACATACATACATACATACATACATACATACATACGTACTAGAGCTCTTACTATTGGAATATTTGAATTTGAAGATTCGTAAATCCTAGTAATAGTAAGAACCCTAATGGCATACGCATGTACATAAGATGATAATGATGACGACGACGACAATGATATTTTATGATAGTTTTTCATAAGGTGCTGAGACAAAAACTAGCATAATAGTGACAATCTTGGAGAATTTCATCTCGTATTCTTCGAAATCCCATATCCAAGCGACTGCCATTGCCACGCGATTCCTCCTTCCTTCGTTCTTCAGCGATTTGTTTTCCTACTAAACGTGATGGAAGTGATCAAGTTCGAAGCAGACTCAATTATTATTACTCGTGCATTATTCGCACGATCGGTGCAATAATTAATGTTTTATTTTATTTTAGTTAAGTTTAATTGTTCCCTTTCCCTTTCCTCCTAATGTAACAAAGTTACAATAGAGATCAAATGAACGTATTTTCGATGCCACAAAGCAAAGTCATAAAGTAGTACAAATTGAATATTCATCAGATTGCTCTTCTCCAAGATGATAAATCCAAATCTCTTGTTGCTTTTTTTTTTTTTCTTTTTAAATAAACTGAATCTAATCTTGTTAACAAAAAAAAAAAAAAAATAACTAATACACGATTTCTGTGTGAGCAACGAAATTACTCGCGTTTTTAGCTTGATCTCGACGCGAGCTTTTTCGCGTAATTAGTATAATAGGAAATTGTATATATATACATATATAATATGAATAGATCATGGATATATATATATATATAAAGAGAAAAAAAACATATACACAGATATATACACGTACGTACAAACAAACGCACAAAATATAGAATTTATCCTTTATAGAATTATGAGCCTTTTGGCGAGATTGTTCCGCATCCTGATACCATGCTAGAGGCGTGGCCCCCTCCCCCCTAAACCTTGTTTATTTTTTCGCATTTTTCTTTTTTTTCTTTCTTTTTATTTAATCAACGTCGCAAACTATAAATGAAAAATTACAAAAAAAAAAAAAAAAAAAACAATGCATAAGTTATGCAATAAATTAATATTTTTTTTATTGTAATTTTTCACTTAAATGTGAGCACTTTCGTTAAATAAAATGATTATTGCCAATTTTCCTTCCTCGTTTTCAGCCTCAGCCAGGACGGCGATGATAAAATAATAATCTGAATTCGATATTTGTAATTATGTTATATTGACGATATTAATATTAATATATTCGATATTGTTTTGAAAGCATTTGGGTTTTTTTGTTTTTGTTATATACCATAAAATTACGTCGAGGGAATGAAATGGAATTGTACGTGAAGATTTGTTCAACTGTCATTTATTCATTTATTGTGTTCGTCCCTTTTGTATTTTTTCTTAATCAAGAAAAAAATATATGTTATTAATACGGATCGTATATAAAATACAGATAAAAGGTAAGTTTTGTGGAAGTGATATAATTATATATGTATATATCGTTATGTCAAGGTAAAAAAAAAATGACGCCTTGCGCTAAAGTAACTATCTTATAATTATATATTTATATAATATATATATATATACGAGAGCAATTTGTTTAAATGAACGAGAACGAAACAAGATATGAATTTTTCAAATTGCTCCAGTATGTATTATTATGTCTTCCTTAGAAAGATAATTCGTTTTAATTTGTGCTTCTATATAGAAGATAAACTTACAACTAATGGGCGGATTATTTTGTTAATACTAACGATACATTATTATCTTAAAATTACCATCTTGTTTAAGAAGGACCGCGTCGAATAATTTATTTGGATAAGTTCGAACAAACGCGCACATACACATAAACACACACACACACACACTCATCCGATCAATTTTGATTATTTTTTGTCAGTTTTCTTTGCTAAGAAAATAATGAAACATACGAATTAGATATAGCCCTTACATATTATCTATTCTAAATACTTTAGACTCGCTCGAGTTTACGTATCACAATTTGGATTACTGACTGAGACGAGACAGAACTCTTTTTAGGCACAATTGGCAGTATTACATGACAGGATTTTTGACTAACTGATTATGACCAAAGGAAATGCTTGCTTGCATTCGCATTGTTCGACTTTGCTAACAAGGAAAGATATCTTCTTTGGAGTCAAAAGAATTTCTATGCAAATATACAAGGGGAACAACTAAAATCCGATAGTTCGTAGATCATCGGAAGGTACAACACACACGACTTTCGAGTATTGAGATCTCTGGATGATAATTCTATATCATAATGTTACTAAATTATTAATATTACTATCTATAAAATGCAACTTTTATATTGCACCGCATTTTCCCTCGAGGAAGATCACACAAAACGCGTTGTTTCTTTTTTTATTTCAAGTAGTGTTAATCGTTAAGTATTTGGAGGTAACAAAATTCTTCCAGTCTTCCAGTTTTAACGTCAATTCTCGAAGAGACGAGAAGGTCTCTAATTTTTACATAGCTGTTTCCAAAGGTTGACTCTTGCTACGCGCACCAGCTGAAAGTTGAGTCAGTTCGGTTGGTTCGTTTACCAAAAACGAATCCAAATTAGTTTCTAATAAAACTTCGCTTTTCGAACGAAGAGGTTTTTCTTCGCCGATATCTAAATTAGTTTCGAGAAGAGCTTCGCTTCTAGGTCGATTTTCCTGATCGTAATGATAAGGATGAGGTGGAAGAGGAGGACTGAAATCTGATTGATATTCGGGAACAGGTTCGGATGCTTGGCTAGGTGTTAACGTTGCCGTGTCGTAATTACGAATTTTATCATAATCGACTTGTCCGTAGGTAGCTGTAGTATCGATATCGCGTTTCAATTCACTCATGGAGTCAGTCAAGGCTAAACTTGAGTGTAAAGGTAAAGTAGAAGCATTATTCAGATAGGAATTTTCGTTAACATTGTCAACGTTCTGACTACTTTCGGGTGCAGCATCGGTGGTACTACTATCCAATGGCCAGTCACTGTTATTTCTTGAAGCGAATGTCGAATGATTTCGAAAGCCCTCGTTGCGATAAGTCAAATCGAAAACTGGATTGTCCGTATTTTGTGCGCTAGAGTAAGTTTCTACGGTATTCTTAAAGTCGCTCGTACTTGGAGAATATCGAGGATTGTGTGCCTCGTATACGTCGTAACTTTGATTATCTTCCATGGAAGAATTCAGTTGGGATTTGTCCATGGAATCTATACTTCCACCGTTAAGCATCCTTTTGTAATCTAACGATTTAGAGTTGAGCGTGTCCGTAGATTGTTTTGTCTAGAAAATATGGTAAAATAAAGTAGAACGGATAAAAAAAAAGAAAAAAACCTGTACAATGATAATTTCGTTGAAGTAGTAAACCTACTGCAATAGGTTTTCGCCGATAAGCCAATTCCGTGAATCCGGAGGTTGAACCGACCGATCGTAGAGAATGTAAGGATTGTCGAATAGAATTTCGCCTTTCTAATCGTTCGAGTTTTCGTTTTTTTGATTTAGACACCCACAAAACGATGGCAGCAGTTAACAGAGCCAATGCTACACCTAGAGCTCCCAAAACTCCTACAGCGACGATATCCTTTCTCCAGGAGAGTGGATCGATGTAAACTTTCGGATCTACAAATTGTGCATAACATATATATATGTATATAATCCGATTGTAAATGAAAATTATTTTTCTAATCTTCAATACATACCAATTTCGCAAAGGAAAGGATTAGGTTGAGCGCAATAATCGATCTCGATAGTTTGATAGGTAAAAATGGTACACTGATCGACGCGTTCGAGTTTTTGAACCCAAACGCGTTCGGAATAATCGAAACGTTCTTGTTGTTTCTTTAAAAATCTCCAAAGTTCTAAGTAATCTCCCATAATGAAAGGCATCGATGCGTTTACCATCTACAAATCAATCGAACCGTTTTTATACACTTAAAAGAATGAATAACATGAAACAAATGAAAAATACTCACTCGACAAAAATCTCTCGCACTGTAAAAGTCCATAGGCGCACCGATATAAATGTAACAAGTATCGCCAACGAGATCCCAAGCAGGTGGACATTTGCCACTTAATACGGACCTGTTGTTCATGTGAAAAGGTTGATAATCGACCTGTAACAATTCCGAAGAATCACCACGGTCTCGAATTCTTCCTGCTACGGCCAACGTTTCGTTGTAACCCCACCAATTGTAACGAGCGTCCACGTGAGATCTCCACATTTCTAATTCCCTAAAGACAATCACATTTCAATTAAATATATATTCTTTTGATCTTATTATCAATAATACCAATGATTGATTCTTACTGCGATCTGTTTATAGTAAGTATTTCATAATCGTTGTCGGGATTGAAGAAAACGTTATCGACGTAGCGTTGTCCTGGAGTACCAGCAAGAATAGTACTACGTCCTTCTCGATCAACAGCATAATTTCTACAAAATCATTTGAAAATAAGTTTAAACGTAAGGTCATTTATTGATCGGTCATACGTTTACTCACTTGTAAAATCCATTGTGCGAAGTGCTCTGATAGATCGGCAAGCGTACGCGTTCGAATCCCGAAATTTCTAATAGATGTAACCCAAGATTAACGTGAAGATAATTCAAGCTCATATTGCTAACAACTTGTTTCAAAACGATGTTGTTATCGTAGGGAGCATTGTTTTTCGTAAAGTAATTTCTGTATATCGTGACTTCTTGATAAGGGCTACTGTGACGACCCTCGACGTATCTAAATTTGATTTTGTTTTTAATTGCTTATGCTATTATTATTTCTATAATTTTAATATTATCGAGTAGTACTCACAAAGTAGGTTTATTCATATTCTCTGCAAAGAGATTATTATGAATCCAGCCTTTCAAAGAAGTAGCAGATCCTCTTGAGTCAGCTCTAATAGAAAGTCCACCTTGATTTAAACGCACCAAATTGTTCTATAATATTGCAAAATACGTTTATGTTTAAATGTGATAGTCGTGTGATAGTCGTGTGATAGTCGTGTGAAATTCTACAATTATTAATACTTACTCTAAAATATAACGATTGCGTATTTTGAACGTCTAACCATATCGCTGATTTACAAGTTGAAAAGTTACCGTAAAGTTGTTCACAATTATTAATAAATTGATTACGTTCGAGCGTCATTACAGCATTGACTTCGCCAGCACTTGCGTATTTAACAGCACCCTCTCGACAATTGGAAATAACCGAGTAAGAGATATTGTGTTGCACATCTCGATCTACAAAAAATATCTCTATCTTTGGTAGTTCATTATAATTTTGTTTATTTTCTAGAATATTATTTGACTTACTAAAACCAATAGCAGAAATTGGAAGAGTTACAATCTCGGCAATAAAACCGTGTACATTACTTGCACCATTTGCAAACAGTCTTACGCTGAGACTAGCTTCACGAGTTTTAAATAACTTTTTCTCGTAAGGACTATCAACTTCGAGATGACCTATTACTTTAGCTGTAACGTTGTAAATATCGCCGTCGTACAAAGTGATGCCGTCTGCTCGACCTGGTTTTCCAGTAGAATTGAAAAGATTAAACTGCAGAAGCCTGTTAAAGTAACGCGTTCAAACTTACAATCATATATAATTACAAACTTATAAATATTTTTGATTAAAATTTACCTGAAACCAAACGGTTTTGATCTGTAAGGACTGCGGAAAATTTTGACGCAATTAACTGGATGATTATCGTATTTGTAATATATAATAACACGTTCTTCGATAGTTATTTCTTTGGCAGTATCACAGATATCGATCATACTGAACAAATGATAGGGAACATTTAGATCTTTGATCGGACTAAAGGAACTTTCATCGGCTTCACGACCCTCGCCAGTTAAGGAAAGCACATTGATTCCATTACCAAGAACATTCTTAATGGTATTAAACAACAAATCTACCTGAAAATAATAAAATATATGTCAAAATCTTTCTTCTTCTTCTTAATTTATTCACACATATAATTTCATGTAGTTAATAGAAATTCGTATTATAAATACTTACTGTATGAGTAGGTGATACAACATTTATACCATGATAAGCACTGCGATCAATATTAACGTGCATGATCGTAGGTGATTTCATGATCGATTGCAAGGCAGCAGATTTTTCGTTATGTAAAATACCAGCTCCAGTGATATTGATATATTTCAATACAGATTCGACTCTTCTAATCGTTTCGTGAGTGACGACATCGTGAATACGATGTTCGTAAAGGTGATGTTCAAATTCGCCATTAGCTATTCGTATTCCACCCCAATAATCATAATCATCGTCAATGTTCCTTTTACCGCAGTGAAGAAAAACAAATTGTCCGTCCCAATTGCATTCGTGTCGATGTCTAAAGAATTGACCGTTCAATCGAATTTGACATTCTTCAAGATTTTCCTCATTTCCAGAGCACTAAAAAAAAACAATATTCAAAAAGGGACTTATTATAACAGTCAAGATAATAGATACCTCTAATGGTTCCGGCCAGGACCAAACGCGCGTCAATGAACCAGGATGTAATTCGTATCTACGATCATAGGACACGTATACATTTAAATAATCAAAACCGAGTTGTCGACAAGTAACTTGAGCATTACGTTCGGTGAAACGTTCGTCGCAAATTGGGATCCATTGTAAAGTAGTTCTATTGAAAACTTCTAAAAATCCTAGAAAACAAAAAAGCAAAGGATAATATATTCAAGCTCGTACGTGTAGCACGAAAAAAGCCGTAACAAAAAAAAAGTGAACCTTCGTTATTGGAAGAACTGCAACGCGCATCTTTACACAAACGTATCATCTCGTTGGACTTTGGTAGAACTTTGTTGGAAATGTCGACGGGTGGTGATATCGGTATAACCGATAAGGGAACAGTAGCATTACGTTTAACAGGTCTCATGACAATTTCATGGCCAGGCATGCCGACAGCTTTCAAAGTACCAAGTACCAAAATACCAACGTTAGGTGAAAACTCCATGATCACGTCGGGATGAACGTGTAACGTAGCTTGTGGCATGATAGTTAAATCGGATTTGATCACGTACGGTTCCGGCCTCGCATACAACGTTAAACTTTCTGTTATTCGACCGCCCAAATTATCTAAATTAATTTCCACTCCAATTTGCCAGGATGCTGAAATCGATGCGTCTAAGGAGTCGCTCATCAAATAAGGTCGATAATTGGTTACAGCGTAATTGTTCCAATCGTCAAAATCGAAAATCCTACGTCTGTAATATTACACAAATATACGTGAGAATATATTTCCTTGACGAGAAATTGCAAATGTTCTAGGTCTAGGATGATCTCACCTAATAACAGCGTCGTCAGAAGTGCCCCACCAATTTTCCGAAACGTCGACCTCGTTATTAATCTTGGCAGTTTTGATACCAGCAAGAAGTTCGTAATCCATAGAATTATCGCCGAAAAGATTCCTATTGACTCGTACTTTTTGTATACCATGAAAACCAACGACGTAACTGGGATAATCGTAAGATCTACGCGATCCAGGGGAATAATAACGGTCGAGTTCTCGATTTCGTTTAATCTCGTTGAAGTAAAAACGTGCACCGACATCGCCCAAAATTTCTGATTGACTGTAGGCCTTGAACTCGACCATGTAGATGCCGTAGTTGCCTTCTATTCTATTGTTATTCATTTTGATTCTTTTCTCCATGCCACGAATCGATATAAGACCATTTTTACAACGATTTCCATCCCAACGATTGTGCGAGACATTTAAGTTGGCAAAATGTCCATCGATCACGAAACTATATTGATCATTGTCGCGCCAAGTATTGTTATCAAAGTAAAGAGTATGAGTGAAATTTTCGTTGTATTGCCAAACATCCGGCAAAGTGACTTCGAAACCTCCGGCACGATTTCTTTCGATCGTACTATCTTGCATTATCCAATGAAATAGATTATTCGAATGTCTAGCGTCACGACTGAACTGCGATATTCCTTTGCCGTTATCCGTGATCAATGTGTCGTTCAAATGGATAGCGATCTCGGACAAGTTGGTCTCGTAAATGTTCCAATGGGGCGAATTAATGTAAATGGCCTCTCCTTGATTGTGGGAAATTTCGCAACCGATTAATTGTATCGTTTCGTTGGCCTTTCGTAGAAAATGATCCCCAATTTCGTCTAAATAACGATTGTAATAAGAAGCAAATACACCTTTTCCATTAGCTTTGATTCTTGTCTTGGATACGATCAACGAAGGTATAGGTCCACCGATTATTTTATTTCTCGTCTTCTGTTTAATAGAAATCATTCCAATTGACTAATATTATGACTAATATTATGTTCCTAATGTAGATATAATAAAAAACGTACTTGCACTGGCGCTAACAACGATGAGATGACTATAACGGCTCCACCGAGAGCATTTTCACCGCTCTCGTATTCCAAGACAACAGCGAATGAACTGGAAGTGGCAGGGAAAATGGTTAAATCGCGCTTCATGTGCCAAACGTTTCTATTCTGATAAATATCTTGCGAATCGTGTATTATGATCTCTTCTGTGCTGCGATTTTCTATCGGATTTAATAGTTGCATGCCGATTACGTAACCAGGAGTGCACTAAACAAAAGAGAACAATAAATGATTAAGTAAGTTAATATTATATTAAATATCTGTATTAATTTAATTGGAATCATTGGACCTATATATATATATATATATATATATATGTATACTTATGTTAATGATCTAAAATATGTAAGTATACGTAATTACCGTGATCTCAATAAATTGATGCAACGACTGGCCTTTCACTCTGTCCGTAATGATATACTTGGTCTGCCCATTATCAAGATGAATTTTCTTATTAATTCGTGGTATAATTATTGGATCGTATGAGGATTCCGTTGAATATTCTGGTAAACGAGCAAACCATCCAGCCAGTTCTCTTTGTTGAACAGCAGATAGTGCAGGATTGTGCCTTATACCCGCTACTTTATTATTTTCTATTCTAGAATTGATAATCCGCATGCCGAGTTGTTTAAAACTTATACCGCTTCCACCGTTATGAGAGAATTCGCTATTTCTAATCGTATTAACGGCATCGGCTGAATATATATCAGAATATAAAATCCCTAAACCATCTTGGAGATTATTAACGATCTTAACACCTTCCAAAGAGTGTCTCGCAAAATCAATTTGCAGGGCTAGAATGACGATAAATAACACATTGACTTTTATAATGAAAGATTTATGGATGGGGATTTCAAAGACGAAACACGCTTTACCTGATTTGAACAAGTTCGTAGTATAATCCAACAAGCCAGCTTTTTCGATAGTTACAAATTGCAAATCACTTCTCTGTGCCAAAGGTCCCAATCTAAGGCCAGCCCAGGCAGGTTCGGAACATCTGACGCCTACGTCGTTTTCGTGCGTACAAGAATTCTCAAAATCTTTGACCGTTTCTGCTCTACATTTAGAAATATCGTTGTCCTGCTCGGTACAACGTACGTTCGTAAGAAGGATGTCCTCGTTGATTCCTGCGTTGGGAATTTGCGAACGTTCTATGAACCAATTATCTGGATCAAGCGTGAGACCTAGTTGATGGCAAACAATGGATGCGTCGAGCAGGGTCCATCCATAATTACAAACAGTGCCCCATTTTTCACCTATTCTCACCTTTAGTGAGACAAAACAAAACGAACACAATGGTTGTTGGTTTCCTTTAAGATACGATCGTGTAAATTCATTCTATTTTCAGACCATGTAATCATACCTGTAATCTTCCTTCCAAATTCGTTTTACCTCCTAACAATCTAACTGGAATAGAATCCGTTGGAATAGAAGATTGAGGTGCATCTTCCAAGATACTCGAGTTTTGTGATTCCATAGAAATGTCTTCCTTCAAAGTTAATAGAATGTCGCTTTGCCTTCTACCGCGTGCATCCAATTTACCAGCCACCATCATTCCTACAGCTGGAGGAAAACGCAGAGTAACGCCAGGTTCTAATACCAATTTGCCACCTGGTCTGACGTTGATGTCGCGTTCAACGATGTACTCTCCCGATTTTAATAATTCTTGACCGTCCACTTCACCGCCGACCAAATTTGTACCCGGTGTTACGAATCTTGGAACGAACATTGAATTGGAGAAAATGGTATTTGCACCAGGATTGCTATTGTGAAGTAGATAAGGTAGATATTCGATCTTGGCAAGAGTATATCTGTCATTTCTATAAACAAATTTTCAATTAGATAACACGCAAAGGGAAGAACATTTATTTCAAATTATTCTTCGTGATATATTTGGTGGTACCTGTGAAAGAGTCTTTTAAAAATTTGATTCTCTTCAATATATCCAAGCCAATTTATGGTACAATTGATAACTTTGCTTTGATCTTCCAAATGTGAACCAATTTCGTAAGGCGATTCGGGATTATGTAGAATATTACGAAAGACTTGTACGTTGCTCGAAGACACTACAATGACGGCTGCTACTCGAGAACGAGGTATAAGTCTCGACGTTAAAAGCCCGCCATCGTTATCAAATAATTCTCTTACGCGATTCTCTCGCAAAAAATTTTTCGTAAACAATAAATTTTGTACGTCGCTGTAAGGCGAAAGACCGATGTTAACAACGAAAGCACCACGATTTCCGTAAAACTCATTGTATCTGATGGTAATGTCAGCGGGTAAAACATTAAACATTTCGTAGAGAGGATTTTTAATGAGTATTCCGCCATTGGAATGTTCCCTAAAATGATTGTACTCGATACAGGCATCAATATTAAGAGCTGGACTCAATTTGATTCCTAATTTTGTATTCTGTACGAAAGAGTTATGACCAATTTGTAACTTTAATGTTCCTTGGTTTACTCTCCAACTGCATTCCACTTGCAATGCCGTTTCCAAACTGGTATTGAACGAATTGCCTGTCACATTGACATACGAATCTCCAGTTGAATTACTAATCTGTGCAAAAACAATATATATATATATATATTATATCTCGTTAAGAATAAATAATAAGATTTGAATAGTAAGATTGTTATTACCAAGACACCGATATCCTTGTTACTAAATATCTGCGAATATTCGAGCACGGTTGTTTGATTGAAGTAAACGTATTCCGTGCTGGAACTATCATTAAGCCAAACCGCGAGTCCGTATCCGCTGTTAGAAGAAATGCTTGTTCGCGATATGTTGCGGTTACCACCGGCAACGGTAATATTTATACCGTCTCCTTGATTAAAGGAAATTCGGCTACCCGTTACGTTGACGTCCGCTGCACCATACAAGACGTGCACCCCAGCAGTATGTTCATTACTAGACACCGATGTTTCATGAATGTGAATAGCCGATCTTAATTTTTCTGCTACTATACCACGACCGTTATTACTTGCGATCGTACTACCTGTCACGTTCAAGTCGTATGTTTTACCTACAAGATAGAACAAGATAGATTGCTTCTTTTTAAAATTCCTTTCAATTTAATGTACTAACTGTATCCTGATGATAATCTGATGAAAGCAATCGTATTTGTACGTGGCTGAGCAATAAATTTAATATACAAATCTTGTCTGGTAGACGTAACACTTTGTGGTAAGGTATTGTTTCTGATTGTAACGCTAGCTAACATTTTTTCCGTTCCACTAATTCCATCGTAAACTTCAATGACTGCACTGTCGTTGCGGTCCGTTCGCATTTGTAAAAAGTGTATTGTCAGAACGTGACCCGGTCGAGTGAAAATATGCTGAATGGTAAAATACAAAATTGTTGTCAAATGTCGTGTCAGAGATAACATTTATGCAAGAAAAACTCACCTGTGGACAACGTTTCGTGTTGGGTGTATATTTACTTTGTTCCATGAATATCGTGACAGGAAAAGTTTGGCTGGTTGTACTTGGAAAAGTACATAGATCAAAAATACCTGTGCGGTCTAGCTTATCTTCCGTTCTTTCGTCATGGTGAATGTATTTAATACCATCTGCTCCATTCTCTTGTATCGAACATTCGTCTATGTGTGCCATACCGGTCGAACTGTTTACGTAAATTCCATACCCTGTGCACAATTGAAAGCAATTTTGGAACTTTGAAAATTTCTATGCACAAATAATTATATTACCTTTATTTTTGTTCACGGTAGAATTAGTTAAGACAACAGGAGCATCGGGTGTAGCGACATTAATACCCGTGAAAGCAGAGTTAAGAACAGATATCGATTCCATTCGAGGTGGAACACCCTCGACTTCTACTGCCGATGTAACGTTATAATCTCTCCCAGTACCAGCGTAACTAGAGAGATACAATAGAACATATATCACGTACAAACAAACGCAGAAAAAACATTTCTACGAATATCTAACTTACCGAATGATCACGTGTCGTAGAATTGATTTAGATCTTCTTACGTAGAGAGTATTTTCTTGAATCAATGGTCGATCGTAAAGAGCTCCTTCGAATCTAATACCACGCCAATGTTTAATAGCTTTGCTGGATCCATCGTGTCTTGGCAAACAAGATAATCCGAGATCCGGATGATAATCTAACAATTGAGAGCATTACTTAAGTTCAGTAGTCGTATGTTATTAGGAAATGTTATTAGGAGTTCTTTCCAAAATTTACCACAAACTCCAGCACCAAGTTGTCTCTCGGACCAACCATCGCAATTGGTCAAGAAAGATTCGGTTCCACGACAACGCGGTTGTTCGTAAAGTAAACGTGCTTCTGCTGGCCATTGACGATCGATCCAGGACCACCACCGACCACCTTGAAATCCTAGTTGCCTACACGCTGTCTCTAAATCTGCCCGAGTCCAACTGTCCAAATGTCATTATTAGTCAAATATATCGTTCAATTGTCTATTTGGTCAAAATCTAACGTACTTTCGCGAATTGGTACAAACGGAACGCCATCGATCTTGATGAAACAATTGCAATCTTCCCTCCAACGGAGATGGCCCATCAACGAGCCGTACAATAGCACCTATCGATTCAACAGGTGACGACGATTCGATGTCTTTTTCCGCCGAGGTGAATACGATTGGGGCTTCTGGCTCTCCCTAAAATCCAACACACAGCTACAATTTCATCCGAATCAAGAGTACAATCGTTTAAAACTCATTTGCAGATAGCAAAGATCTTGCCCTGTTCTCGAGTATAAGAGGATTAACGAGGTCGAAGGTTAACAACGTACGCACAAGAACCGTCTGTTGATCCATGACCCGAAACACACTACGGACGGTTTCGAGCTGATTCATTCATTCATGCCTCCGAGCTTCTTCGTATCCCGTACTTAATCGGCCGATTAACCACAGTTTGTCTCTTTCCTCCTATACATTGTATATAATCTACTTATATCTCTTATGATCACTCTGTATACACGTACGACTCGCTTATTCACGGTATGTCCGGTCGTTTGATGACCTTCGGCAGAAGCGTTCTAAGTGCATCGTCGTCGAACCGTCATTTTTACCGGATGACAATTAATATGACAGTTTGGTGGAAAAGAGAAAGGAAGGAAAGAAAATCACTGGACAAAACTTCATTCATTCCATATTATTATTTCAATCACATTGAGTTTCGTATTATTTTTCTATAAATATTCGAAATGTACGCATTCCACAGTTCCAGGAAGAAAAGTGCATCATCGTAGATCGTTAAACAATTGTTTTTGGTCATTTCCGTTGTTGCGAAAAGTCGTAAAGTGATTTTTATGAAGAAAGAAAGAGAGAGGGAGAGAGAGAGAGAGAGAGTAACTGTAGCAATACCGGCAGGAAGAAGTAGCGCGTAACAAAAAAGTCGAAACAATCCGATGATATTCCAGAGGACAACCGATTATGATTGTTACACCGGAAAGGTATATTTAAGAATGAAGTTGGTTTCATCGAATTACATTACTGGTATATCCTGACTCGGTCAATGGTCTCACATTAAAATGAATATTACAAATATTACCAAATATTCCTTTCGTCGTGTTAAATCGATTTTGGGTGCGATATTATCTTGACAACAGATTAGCCTATCGATAAGAAATTCATTTACTTTTCCATCTAACGTAATACGAATCGATTGCCTGTCAACTTGGCTTTTTCCCTTATAAATTTCAACAGAAAGAAATGATTCGTTTGCATTAAAAATTATCAACACCTTGGCCACTACGGTAATCTGTTATTATTACACGTTTATTGTAATTCCAAGAACTGAAATCGTTACCGACGACTCATTATCGGAATATGCTACAGATGATGATAACGAGCGTGCACTATTACGTTTATAATATGACTCACATATTCATTCACATCGAGGACGTTACTAACGTTTACGCAACGTGTATCGTTGACCAATAGAGTTTTCTTTAGGATTTCATCTAGGAAATGTGAAATATTGAAAATGTATACGTTAAATAAAATATTGTCAATTACCTTGGCAGTAATGATACCACGAACGGTGATTCCAACCATAGGACCAAAACGTATTTCAACACCAGGTTCGATAAGCAACTCTCCATCTTTCTCGACAAAAAGATCCTCCCTGATCAAGTAAGGATTTTTAACTCTCTGCAGCACCCTTTGTCCCTTAATTATTCTAACACCGTGTAACTCGGTAAATCCATCATAATTGTTCCCATTGTTGGTGCTATTGGAGTTAAGCAGTGCCGGTTCCGTATAGTAAATCGAATTTTGTTCGGTACTCTCTCGTAACTGACCATCAACAAGGATAGTCAAAATCGTGATGGAGAATAGAACGCGTAAAAGATGAGTAGGAATCATTTCGATGAAAGATTATTATTTTCCTTCTTCGGGATGACTCTATGAAATCTCGAAGCTTCGTTCTGTGAATCATCGATCACGAAACGATCGCGGTACACTCTCGTTAGGTAAGTTTCCAATCAGTCGTTTTTTCGATTCTTTAGGTTCTTTAAACTTGGAAGACTTTCCCTTCGAGTTAGTTCATGAGATCTTTATCGAGGGGAATTTAACGAGGCACAGCGCTTCTCTGGAGAACAGTTACGTTATGCTTCAGAGTGAACTCGGCGTATGTACTTGATGAACTCTTGCATGGATGGATGCTTTTCTCTCGACAATGTACAAAGTTAGAATTTTCAAATTTAACGTCCTACGTGTGTCCTGAATCCATTCTGAGTGGAAAGATCAAGCATCGATCTACGATGCTTGTTTGACATAGTAGTATAGTATAAGTATATATATGAAAAATAATTGGTGGTAACCCACGTGTATAATGCACAAACACAAACTGGATCTACCACTATCACTTGTACGCGAGATCATTCAAATCCAAACGTTAACTTTTCTCTTGTCGAGATGGATAACACGAAGAAAAAAGAGAAAGGTACAAATACCTTGTCCTTTAACTATCAACTATTTCTCACCTCTCTTATTTGTTCTCAGAGAGAGAGAGAGAGGGAGAGAGAAAGCGTCTATAGCGTCGAGTTTAGCGTCGAGCTTAGCGTCATTAGCGTTCTCCTTGACGACGCTGATAGCCAACTGGATCTCCCTGTGGAGAATAATGATCGAAGAGTTCGTCGACCTGCCTATAACGTTGCTGAATAATCGAATTTTGTAGAAAGAAAAGTAAACGTTATTCTTTGTTGAATAATAGGAGAAGAAATATTGGCACTAGCCACCTGGTGTAACGTCACGTTGGGTGCGGTTTGACCGCTCGACTGGCAGCGCTTCAACGCTACTATAAACTCCTTCGCTTCTCTTCGGTTCTCTTCTCTTCTTTACTCTCCTCTCGTCTCGTCTCGTCTCGTCTCGTCTCCTCTCTTTATGCTCGGAGGATCGGTACTACACACGTTAGCGATCACCACCGTGCTGCCTACTATTCTACTCGAAGGTAAACGCGCCTGCTGTCACGTGACCCTCGTCACGCAACTACGTCATGCAGGTTGTGAAACAGGTGAGTTCATCCCCGCTCCCCTTCGTCGTAGCGTTCACCATTTCGAGGAAAATCAACGTTTCAAATGTTTTTATCAAATAAAAGGGACTTCATTATCGCGTCGAGAGAAGAAATTCAATTAGAATTGTTAGAATTTATTTGGAAGAACAAATTTCTTATTTAAGATAATGGTTTTTTAATTGTTTTCTTTCGTTTTAATAAAGCAACGATTAAATAACTAATAATGATATTTGTCTTGTAAAAGCATAAAAGCGTTTCGAATTAATCATAGCGCAATGAAATAGATACCAAAAGATAGGGTTAACCATACTGATAGCATTATCGGCTTATCGTCGTTTATTAAGTCAACTAAAGGTGAATCGTACAATTAGTCATACAATAGAAGCGTTGCTAAATCATTATTTATCTTTTTGTTATATTAAATTTGTTCTTTTGAAATTTTTCTTTCTATTGGTTTCGATTGCGTTTTTTTCTTCTTCTTATTTATCTGATTGATTTGCTTACTTTATATCTATAAAGATGAAACTTCATTAAATATGTATACCAAGGAAATATAAAACATATATAAATATCGCAAAATAATGATGGTTTATTTGAAATTACATTTGAACACTTTCAAATTTACCGCTTTAAAATTGGACCAATCAAAAGTTGACGCTATTGCGCATGTACAAATGTTCTATCTAGTAACCGTATCCTAACAGATCTAGTAACCTAACCTAACAGACCGAATGCATTTTTACCACCAAACTGATGTCAAATGAAATATTAGCTGTTTTTATTTGAACATCAAGATTTTCTGCATATCAAATAAATTTATAATTTTTCAATATGACATCATTTTTAACCGATGTGTTAATTACAGCAGGTAATATTTACAATGTATAAGATTGATATCAAATGTAATTAATTAATTGTACTATTTACAATGTTTATGTTTTCCTTGTATATAAAAATAGAGCAAGTGGAAAAACTCAATCTTCAAGATAAAATAGCTCAAATACAGGAGGAAATAGTGAAATTAAAATATGATGTGAAAGATTTCATGGATGTTAATTATATTGAATTTTCGTCGAAATTAACGAAAAATCAACGTTTAGTTTCTAAAGCTGAATTACTTACACAGGAAATGAACGATTTACAAAAGAGAATAGATGATCAGGTAGATATTTAAATACATATTCATAAGAGAAATCATAATGAAAGAAAAAAAGTATAAGTGATAAATTTGGAATGAATATTATTTATTTTAGATCAAAATAGAATTATCTGGATCCACGAAGGAATTACAGAATCTGTCATTAGCGTTAAAAGAATCAAACCTTTGTTTTTTATTATCCAAACAATTGTTATCGCTTGATGAATACATCAAGTCAATAAAGCAGTATCAAGAAGAACAACGATACGTTGACGCTGCCAAAAGCTTATGTGCAATGCAAGTGTTATTGGAAAATCCAGAAAATAATATACAAGATCTTGAAATATATAATGTCATCAAAGAGGAATATAAAAATTTACACGATTCATTTTTATCTCATGCCTCTTTGCTTTGGCATGAACGAATTTGTTGGACCGATGTAGATGATAATAAAGATGAAGCTATTGTAACACTTCATATTAAGGATAAACTAGAAAACATAGAAGATTTAATTCGTGGTTTGCATTATGTCAACAAACTTTCCGATCATTTAGACAAATTTTTAGATTCTGTTATGAATCATATAATTCGAGCTATTATCAATGAGGAATGCTTGGTGTTTGTTTCGAAAGAAAACGTATTCACGATTAAATATATCGATAGAAAAAAACAACCAAATTATAAAAGTGTATTGCATAATTTAAAATTATTATTTAGATATCTTCATGAACATTTTAACATTGTAATAGACAATAATGAAAGTTTACTTATGAAAATGCAGCCATATATTTTAGACAAATTAGCGGAAAGTCTTACAACGAATTGTATAGCTAGAACTATACCTACTTCTACTGCGGAATTAAAAAATTTTGAACCGGTAATTGAAGAGATTAATGACTTCCAAAGTTATTTAGTAGAAATTGGTAAACAAACACAACATTTATTATAATATTATGTTAATATAATTATTGAAATAACTCTCTTAATTCTTGTCATAGGTTTCATTAAGGAAACACAATTATTCTTGAAAGAATACACCGATAACATAGACACTATTTTTATCGATAAAATATGCCAAGATTTAATGGTCAAAGCAAAAACTATTATCAGGAAAGATCTTCATGATTCGATTAAACATATATCCGAGGTCAATTTCATATTTCATTGAATGATTAAACAATTCTAATATATTCTAATGGTAATTATTCATTTGTAGACACCATTAAAATTTCCAAGCAATGAATTAGAGAACGAAGATGTACCAATTCACAGATACTTAAATGAATCTTCTTTTCAACTATCAACTTGTCAAATAAGGTATTTAACAATTTCATACAAATTATCATAATGTTATGAAAATAAGTATTTTTTTTTTCTTTTTTTTTTTTTTTTTTTTTTTTTTATAGCAAAAGCGCAAAAGAAATACTAGATCTTGCAAGAAGCATTTTGGACGAAGCTTGTGACAGTTTGGATGCTTCCGCAGTCAGGCTGTTCTATACATGTAGAAATATATTTGAAATGTATGCAGGATTAGTACCTGAACATCACCGAAAATTTTTGGAAACAATACCACAACAAGTCGGTAAGAAAACCAAGTCAAATGAGGAGAAGGATTCTCCAATAAACGACAAATAAGTCCTAGATAATATCTATTGGCCACTGGATATTACAACTGTTCTTAGCTTTATTCCACAACAACTGTATGTATCTCGCACACCATCTACTCACATTGGCACACGAATACAGGGACAAGCTGCCAGGATCATTGCAACAACTTAATTTAACGTTTGCTGACCAAACGCTGATACTGCGCAATGTGGGTTCCGAATGTTTTCTAGAACACATGAGATATCAGAGGAATATTATTATAGATATACTTAAAGAGTCAGGTCTGTAACAATTCAACTTTTCATATAGTAGTTTATTTTGTTTTTTCAAACGTTCAATAAGACAAATATATAAATATAATTAGGCTTAGCGGTGCTAGGTCAAGTCTCAGAATTACCTTCATCTACCGAACGTGCATTAAGACAATGCATCAGACAATTGGAATTGTTGAAAACTGTCTGGTTGGATGTTTTACCTATCAATGTTTATTGTACAGCCGTAGGTAAGTCTAGTAGTTAATCTTATTATTATCTTATTATAAATTCAATAGTCACACCTACCTCTTGTCTTTGTTTATAATATTCTTGATGACAGGATGCATCACTAATTCCATGGTCGAAGATTTAATAATAAGAGTTACATCCGTTGAAGATATACCAGCCGATGTAGCCTCCGATTTGGTGATAATGTTCAATATGGTAGCAACACGAGCACCAATGATATTTCCGGTAAGTTCAATGATAATAGTATTTCAATGTTAGGATTGACAAATAATTAGAGATAATAGATTTTTGTTCTACTTGATTTTTATTCATTTGTTTATTATACCACACAACACTGTTAAGAAGTCATGTGCGATTCTGCGATCAAAGAGTTGATGATATAGATAGAGTTGTTCCATCAATTTGTTCCTGTAAAAGTGAAACTGTAAGAACATATGCGGGACTATTACGTATAAATTTGACGAAGAATACTTTTTGTACTTTTAGGAATCTGACGAGATGTCACAATATGTACGAAAGTGGACTAAATTTGTAGAACTTATCAAAGTTCTTGGTGCATCATTAAAAGAAATTGAAATTAGATGGGCAAATGGGAAAGGTCCTCTTGCAAAAGAATTTACAGCTATTCAAGTAAAACAACTTATTAGAGCATTATTTCAAAATACAGAAAGAAGATCAGTTCTCTTAGCTTCTATCAAGTAATATAATACTGTATTAATATGTTATTAATAATCAGTGAAAAGAGAACATTTATTTCGTATTCTATGGCATTTCATGGCATTCGCATCATCTGAAAGATTTTCTTTTATCATTTGATATGTATGTTTATCCCTCCCTCCATAGTTATATATATATTAACCAGGGGACCAGACTAGAACCAACGTATTCACCAAATGTTCTTGTTTTGTCGAAGTATCATCTTTTTCCATCCATGGAACATTCCTTGAGAAACAACAAAATTCCTATGTTACACTAAAAAATAATGCTTTACTTCCTGGTCCCCCCTAATATATATATATAGAGAGAGAGAGATGGGATTTAAATGGGAAAAAAATTTTGTAATACAAATTGCAATCAACTCTAAATGTTTTAAATCCCATCACTAAATTATATAAATATATATTTTTTTGTAATCTTTATATTATTTGACAAGCTTTTCATGCAATCTATTTTTATACGACCCATTTCGCGTATGTAAGTAAAAACTCTTGGCATCCAAAGTATTTTATATGTTTTTTTTTCGTGTTGCAATAAATCTTTGTAAAATAAATCATATTTTATGAAAGTATCTTTTTATATGTAATAATAAAAATTAACTGATCATGTTTTCTTGCATAATAACCTTACAATCAAAAAGAGTAAATATAATAATATATATATAAAAAAAGA
>NW_015149039.1:501954-698997 GCF_001465965.1 Polistes dominula | reverse complement strand
AAAAAAATATACAGAAAGTTAAAAATTGAATAACATTACTATCGATGATTTTCAATCTTTATCAAGAGTATACTTTTTTTTCACGAATTGTATTTCAAATATCAAATAATTGTTTTAATTAAATCTATGAATACCTATGTTTATACGTGTGCGTGCAATCTTAATTTTTTTTTTTTTTTTTACATATTTATAAAGAAATCTACACACATATAACTACCAATACGCAAGCTGCCTCCTACAATTATGAAATTATAAACAAAATGAAATTCAAATAAAAGAGCATTAAAGATAGAAATATTTTGTCATCTAAAATACTTACTGCTTCCTTCTTTTTATTTTACTTATTTATTTTAAGCATTTAAAATGATGGAAAGAAAAAAAAATTCAGAGAAATCAAATAATATTAAGCATTGGTATGTAATGCTTGCTATGGATGAACAAACAAAAAATACACATTTAGTTTCTGCTTAAATAAAAATTATTATATAAATCAAAACTTTCTTTTTAATATACGTATATTAGATCTAAGATCTAATTCAAAAGTAATTTTGAATTTCATTTAATTATAAAATTACTATACCGACAGGGTCGAATTTTTAAGTGGAATATGTTGTAACTTGTAGTTAGAAATATATATATATAGAGAGAGAGAGAGAGAGAGTGAGAGAGAGAGAAGAGAGAAGAGAGAAAGAGAGAAAAACGAGGGTCAAGTAATCGACCAAACTTGGAGATAGCTTTTTATACTCATATTTATAAGTCAAAGGCACTTGCGATATCTGAATTTAGTGAAAATTCAGTTCCTTTTAAAATTGTCCTTAGAAAGGAACTAAAAGGGAAAACAACGAGAGAAGATTTTCATTGGATATAGACACTGAGAGAGTAATCAGGCAGACAGGCAGACAGGCAGGCAGGGTGGCGGGCAGTAGTGAGCGCAAATCATTTAATACGTTTCCAATTCCAAGTCATGTACAGTCGAGGTAAAACATTACCACAATTTTAATCATTTTATCTTTGAAAGTGTAAAAAAAAAAGACAAAAAAAAAAAAACTAGAAGGAGACGCTCATAAATGCTTCCAAATGCAGGACTGTTTATGCACATATATTGCTAGAAAAGAGCGTACGTAAAGTATAGCCTGGAAGAACGTTTCACGATCTCGTACTTTTGATTGTATATACACTCTATTTGTGTATGAAAATTAGTTTGGGCCTAAACTCTGTTTGTTAGTGCTTTAGCACGCACGATAGGCCATATACGAGCAGCAGTTTGCATTTGGTTGTATTGCGCATAGTTCTTTCTTTTTCTTTTCGCTTCGTTTCGTTTCGTTTCTTTTCGTTTCTTTTCATTTCATTTCATTTCATTTCATTTTATTTTATTTTATTTCGTTTCGTTTCGTTTCCTCTTTTTTGGACCTATATGAAAACGTTTCTACACGCACGATCATAAGCAAGGTTGTTTTTTTTTTACTAGGTATACGAAGATTGTACTCAGAAGTATCGTCAATACACTGGAAAACGAGAGTTTGGAAAGACTGTATTAATGCAGAGACGCGGTATCTAATTATACAAACTTCATGATTACTATATCAAGCTTAATTTATCTCCATTCTTCGCTACCTTCAGGCAAGTAGAAAAAATGCAAATACGTTTGTTAAACTTGCATAAGTACCATGGACGTAACTATTAAATGAATTTAATCTCTAAGACCCATGATTTATGTAAAAAATGTATCATATATAAAATATAAAGAAAAAATGGGTTATCTTGAACCCAAGAAATAAATTGTTTTTTTTTTTTTTTTTTCACAAATAATGTTATCACTTTTACGAGTTAAAGCTCTGAATGTCAACAAATAGAGTCTCTTTCTGATCTTTCTCCCCATTTGATATCGAGCATAGAACTTTTACAGAATCTTATGAACTGTTAATTAAGAAAAGTGGCAACGACCACAATCTGTCACATCAGATCATATAATGCAAATATTTATTGCAGCATAAACTGCAATTGTCGTTCTTGTATGTATATACACGTCGCTGCGTAGATTGGATAGAAATGTAGTCGTCGAGGCGGGTGGGTGATTGGCCCGCAGTTCAGATTGGCAACGCAGCGTAGTTCTTTTATGTGCATTCACGTAGATGACGATGACTGTGAACATGGAAGTGCAAAACAGGATGTCACATTATTTTCGCCATTTGTGGCGTAGTATGACTCCCACCGATTGAGAGTCTGTAGTCTCTCGATTATGTATAGATATAAGTACATGTATATCTATATATGTATATATTTATACATGTACATATGCATGCAATAATTTAATTTTTCTGAAGTAACGATCAAAGACTCTTCATCATGCAATTATGCTTTTGATCATATACGCTCATGCCATTGAAATTTAACAAAGAATTCATGAATATTTGGCAATGAGTTTTTAGGCAAAATTCAAAATTATTATAAATAAAAGATTTGATAAACGTTCAACGTTTGATAGAAATCAATAATGATTAACATTACAATTTTGCACGAATCCGAGTAAAAAATAATTTTCATCTAAATAGAAAATAGTTGTCACATCGTAAATATAAAAAGAAGCAAAATAAAATCAATTAAAAGAAATCTTTTGTAACTCCTATTATAAATGGTTTTTTTGTTTTGTTTGTTTGTTTGTTTGTTTGCCTATACTAAAAGTTTAAAACTGAATACAAAGTATTAAGAAATCTAAAGAAGCATTAGAGTCGATTTTGTACCTGGAAAATATGCGGATGTGACATTATGGAAACAATTAGCCATAATTGTAGTAAACTCACTATATATAAATATATAGATATAAATATATATATATATTTATATACAATTTACCTTCCTAATATCGAAATGAAAGATTATTGAACTCGTGCAGATGATAATGACACAACTTAAAATCATTTTACGAAGACTGGGTATCATTAGTACCTGCCACGGCCAGCCGGAGAGCGGCTTCGGTACCTCGATGTGCCAGTATCCTTGCCAGTGTAGTATTCCATGCTGGAGTCTCCGCTAGTAGTACCATAGGCATCTTGCATATATCCGTCTCGTGTAACATACCCACTGGTACGATTGGACATATAATCTTCTCCGTAGCGTCCTCTACCTCTACTTCCACCACCCCTGCCGCCTGAATAATAGCTGCCCCCATAATCTGCATACGTATTGCCTCCTCTATAACCCATACTAGAACCACCCCGAGAACCGAAATCCCTACCAGAAGTACCACGACTACCTCTGAATCCTACTCCACCCCTACCTCCACCACGACCTCTACCACGTGAAATTTCCACTTTTAACTTGACACCCATTATTTCTGTGCCATTCATACTATTGCATGCCAATTCTGCTTCATTCATATTGAGAAACTCGATGAAGGCAAAGCCTGGAGGATTGAAGGCCACCCAAACCTTGTTAAGCTTGCCGAATTTCTCAAATTCCATTTGTAGATCTTCTTTTTTGATGCTCTCATTGAGTCCACCAACGTAGACACGAGTATAGCCCTCCGGAGTCATTTTAAATCTAAAAAAGTTAGTTTGTAGCATGGAAGAAATGTCAAAATTTGAGAAATTTCGTTTGCTCATTTTTTTATATATAATTCTAACCTTTGTTGTTTGTATGCTTTATCTATTATCAATACAAATTCTTACTGAGAAATGAAACTTTATCCTTAAGGACAAATTAGAACTAAAATATATGTATATATATATATACTATATCTAATTACCTTTAAACATGCCAATAATACTAAGAAATGTTTATCTATAAAGAAGCAATCAATCTTACAAGCATGACATTAACTATACAACGTGTTATGCTTTATGCAACTTTTATTCAAATTTTATCCAAATTTTAACCGTTTGGATCCACGAAGAGTCATAATTGTATGTAATGTAACGCGTCTATTGAAGAAAAACAAAGACTTAGAAAAACACTTTATCTATGCCAACGAATTTCGTTCTAACTTGTCTTAATATGTTATTGTGTCCAATTTATTACAGATTTTCAAATATATAATTTCACGCGAAAGGTTAAAATAGAAATAGAAAATAAAACAAATATCTACATACATGTAGTAGAGATAGACTTAGATGACTTTACGCGCCAATTATTTTCAACTTTATTTTTCCGTTGTATCAATAAAGTACTTACCCCTTTCACTTTGTTGTGTAATTGTCTTGACGAAGCACAATATTAAAGAACAATTTGATTATTTGATAAATAACCGTACAAAGAAATAAACAGCTACGACAGCAGAATGATGTACACGACGGAATCAATAGAAGCGAGTCAGTAGGGGTCCACATCACACAGAAACTATATCCGACGCCTCTACGTCTCCAACCCAGACGCCCATTTTTACGAATCCTTTTAAATTGCTTTCAATTTTATAAACGTTATTATCATTCTATTGCAATCAAGTCTCATTTATCAATTATATTTTCTTCTTTATAATTAAATTCAACTATTATTTTAATTATTAATATGTTACTTTATCTTTTCTTCAAAAATAATTACGTTTTATTATATTTTTATTATACTTATTTAAAAAATTGCCGCGTCTGCCATTTGCATACATATATGGCGCCTTCGCGCAATGATCGCCGCACCATCTCGTGGCGAAAAATGATACTTGTATATTTTTATTCATATTTTTTATCAAATTATATACTGATTAAATATGAAATATCAAAATGCGTTTAATAGCTTTTCAATAGCTTTTTCATAGCTTTTTCATAGCTTTTTAAATTAATTTTCCAATTTACATTTCGTCTTATCTATATAGCAATCTATGTGTTTAAAGGGTTGAACACGTGGTCTACAAAGCTGCAAGATATCTATTTTTTTTTTCTTGGTCACAAATTTATATAATAATTATTATTAATATCTGATACTTATTATACACTTGTCTTTAAGCGTTGTGTCTTATTTAATGAAAATAGTAGTTGCTAGACGCACGCTACTATTAAACAAGTAGAAAAGGCGAATTTAGATACGTGTGAAAAGGGGTATAATCTTTTAGCTAACACACAAGCTTACTCACAGTTGCCTTGTGTTTTTCGTAGTTCCCATTTTGTCCATACCTTATGCGTAGATGTCGCACCTACGTTTTGAAGGAAAGATGGTGAACAGAGTCTAGTGTAGTGCATGCATGATTTCAGTCGTGACTTAAAATACGTAAACAACAATGGCGTTTTCCGTGAACATCTCGGTAGAAGCACCGATTGAAAATCAAATTCAAGAAATCACTTATGATGGACAAGAAATTTATCAGGCGTATGTAATGAATTTATAAATTTAGTTTTCTTTAGGTTAAGTGGTTTTACTTGTATGATTTTCTTTGTAACATTGAGTGTTGTGTTGAAATCTTGATGTCTGTGTTAACCTTAATTCTTATCATTTCTGTATTACAGTCCTCTCACGTTATCCGAAAATTTGGCCAAAATTGCCCAAAAGATAGATTTTAGTAAAACTAATGGAGAAGATATTAAAAAAGAACAATCTGAAAATGGTGATAAAAGTGAAGAGGATGCAAAGGATCCGGCATCTTTTCAATCTTCCTTGTGGCCATGGGATAGCGTTAGAAGCAAATTAAGGTATTTATAAATAAATGACAACGCAAAATGTTTCCACTTTTATTCGAATGATTTGATCTTTTTAGAAACGCATTAACAGAGGTATGCGTATTAGCTGATGTTCTTGCAATAGCGAAAGAAAAACATTATTTAGTTTTGGATCCAGTGCCTCAAGAACCGATCGAAGTTAAACCAATGGTCCAAGTATACGCTAGAAAGAAAGCATTAGCGGGAGCTGCTTCTGTTCTTATGATGGGAACAGAAAGATTACGAAATAGTCAAAATGAATTAGCTAGGAATCGTAATACGCTAGATTTTCACATTGAATTGTTAAGATTACGGCAAAATTGGCGTTTGAAAAAAGTATCCAATTCTATAATTGGCGATCTTAGTTATAGAACAGGTAATATTTTTCTTATGTCACTTTGATGATCTATTTTCTTGACAATAATTTATTGCAGCTGGCTCTAAGTATACGCAGACTGGCATGTTTGAAGTAACAAAAGCGGAAGAGGAAGAAAAACCAAATGGTAGTCCTCCTGCTTCACCTAATTCTAGTAGTAATACTACTGGCCAATCTCATGGACCATCCAACTCGAAAGCATCTGCATTACGTGTTACTATACCTAGCGAATTACAAGGAGTAGCTTATATCGAAGTATTATGTCAAAAAGGTAACATAAGAAAAATAACATTCATTTCGTATTCTATAATAATCTTGTTGTTTTTTTTTTCAGATCAAGAGGATTTATGTAGTGCTAATATTAGTCTACTTAATAGCAGCGCGCATAGTTCCAACACGGATATGCATTGGCAACAAAAATTAGAAGCTGCGCAAAATGTTCTATTTTGCAAAGAATTATTTAGTCAATTGGCAAGAGAGGCAGTACATTTACGTGCACCAATTCCACATATGGTTGTTGGAAATCAAATAATGGCAACGGTGATTGTTGTTATATTCTTTCAAATAGATTTTATTCAAAAGTATATTATTATGGAATATAGAGAATATTATTTGTTGTATCAGGTGCTGCCGGGAATTCAATTGATCATAGGTTTGTGTCATAGTACTGGAAATGACAAAAAACCAACTGCGCCTCCACCTCATAAGACTGATCATGATCATGTACTAGAACATTCCTTGCATCAATTATTACGTGAAGTACATCATAAAAATACTCATCATCCATTTCCTCATCCTTCGTCGGGTCCACTGGGACCTAGTAAACGACGATGTTTAGCTGGTCCAACAGCAGCAGATAGATACGAACTTTTAGAAATGGCTAAGAGCCAAACTCTATTAGAACAGATCATTCAACAAGCTCAACATTTTTTTATGAGATTACGTACCGAATACGTTCTCGATACTATAGCAAAAGAAGTCAAAGATCCTTTAATTGTATCTCATTGGATGGCATTAAATTCTCCTACGCAGTCATGCGTCAAAATTAATATACTAACACACGGATACGACAGTTTATATCGAACTTCTTTAATCGTTCACGTAGGAGAAAAATCACTTAAATGCGTCTGTAGAGACGGCAGAGTAATGCACATGAGTTATGAACCTCAGGAATTGAGAGATTTAATTTTTTGTCAGGTTAGTTTGTCAGTATTATTCATTGCCACTAACTTATCAAATAATTCATCATTGTCTATTCATGTGACTATTTTAGATATATCAACATCAAATAACGGCAGTACAATCTTTGGCAAAATGTATGGGCTGGCAACTTTTAGGAAATAGTTCGCATCTTGGTTTAGGTGCGGTTGAACCTTTAGGAAATGCAAGCAGTTGCATTTTAGCTTCACCGATCGGTGACAGGTATTTTATCATTTACGTACTGCACACTAATTACTATTAATAACAATTATTACATGTATTATATTTTTTATTTTCAGAATGATTGCTGTAAGATGCGAACCTCAAACAGGAATACAAGTGGCCATAGCGCATTCTCCTAGAAAAGATTTCTTTCCGGGTCAATTGGTGCGAGAAAGGAAATGGGAAAATTTAGGTGGTTCATTCAAAGAAGTTAGATGGGATAAAATGGAAGGAAAAAATTTTTTGAATAAGATGGAATTACTCATGGCTTCCTTAACAAGCAGTTCATAAAGGCGTTATATATAAAAGGGCTCGTTTGTAGTTCTACATTTCACAGGGTGCAAAACATACAGATCATATTATTTTAGGCAATTGTACAAAGTATCATACTTAACAGATTTGGA
Organism: Polistes dominula; assembly: GCF_001465965.1. Next base: position 691,174 of record NW_015149039.1, on the reverse strand, counting down.
CGCAATATATTGCTATTTTAGAAAGAAAAAAAAAAAAAAAAACAAGATAATATCGATATATTGAAAAGTTCTTAAGAGCAGTTTCTCTCGAACGATTGCAATCATGTAACATACTATAAATTTTAGTCTACTTATTATTGTGTATCAATAACAGTGAACTTTTATTACAAACAAATTTTATAAGTCAATATTCAATATCACCTTGTTATATTTTATGTACGATATCAAAAAGAATAGAGAACTCCGAAGATTCTGCTCTTGAAAAAGTCTAATGTTTATAAAGTTAATATTTTTGTAATAATTAATTTTTGAGATAAGAATTGATATGAGAATTTTACCAAATTCTCATTAATCTAAGTATTACATAGTCCTATACTTAGACTATGTAGAAAATAATTATAAACGTTATAATATTTGCGTATTAAAATATTTGAGAAATATATTTGTTATATTAATAGTCAAAAAGAGGTATGCATGGCAATTTGATCTGGAATAGGAGCAATAATGCGCTAAAACATGATTTCCATCCAAGAAGAAATTAATTGATTATTTTGTTATTAATGTGTGTGAAAAAAATGAAGGTTCTTTTTCTTTTTTTTTTTTTTTTTTTAAGACAGTGATATATAAAATATATTTTAACATTTAAATGAATTTTTAGTACATTAAACGTTTACTTCATTTCTAAGATGATGGTAAGGAATAGATCAATGCACCTGCGATTGTACAAAAATGGTTTTTTTATTTGAATTACATAATATATGAAATGTAATATGAGTGGGTTAATAAACTACTATGAAATATGACATGACTAAAATGAAATAGAGTGCGAGATATAACATGATCTAGTAATTATCTAAAATTACATTTTTAACAAATGATCATATATATATAAATATAAAATTAATGAACAATTCCTTACTTATCGCGTCTTTTGTATATTATATTCAAGTAATAGTTTGTTCTTAAACTTTTGCATAATGTAATCTGTATCATTATATCTCATACACATTAAATACACAACATACATTCATACAGTCACACACATTGTAGATATTAGTTTTTTTTCAAATGAATACGCGCTGTATACACACTGTATCATGTAACTAGATTTTGAATTAAAACATTGTCTTTGTTCTACTGCAGTTTGAACAATAACTACAGTATTTATTATTTATCTCAATGGATTATTAAGGGACGGACTAGCAATTTTAGCAAAAAATCTTAATGCTAGAGCGTACCAAGTTAAAAATAGATTGGGTTTATCTAAAATAGCTCTTGCAACATAAATTTGAAGAAGAATTCAATTAAATAGTGTATTTACAATTTGGCTGTGGTTATCGATGCTTTTGTTTAATAATTCTTTATTTTGTTCTCTTTTATTTTGATAGTAAATATTCAATAAGTATAACTAGAGATCATAAAATGTTTTACTAGTTATTTATTAAGAAATCAAATGTATTGCGTCCAGACTTGTATTCTTATAAAAAAAAAAAACAAATGAAATATTCGTTATTTTAATCTAAAGCTTATTAGCCAAGTATTTTATTATATAAATTCTTAGTTTCTTAAAAAGCACTGAGCTATATTCTGTATTTTTCCACCTGCGACCTTAAAGGCAAGAGCCGCATTAATGACTAAAATTATGTAAGCGAAAGAGATACTGGCTGCATACAATTTGTATACATTTAATAGGGTCATGCAAGAGACAAACAAATGTGATCCTACGACCCACACTATTTGTCCCCATTTTTGCTTATCGAGAGCAGCAAAAAAGATGACACCCCAGAATGTATGGAGTAAAATGAAGCACAACGTGGTGGATGCTGATACAATGAAGAAATATTCGGTACCGTGTCGAATGCCCATGGTTCCAGGACCAACTGCATCTGCTAACACATTGACCAGAGCAAAAGCTCCGCTCATGAAACCAAAGCCTAGGCCACAAACGTATGCAAAGACATGTCTGCTATCAGCTACATGAGTTGTTGTTACTTTTTCCAAACCTCTTTCGGCTTTGCGTAATACCCAGTATAAAAGATACCTATAAATTAAAAATATTCATTTTAATATGACATTGTTTTTACATGAGGGGAGTACACGTGCACGTACACGTACACGGATATAAAAATAAAAGCAAATGTAAACAAACGCATATTACCTGAATGCTTCTTGGAACAATACTGAAAATACTAATCCAAATGAAAGATGATCTTGAAGTGGAACAACAGCATACCATAGCACAGACGATAAAAGTAAAGAAATGAGCCAGAAAAAGGCACTGGCAATTAATATAATAATTTTGATAGGATCATTAGCTATAGTAAATGTGAACATGGCAAATGGAGGACCAAAAGCCAAGAAAGCACAACCGAAAAAATCCATAACCGTCATTTTAGTTGTTAGGATGAATCACTCGCGCGTACTTATTCTTTGTCAATTGACCTTTCTTCAAATGCTAACTGCTTCTAACCCTACAAAGCCTTATTACGGCTCGGATGTCGATTTTTGGTGGGCGCATTTATTGCTTTCCTACAGACACAATTTTTCAATTTGACATTTTACTATATCTACTTATAAGGTTAAGTGTGACTTTTCTCAACAATCTTTCGAAATCCTATTACTGATAATGGAAGCACTTTTGTATGAGTTACATCGAGATAAACCACTGTTATAATCGATTGTTCATCGATATCCTTAACTCGATATTTACAAGCTCGAACGTCATTATTTATTTTATGCAACTGATACAAGTATTATATAAATAGTTAATGAAAGTTAATTGAAGAAAAATATTAATATTTTACATGATTTATTATTTCTATTAAATGTCTACAGAAAAATGGAAAAGCAGTTGTTTGACAGTTCAATCGGTATTATTTTTCTGTACGTTATAACGTTGGTACCATTGACGCTATAAATTTACTTACGAATAGGCAGCGCTCTTGATTGGCTTTTAAAAATTGTTTACGTTAAACTCATTGTTTGAAAAGTTATTCAGATAGCGAGTGTTACTCGCTTGTACAGTATTTTTTATTGAATTGATTGAATTTTGTTTATAATGGTGCGATATGCAGCTCTCAAAGGATTATACGAATTGGAAAGGACCATTGGAAGCGGTGGTTTTGCTAAGGTTAAACTCGGTATTCACGTTGCAACTGGAGAAAAAGTAGCCATCAAAATTATGGATAAGACAACCTTGGGTGTAAGGAATTATTTATATTTTTAAGGAATTTTTCTGAAAATACATAAATTTAAATATATGTACAATTTGAAATTTGTAGGATGACTTGCCAAGGGTTAAATTAGAGGTAGAGGCACTTAAAACTTTGTTACATCAACACATATGCAAGTTGTATCAAGTTATAGAAACAGACACTTATTATTTTATGGTAATAGAATATTGTTCAGGAGGAGAATTGTTTGATCACATAGGTGATTATTTATTATTTACGTTGATATACTACTAGCTAAAGAAAAGCCAAAGTATAATTTGATTATTTTTACAGTTGAAAGAAATAGATTGTCTGAATCAGAGTCTCGTAAATTTTTCCGCCAAATTGTTTCTGCAGTAGCATACTTGCACAGTCTGGGATATGCTCATCGTGATCTTAAACCTGTACGTTTGTGTTTTATATTTTTATTATAGATATTAATTATTATTAGGCAAAAATAATCAGCTCTATTTATTTCTAGGAAAATGTTTTACTAGATAAAAATGAAAATTTAAAACTCATCGATTTTGGTTTATGTGCTAAACCAAAAAGTGGAATGCAATCGCATTTGTATACGTCTTGCGGTTCTCCAACTTATGCTGCACCCGAATTGATATTGGGCAAAAAATACTTAGGTATATATTATTTATTATTATTATTATTTATACTAAAAAGTACAAATTCATTAATTATCGTAATTATTTTGGAATAGGTTCAGAGGTAGACATCTGGAGCATGGGAGTTATTCTTTACGCGTTACTTTGTGGTTTTCTTCCATTTGACGACAATAGTATAGAAAATTTGTACAAAAAAATTTTGGTATGAACATCATGGCCATCATGAACATATATATTATTTTCCTTTCATTTGAATGCTATTTTAAATTTATCTATTACACTCAGAGCGGAAAATATGAGGAGCCAAGCTGGTTGTCGGTTGGTAGCAAAAGATTAATTCGTGCAATGTTACAAACAGATCCAAAAAAAAGGATAACGATTAAAGAATTGTGCAATCATTCATGGATAACATCAGGTTTCCTTAATCCAATATCATTTGTTCATAAAACTAATGTAAGAAATTTACAAATAATTTTTATCCTCGACATATCGGCTACTTTAATATATATAAAAGAAATGTTCTCTATTACTTATTTATTATTATTATTATTATTAGTTTGAGAAAGACGATGACGTATTAAGTACTATGTCTGCTATTTGTGGAGAGAACAGTTCGGATATATGGAACACATTGGCTAAAAGTGACAGAACCGATTATAGGACAGCTACGTATTTGTTGTTACTCGATAGAAAACTACGTGGGCTTTCTTTAAAAATATCATCCTCAGCAAGGTCTCATATTAAGCAAGGCTTGGTATATATTTATTACTACTTTTTATATCTATTTCTTCTTCCTAATTATTGATATTACGTATTTGTTGTTATATAGATAGGAATAGATTTACCACAGTGCAGTGAACGTGCAGTGAATAATTTGAATAATTTTATTACACATTTGGATCACTCTCCGAGAAGTAAAATAACTGAACAGTTACCTGCCACCAATGATTGTCCAACTAGACAGTACAAAACTCCTGTTGCTGGTTAGTATTTCTTTCTATTGTATCTGTATTTTATGATCGATGATACTTTACCATCGAATTTTATTTTATATTAGACAAAAATCGCAAACAATTCACTGAACCAAACAGTCCTCGTAGAAAACGATTAAGAAGTAAAGAGTTAGAGGATGTTTCTTCACCTGGTAAGTTCTATTTTATTATAATTATATACAAACTAATATATGTATATGTCAACATACATAAACATTTCTCATAAAACACAGCTTAAGAAAGCTATTTTACTTTGGTAATAAAATTTGTACTCTCTGTCTGCAATACATTCTCTAAAGTTGTCTATTAATTAGGTGATACTAACAGCTTAATTAGAAACTTTAATGGAAGTTCTCAAGATCTATACATTACAGTAGATATATGTAAAGTGGATAATTACAGTAGAGAGCGAGAGGGAGAAAGAATTAAAAGTTCTCTTTCAGTGAAATTTATATGTACACTATACTTTTATATATTTTTATGTTTCATTTGAATTATGTTGTTAACATAAAAATGATTATAATATTTTGTAATATTTGATTGCAGTTCCAGTAAAGAAGTGTATTGACAAAAATAAACTTGTATCTACTCCTACTAATAACGTACCAACAGAACTAAGGTAAAATAATAGCAATTTTTTTTCGTTAGTTAATAATATTGATATCTGATACTAAAAATATTCTATGTTTAGAGATGCACAGTCTTCGACGCCGGGAAGTGCAAGGAAAGTTATGATGGGTTTGGAGAGGGGATTGCATCGTGTTAGGTGTGTTCTTACTCCAAAACGACGAATTAAAAATGAAAATGTAGATCCTGATCAGCCGATTGTTCTTTCCGGAAAAGTAAGTATATTATATTATATATAATGTAATAGATCTTTTAGGTAGGGTGCAGAAAATAATCTTACATGTACAAATAATTGAAATAATTTTTTTTTGAAGGGTTTGTGTAACGTGTCATCGGCATCCAGTGATTGTCCGAAATATGTTTTATCACAATTACGACGAGCCTTACGGCGTAAAGGAATTATGTGCCATCAAAAAGGGTAAATAAGAACAAAAGATATATTATTAAAATATACTATATACGATTAATAATTAATAACATTATAAATATTTGTCGTAGTTTCACTTTACAAGGAGAAACGGATGACAGTACGGAAGATTTAAATAATGCAAAACCAATTTTATCTAGAAATGCATGTTCATTCGAATTAGAAGTATGTTTCTTGGAAGGTGTTTCTAATGATAAGCCATTGGTTGGTATTAGAAGAAAAAGATTAAAAGGTGATGCATGGGTTTATAAACGTGTATGCGAAGAGGTTTTAGCCTTGGCAGCTGAAGATATATCTAGTAGGCAAGAAGATGGTTCTTCCGAATCTAAGTGTCCTATTTAAACAAAAACAAAATAATAATAGCATTTATACAAATGGTTACAAAAAGAGATCATTTTGATGAGATTTTAAATACTATTTTCTTAGTCCAAGATTTAACAAATTTTGATCTCATAATGTGTATCAATTGCGTATATATAATATATTTGATATTCTATAAAAAAAAAGAAAGAAAGAAAGAAAGAACAAACAAAGGTGTACATATATTAAAATATACAATACTGATTAAGGAAGCATAATATTAAATAAAACAATTTTGTAACTTTATATCGCGCGAGTTTTTAGAGTCTCTTGTTCAGATGATTAATATATTATTCATTTTTATAACAAAATATAATGATAAATGATACAAGAAAAAGAATGAAAATTGATTACGTGTAATGATATTATAAATTGTAATAATGAAAGTAACTTTCATAGAACGTATGTACAAAAAAAAAAGTTCTGTCCTTGTTGATAGACGTTACATTTTATATGAGAATTATTATTATAGAGTTTAATGAATAGTTTAAAAAATGAACATATAATATGGGACACATAAATAAATAAATAAATAAATATGACACACATATTCCAACTTTCTTTTTGTAACAGATCTATTGTATCTATCATTCTCAAAAGTGGAATGTATTCGATAGGTATCATTAGTATGAACCCTTTGTTGAACCCTACTCTACTCACAAGTTGGTATAAAATAGTGTAAAAAAGCTTGCCGAAAGAACGTTGAATCTTTGAATTTCGCCGACCTTATCGCAAAATATGTAAAGCTTCGTTTTGATGTTCATAGGAAAGAGATAAAAGGATTTCAAATATTGCGGTACGTTTGAACCTTTGGTATCGGCGCGAGAATGTAAGTATAGACAGGTGAAGATATAAAATCACAATAGAACAAATCGATCAGCATAAAATGGAGCCGTTTTGTTTTATGGGAAAGGAAAGGCCGATCCCTTTATCTTTGACCGCTCGTCTTCAACTCTCCTATTCGAGTGGATATATATATATATCTTTCTTAGTACGTTCTATGTCAGTTTCGATCGATCGATCTCTTTCTTTGGACCCCCCTTGCAAAATGAAGAAATAAAGCTTGAATATGACTCTTACTTTACGGTCGGTAAATGTATCGAAAAAGGATTTACAAAGGTTTCGCCGATGGAACTTTGAATTTCTTTTTTGATTTGTTCTATAATTTCTGTATTAGAAGGAGTGAGAGAGAGGGACAGAGAATATACACTTATCATTGGTACATACATACATACATACATACATCTTAGTATAGGTCAGAAAAAAGGTTGAAGTTGTCAACAGTTTGAATCTCGATCATTTGATATCCTTCGATTATCGAAATAAATTAAAACAGTTTATTCCGCGTTTCGGTAAAAGTGAGTCGAAGTTTTCTCTTTCGTAAAGGTAAGCTAAATTAATTATTTTTTCTATTGTTTAAACAAATGTGGAATATACTTAAATTATGTTTAAACAATAATATACTTTTTAAATATTACATATTTATTAATATACTTTGAATATAAAATAATTTTTAATTAAAAGTAATAACTAGGTTATAATGTTTAAATAATTTAAAATATATTAGAAAACAATATTGTGTTAAATATATTTCAAATAATTGTTAATTAATTACAGATAATGTATATTGTTATTTTAAAATAGGGAATATATGATCGGTGCATTAGGTCAGCCAAAAGATCGAAGTTGTCAACAGTTGGAATCTCGATCATTTGATATCCTTCGATTATCGAAATAAATTAAAACAGTTTATTCCGCGTTTCGGTAAAAGTGAGTCGAAGTTTTTTCTTTCGTAAAGGTAAGCTAAATTAATTATTCTTTTTATTGTTTAAACATAAGTTAAGTATATCCCACGTTTGTTTAAACAATAATATACTTTTTAAATATTACATATTTATTAATATACTTTGAATATAAGATAATTTTCAATGAGAAGTAATAACTAGGTTATAATGTTTAAATAATTTAAAATATATTAAAAAACAATATTGTGTTAAATATATTTCAAATAATTGTTAATTAATTACAGATAATGTATATAGTTGTTTAAAAATGTGGAATATATGATCGGTGCACCGTTTCCCTGGAAATCCATTTATGCAGATAAAATGCATTATTTCCATTCAAGAGATTAAAATGAAATATTCAGTTTTTTCTAATCACCATATCAGAGAAATTTACATAGTACTTTCCAAATAATATTTTATTCGCTTCCTAGTATGTACACACACACATATATATATATATATATATATATGTATCACCTATTCGATAATTTATTTAAAAAAGGAATTAACAGATAAAAAAAGGAGGAACATCTAAGCACGTAAGCGTATAGTTAATGCAATGGCGCACGACCTAAGTCTACGGAACATAAATTACAATTAACCGAAGGTTGAGAACTGGCCTGTGCGTGCGTAAGATTCTCTCCTATATGCAAGTGTTACTTTAGTCCCAGTCTTTAATTCATCCTGTATTTTATCTCAAGAAAGTCTCTGGTCGAAATGGAAGAAGGGAGACGAAGAGTATATGCCACAGAATGGCCTCGGATTTTCAAACGATCATCTATTTTCAGATAATGACAAAGTTATGGGCATCAAATGTTTACAATAATAATGTTAGTTTAGAAAAATAGTATTTGTACAAGTCGGTAAAATTATTATTATTATTATTATTATTATATTTCTTATAATAACGTAAGATCTTGGAAAAAAAGCTTTTGTATATTTATAAAGATATAACTACTATATATATATATATATATATACGTAATGATAAGAGTTAATAAGTAAAAAGCAACCGTTACAAACAAGATTCATTTGGTAGTCGCGATCGCATCATTCGCATAATGATCATCATCGTAGACTATGTTAGTCCTTATAAATCTTTCATGAGAATCCAAATCCATTGGTCTCATATAGGATACACGTTGGCAGAACATATTTATCGGGCGAGTACAATTTCTTACCGCATACGGAACATACGGCTATATATATATATATATTTATACACACATATAAATACGTCCAGTATGGCCAATTACGGCTGTCGGTTAATTAAGGATTGGGGCAATGAGGCCCAGCAATGTAGTTTCCGTGATAATGATTATCTTCGACGGTAATTGAGTGCACGGCGCCTTGTGGTAGGGATAAAGAGAGTTTATAAACTAGGGGTGGGGAGGTAGAAAGAGAGGGTGAAGGGGAAGAGTCGGTCCTCCGTCTTTCTTCCTCTTTCTTTTTCTTGTTGATCGTTTTTTTCTGTTTCTTCACGCTCGTCGTGGCTCTTCTTGAATATCGCAATAAGTATAAAGACGATGAAAAAGGTAAGGAAAGAAGGTAGCTGCTTTACCGAGGCCGTAGAAGGCGCGTGTAAGGGTGGCACGCGCGGCCGGCTTCTATCGCTTCCGGGCATCAGCGTGATCGCGAGCCGCGGCTAATTGCTCTTTAATGCGAGCGAAAGAACGAACGAACGAACGAACGAACGACCAGAAGCATCTTCTTTCTTTAACAACATCCAATTAAAAAAAGCAAAAAAAAAAAATCCCTTTCGTGACAACTCAAAAGAGATGAACAATTTGGAATAATTTTGGATGCGTTGTGTAGAGTAACAAATAATCATCTATCATAAAAAAAAAACTATCCTACGATATCTACTAGGTAGAAAGTAAGACAAATTTCAAAGAAACTCGGTCACCCTTTCATTTCTGTATTCATCTCACCTGTTTATCTATACGGTAGCCCTTTGAAATTGTTCATAATAATAATTTAAAGAATAATGAAGGAAACTGTGTCCCGACAAAAATCGTCATGCGATTTGCACTCGGAAGGAAAGCAAGGAGTGCTAATCATCCGGCTTACCCATACACACTTGGCTTCTACAATATATTTTTGGGTTACGCGAGTCTCTTATTGTTTATATTCTGGTAGGAGTAAAAGAGGGTTGCGTTAGCAGTGCTCGTAGGAAAAATAAAGAACGCGGAGAGGGAGTCAGTTCGCCGAGGCATGACTACCGTGTTCGCTAGAAGCTCATACATATGTAGTCCGAGTATCGTGGACAACAGCGACGACTATGACGAAGACTACGACTACGACTACGACCACGACCACGACCACGACCACGACCACGACTGCGACCACGACGGTGAGGTAAAATGAGGTGGGGAGAGACCCTCCGGAAAAATGAATATGCAGCCACCGTTGGGCTATTATTTTATAAAATTTACTATCTCGCTTGGTGCCTCCTCTATTCGCGATTGCTAACTGCCTACACGGACACGGTGCAAAAGAATTTTTCATTTTAATGAGAGAATACCAGCTGTCCTAATCAAAATGGCGTCTTCTTCTTTATCCTCTTTTGATTACCATCGAAACTCCTTTCAAGTAATCCAAGTGTTCCAAGTCAAATCATTCGATAGGATTTCGCATAATGTTTTTCTCTTTCTTCTTTTTATTATAATTAACATGTAAAGATGAAATTTTTGTAGGGAGAAAGTCTCTGGAATACATTTGAAAGGTTTATTTGCATCGATCGGTATCTATTCGTTTATCGGTTGATCGGTTTGACCGAGCGCACCTGCAAAACTTGTATATTGCTAAAGTCACGAACTATCTCTCTGTGTGTTTTATAGGATTCAAATGAAATTGAATTGTATTGTATCTACGTATTTTGGTAGCTAAGACAATTTGTTCGTTTGAAAATGTGTTCATTCATTTTCAAAGGAGGATAGCCTTCGTACCCCCAGAGAAATGTTCGTTTCCGTTTGTGTACCGTGCGATGGAACTTTTATAAAATCGTAGCCCCCTTATCGTCCGGGAGGAAACGAGACATTAAATCGGCTCGGACAGAGGGGCGGGGTGTTTCGGTGGGTGCGTCTGAGATTTCCTGTGTAGACTTTGGATGCTAGGAAGGATGGCTTCCTACCTAGCGTATAGGGCGCGTCGAGGTTCTTGTCACCCTGCTCAATTTATTCTTACGAACCGAGTCCGCAACACGATTTTTCTCTAGTTCTTCAAATAAGAGTACACGCATAATCGATTATTTTTGACTTCGTTTACTCTGTCTTCTTTTTTTCTATGCATATATTTGGACACGCGTAATATCACAATATCTAAACAAGTTTATCATTAATGCAGCAGTGGCACGACATTATCTAGGAATTTGTATATAATGGCGCTATGTACATATGTAACGCACCAGTCCGCACATAATGGCGATATCATAAGATACGAACCAATAGCTGCAATTGTATGGAAATATGTATCTATGAATGAAGACACTTTCATTTATGAAACCAGATACTTATGTACCGGACACGGGCGTTGTAACATCCTGCTATTATGTGTCCTTACCGTCCATCTCTTTCTTTCTCTCTCTTTCACCTTATTGGATCTTTATTTAACGTTCGCCATGCAGGACATTAATGTATCGTCCTAGACTTTGTTCGTTTTTATGAAAGAAATGAAAAAATACCTATACAACGTATATACCTGCATTAAATGCTTCTGTATATTTTTTATGATATAAAAAAAAAGGACACATCTATCATCAATTTCAAACATAAGGTAAAATATTATAACGAGTCAACCCTTTAAAGGGAAAGGAGTATGGTAAAAAAGTACAAGAGAATCGGAGGAAAGCGGTGAAGGAGGAGGAGAAGGAGGAGGAGGAGGAGAAGGAGGAGAACGAGGCTGAATGCGGTGACTGTGACGCTTTCCGGTCAGGTGCCGCCCTGGCGATCCTACTCCTTCCAACTTCTCTTTGGATCCACTCGTTCATTCACTCGCCCTCCTTCCTCTTCTTACCCTTCACCCTTTCTATCTTGAAGCGTCAACGTCCGTCGAGAAAAATCACTAAGGGAAAAACTTCATGAAATTGAACATTCCAATTTTAATATCGAGGAATAAGAATAGTATTGTAAATGGTTTAATTGCACAAGATTTAGCGACGAAAAAAGAACGGTATATAATTATTTGAGCGGTCAGTAACACCCGCCTGACCAACAATAACGACGATGAAGATAGCGAACTTGTCTGTTTACCGAGTTATTACCGGCGCAATTATCGTGTTCATAGCGATGCCGAGGAGGAGGTGGAGGAGGAGGAGGAGGAGGAGACTGAACGGGGGGAAAGGGGTTGTCACAATGGGTGTCCGTAGTTTCCCTACGATTATCGTACCAAAAATCTCATCGCGAGTTAGCTTCTTCTTATTGGCTTCCTGCCGTTTGCCGCTGGACAACGGATCTTCGCCTTTGCTATCTTCTACTTTTAAACAACAGAAAGAAAGGAAGAAATTATAAAAGTTTAATCAGTCATATTTTTAAATGGAAAATATAAATTTGCTTCTTTTGTATGGACAAGTTTGCGGAAGTTTAAACATCACGATGAGAAGGGGTAACGTACTACGCGGAAGTCAAACTTTCTCCTTTATTCGAAGGTGCGAAAGAAAAGGATCACTGGCGCGTACAATTTTTACGATTACCTACTCCTCTCTCGTCCTGGATCCAACTGGACTAACAATATTTTCTATTATTTTTATTTATTTCTATAGCATAGAAGCATAGAAAGGTTATAATTTTTGGTAGGAATTCGAGCTGGACAATAACCACGGAGAAGTAGCAAGGCAAGCAAGGAAGCCGACAAGCAGGAGCACTTGCTGGTGCACTTGCTGGTGCACTTGCTGGTGCACTTGTCGGTGCACTTGCCTGTGCACTTGCCGCGCTTTGCAATGGCAGACGCGATGCTCCTAATATCTACCTGACCGATCTAGTTCGTGGAAACCGAAGGAACGTGCGCACGTTCCACGCTAAATCTCCCACTTGATTCATTTTTTCTTATCCTTTTTTTTTGTCACCTTGGCGTTATTATATTCTTCATGTAAAACCGTTTTAATAACTGACTCGTTTGCTGAATAATGATAAATGAATATTGAAATGTTTCCAATATTTCTTTAATCTTTAAAGTTGACCATATTTGTTTTCCGATTATTTTATTCTTACAAGGAAAAGTTTCAGGCAAAAGGGGAAGATATTAATCTTCTGTTAAAGAAACGAATAGTAATCATCACAATTTTTTATACGTATACGTATACGTATATTTAAGCCACTTAAAACGGAGTCTCACAATCATTAAGCAAGATGTATGAGGACGCGTTAAAAAACAAGAAAGAAAGAGAGAGAGAGAGAGAAAGGAATATGGTGGTCTCGTAGAAGAGCGGCGCGTGTTCGTGCGTCGTTTCGCCTACGCGCAGCAAGAAGATGGACGACGAGGAGAAGAAGCCAAGACGAAGAAGCCAAGACGAAGAAGCCAAGACGAAGAGCCGAAGGAGGATATGATGGCTCGTGGCGTTATGCTCCGCGAACTGTTATGCTCCTCGGGCACCACCGGACCATAAGCGAGGCTACTTCGCTCCCGTACGCTCTCCAAGCAACACGTTTCTCGTTATATCGTTCTCGCTCGCATCGGCGTCGAACCTACCCAAACAAATATCAATCCAATATCATTTGGCCATACTTGTTACGTCTTTTTTTTACCACGTGCCATCCATCCTACTCCAATATTTTATCTCCAATATCTGTAATTACATCGAAGGGTTATTATAGGTCATATCGAGTGTTATTTTAACGCTAAGATAATTGGAGATTTCTTCAATTCAAAATAGCATCGATATTTTTTATCAATTTGCTCGAGTCCTTTGGTTTATTTATTAATATATGTAACCTTGACGTTATACCTACGTAAGGAATAAATAGAATAACTAGAATAAATAACGTTGGACGCCAATGGATCTAGGCACGAGCCACGAGTCTGCGTCGAATATGCCTCGTGCTCTCTGACCCGCAGTTCCTCTCGGGGTACGGTCTTCCGGGGGGTGGGGTGGGGTGGCAAGGAGGCGGCAAGGAGGCGGTAGAAGAAGAGAATAAGGAACGCAGGTAAGAAAGTAGTCGTGGAGGCGGTTGCACGCTCGAAGACTCTGCTTGAGAGGGAGGAAACGCCTGCCACGCGCTGCCTATCTCTTTTTTCTTTTTTTTCCTTTTTTTCCTTTTTTTTCTAGTTTCTATTTATTTTTTGTCAACGTCGTCGTCGTCGTCGTAGTCGTTGTTGCTACCGTCGAATTTGTTCCTTCTTTTTCTATTCGTTTCTCCGCGCAATTCTTTCTGCCATGTTCGTAAGTCGTCACACTCTGGTTGGCCGCGCGCACGATAATTGCTCTCATTATAGTTATTTGAAAAGCTCACCGCCATCGTCATCTATTTTTTTCTACCATCTCGCTTATTGTTAGTAAAGATCCGAGTGCCGAGATAAGACTCGACTCGCGCGCGAGACCTGTGAAGTCGAATAGGTAAAGGGATAGAAAGAGTTGTCCTCTTCTCGTTGAGGGACGCACCTCAGTGATATCCAGCCACGCACCTATCTCGATCCTTATATTTACCAGAGTTTCTATCGTCCAAGATTAAATCTAGTTTGTGCCTTACTTCTTCCTTTTGTTTCATTTTTTTTCTTTATTATTACTCGCCGAAATTATTTTCATCAAAAACGAAAGCTGGGATATAAATGAACACTTTTTCATTCAAACGTTTTCTTAATTGTCATGAAAATATGTACGTATATGCGTTGAGAATCGTTAAGATGATCAAATGTTTGTCGAATATCGTCATTGCAAATTATCGGAAGTTTAACGCTTGAAAATTAACGGAAGATCGTAAAGTATAATACGTTGAAACAAAGATATCGTATATTTGAGAGGAGAACCGAGTTACCGGTTTTAACGGTAAACATTGGAAAGACGATAACGATGGGGGAGATTTATTTGCCTTTACTAATCAGCTAGTACAAACAAAAAGAACAAATCTAGAATCTGAAGATAATTGATTAGGTTCGTGTCTCAAACTAATGAAAGTAGTAAAAAAGAAATAAAAGTATTTTCTGGAGACGTTGAAATCATACAAATTCTCAGGAGAGAATCGTGCATCCAGTCGGAATTCAAAAGTCACGACTCAAGCCCTTTTCGGCTTCTTTTCGCTTCCGCGTTTTATATCCATCTCGAGAACACGAGACTCGTACTTTGCTTTATTATGCCGAAAGTTTATCGGTCCAACTTGTCGCTTATCGCTCGTTTATATCGTCCTCACGATTTCCTTGATTGTACGAATATTGTATACAACGTGTTATGCATTTTTTCTACCGGTTTCTTATGGTTAACGTTGAGAGAGTAGCGAATTAAAAAAAAAAAGAAAATATAAGAAATATTTTTATTACTCAATTGTTGTCCAACTAATTTCATATAAAATGAAAATAAAGTTGTTTGGCAGGAAAAGGTTTAGAAAGAAAGTAGGAACGATCGGTTCCGGCGGGGGCATCGCAGTGAAAGCTCCGACCATCTAGGAACAAAAAGCCGTGAGGTAGACATAAATAAATAGGTGGTGGGTGTGGTTGGTAGGCCGCACACATGGCGTCGTGACCCGTCTCTTCTCTCTTCGTGAGCTCGGTGCTCGCTTAAGTTATGCCCTACGGAATGCTGCTGCTGCTGCTGTTGCTGCTGCATACCGGTGCCGATTCTCTTTCGGTATTACGGCTAAACAACGCTTATTATTACCTTCCAACTTTCCTTCCAACAATTTTAGTTTCATTCTAATTAATAATAATAATTTGATAAATCAACACCAGGGTTCCACAAAATTGGGGATAACATTGAAATAAAAAGTAAAAGATCGTACTAAGATAATAAAAAATAGATTGAAAGTTTTGTGCTAGCGAGGAATTGGTAGGCCGAAGCTGAGGAGCACGTGCAACCTGTAATAGCTTGCATGACTTTAACACGGTGCTTGCCTTCGGGTCTCTGCTTTGGCGGGTCGAACTTGTCGGAACAATGCCGCATTGTTTCGTCGTTGTACCTCTATCTCTAGTCGGTACGGTAGCAGACTCGACGCGATGTTTATTATCCTCTTGTGCAACAAGCAAAAGAAAAAATATTCTAACGTTGTATTTTATTCTTACGTTGTGACTTTCCTGAATCTTGTGTGTGCTATTTTTTATTATTTAAAATAGGCGAATATTTCTATATATACATATATATATATATATTTTGTCTAGATATTATATGCAAATAAAAAGCACCCTTTTACAAAAGACGTCCCTGAAAATGGAGAAAAAAAAAGCGCTAGTTTTCCTAGGACGTGGGTGAAAGCGTGTCGTTTCTTAACGATTTCGATCCGAGATAGGCCTTGGCACCGTTGTCAGATGCGAGAAGAATGACCTTAATTTACCAATTTGTTCTTTTTTGCTTTCCTTTTACGGATATTCGTCCGATAAAATATCTTACGGATCAAATAATTGTATTAATGTAATTAGCTATATCGTAAATAGACAATAGATCAATGGAAAACGAATTGAAAAGGTTGGGACTGGAGGATAGGTGGATCGAGGTTGACACCAGATGGCTTTCTTATTTCCATGAAAATTGAATTTGGCGATTTGAACGACAATGCCATTCCGGTTGGTGTTTTAAATGCAAATCCCGCGAAAGGAAAAACCGTAAGGGCATTATAATTTATATTACTACATGTGGCAGCGGCACTTCCGGCGAGAGAGCATAGGCGCAGTTCCGGTCAGCTCTTCGGGCTCTCCAAGATCCTACGTACATCGCCAGATTATGAGCTCGACGCCGACGCTGCTTTTACAATGGATCGTCTGCTCGCTGGTGATACGTCAGCGAGGATAATAATTCTCTTGCCACATTTCGCGTTATAATACGTACAAAGAATACCTACACTGTTTTTTTTTCTTTCCTTCTTTATTCTAACGTTGTTTTACGATTTTACAAGCGTATTTTATCTACAGGGTAGGTCCAAACTTTCCAACATACGGAAGCTTACAAAATAATCATTTTTTATTCGTTGCTTTTTTGTTTGTTTTTTGTTTTTTTTGTTTGTAGATTATACGATTTCAAGCGACGACGAAACGTCCACTTTTGGTAAAATCAACGATACGTTGCACGGTATATTGAAATCTGGCAAAGTTTCGTCGTGCCTCGTCAATGCTTTTAGATCTGTAAATTGCACCGGTGTAAGCCGAGGTCAATTCGGAAACTAAATATTGAGCTCTTCGTGCTGCACCTTCGATCGATCCGGAAGATGTTTTAATTCTCGTGGCTGTTGTTATTATCACTTCTTTTATACGTTCGACTAGTTCTTCGTCGTCTCTTGGATCGGACTGACCGCTCGATATCTTTCGCAGTAATTCAATGATTATGGCGTCAGCTGGATCTGCAAATCGTTTGGAATAGATTAAAGAACATTTATGAATGCAATTAGAATTATTGTGGATGATCGTTCACCTGTAGCTCGAGCTCGTCTTTCGAGAAATTGCAAATTTAACGAACTCCACTCGTTATTGCGAATGCTAGCGAATTCAGCGAGCGTACTCGTCATTACGAGGATCGCAACGGTTAAAGGAAATCTGATCATCCTTGGTGATTCTCCTGACACGACTGGAACTTATCGAAGGGAAAACTATCAATGGCATCGCGTTTCTTCCTATTCTCTTTTTATATACGTAGAGAAAGAAAACGTGCAAGAGAGTATCGTGAGTGATTACGTAAAAAAGAAAAGAAAAAGGAACTAGCAATGGGTTCGTTTCTTGGACGATCATTACCGGTTCTTGCTAATAAGTGTCATTTGCAAAAATGACGATGCGAGAGAAAGTGGAGCAGGATGAATGACGTGCCTTTAAGAAAGTACATATTGTTTCTGCAATATTAAATGATACAATATTAAATTGAAAAACAAAATGTAATTTTGTTTTGGATGGAATTCGTATTACATATCATACGTACTCAACAGGTCGTCGTGGTCGGCGAGGACGTTGGTAGTTCCCCTCATTGAAAAAAAAGGTCCGACGGTAAAAGTGCGTGAACGCAGCAGGGAGAGGGAGTGCATCCAGCCGTGATTCCTCCTCACCGATTTTTACCCCTTTCTTGACCTTCTCGGTACCACCCTCGCTCGCTCGCTCACTCACGTCCGAACACTATTACCTCTTCGATGCCTTTCACGATTAAAACCTCTATAATTTTCAGTTTCATAGAACTCGTGCGCAGGCCCGTTTCTAATTCTAATATTATTCCCTGTATCGCGTTCGTCGATCTAAACAATTATTTTTATTCCATAGGAAGTAAGTTGATGTACGTAACATTTGATAGATACTCACCGTTCATATGTTACATATTTAAATAAATGCTATACTTATATATATATATATATATATCGATGTATAACAATGTGCAAATAATAAAATGACGAATCTTTTGACGAGAACATTTGCAAAGGTAGACGTTTTAGATTTACCGGCCGGTAGCTACTCGATGGAATAATCTCGCATAATCTTGTACGCACATTAATGTAGGATGAATGAAAATACGGGTACTTGAGTAAGTCTAAATTACATTTCATTCATGCAGGAAAAGCAAGTAGACACGCGGGAGTTTGGTCTTTCCGGCATACTCGTACTCCTACCGTCACCGTCACTATCGTCTCAAACTATACTTGCTGCGTAATAACTCCCGGACTATAATGTGTATTATCCCGACATCCTGTCTTTTCCGATGGCTACTCGCCCATTCGCGTTTCTCCCGCGCTTTTCTCCCGCGCTTAGATTCGGACTCTTCTGTGTGACAGAATTCCGACAGAAACAGAATCTCTTTCCCATCGTTTAACGAACCCAATTGAAATTGTCGAATTATAAGAAAACGTAATTAATGGTGTCATCAGGGGGCTTTGTATAATCTCGCAAATAACAAAGTCCAAGATCAGTCACGATTCCATAATCCTAACTTTCTTATTGAACAATCTCAACAAACCTATTTTTTCTATATTTGACAATTTGCGTTACGTTTGATCGAAAGGAACGAGAGTTACATAACAACGTGACGACATTTTCTTTTCAAACTACATTTTGTATAAAAACAAAAAAGAGATCGTCGATCGATCATGCGTACCATCGATCAGGATTTTATTTCAAGAGAACTCGATCCGTACTACGATGACTGAGGAAATCATCTCTCTCTCTCTCTTTTTCCAAACAGTTTGAGATTACAATGAGAGCAAGAAGAGTAGAGGGGAAAGGGCAGATTGAGATTCGCTAAGGGACGTTCTTTATTCTCGTATCAGCAACAGATAAAGTAGATGGAAGCGACGGGGCCTATTATGAATTCTCGTGTGGGACACAATGATTCCAATAATCGACTACTCTTTCTCCTTTTTCTTATCTACCATGAGAGGGGCTCACGTCTTCGACGAGAGAAGATCGACAGGAGCGATTACGTCGGTGCTGACTTTAAGCCCCTTTAAACGTTGCCATTCTTTTTCAAACGAACCTCTTCTCGCGTTCAAACGCTAACATTTGGTATCCGGCTTATAAAGTACTTGCTTTCTTTCTTTCTTTCTTTCTTCCTTTCGTTCTTTCTTTCCGACCATTCTTTCCTGCATGACGCGCCCTTTCGTAGCCCATGATCACTCAGAGAGAGAGAGAGAGAGAGAGAGAGAGAGAGAGTTTAAGAAACAACCACCGACTCATTTCGTTTCGATATTACTCGCGAGTCTAACCAATTGGTATTAAGTCATTTTGATAGAACAAAAATATAACAACAAATATTTAAAGAAAGTTAAAATATAATAAAAAAAAAAGGAAAGGAATCCTGACGACGAGTTTGTGTCGTGTTGCGTCGCGTCGCGTCGCGCGATTTCTCTTGCCGATTCGTGATTGAGTCATGACGTTTTTTTTTTTTACCAGTATTTCAGCGTCCGCCTTTCATGGAGAGTCTGGCGCAATAAACTACGGAAAATGATTACCGAGTTTCAGCAAAAGAGCAGCTACGCTTCATTGTTCCTCACCATTTGGATTTCTTTGTCTTGTAGGCTCGACGATGAAACTTGTTACTTTGTAAAATATATGACAAAATTTAGTCATTAAAATGATTAGGGGTGTTGCAAAGTGTAAGTAATCGCATCGTCAAAGAAGCTTCGTCCGTGGTCGAGGGTTTCGAATAACTGTGCGGTGTCGAGGTGGGTGTCGAGGTGCGTGTCGAGGTGCGTGTCGAGGTGCACTAGAATATCCCCGACGGGTGGTGGTAGGTAAAGAGTCATAGACAAAGCAGGATTATTTTTCGCGGTTGCAACTAAAGGCAAGTGTATTGTATCGTCGCGCGACAATACACTATTCTTTCTCCTTGCTTTTCTTCGTTCGTATTACACTGGTTTGACTAGTCTTCTAGAAGAACGAGACTCCGTTTTTCGTTAAGAAAATATTGTCACGTAGTAGTTGTTCGGTAATAAGAAGGAATCGCAAAGAGATAAGACCAGAAGCCGTATCGAAAAGCTCTTATTTAATCCGTTGACTGTGATTCGGTCCGTTTACGAGCTAATTCAGGGGCGAATTATGGCGACTCGCATGGGGATTAATCACCAGTGGAAACGTGCTTGCTCGCTCGTGCTTGCTCGTGCGGACCGCGTAAGCGTGTATTTCACGCTCGCACGCAGAGGACAAGCGTGGAAGGTTTCAGATAGATCGATGGATGAATGGATAGATACGGAAAGAGAGAAATATATACAATATACATAGCTTTGGGAGTCGCGATTTTTTCCACGAGCTCATTTGCACCTAATACACGTATACGCGACCATACGATATCTATGTCGATTTCATGCACACGCAGAAAACTGCGTTATACATTGGACGACCTAATTCTACGATTTGTCACGCCTCTTATTCCACACCTAGCTTTCACTGCTATACATCAGGGGGCGGACACCGAGAGTTACAGCCGTTGTGTTTGCGAGCAAACACGCACACTTATAACCATGCATTTATATTTGTATAGATTCGTTTATAAAAGAAATATTATGTATCGACTTGCAGGTTACATTCCTGTTACAAGATTCTTCTCCGATGGTTCGTTCATTATCGCGTCTTGTATCAGATCGAGATAAGGATTGATAGTGTACTTTACCTATCCAAGTAGTATTTACGTATTTATATATGTATAGGTACGACGGAATTCGAGTTAGTCTTAAGTCAACAAGATCTTGACTTACGAGCTCGACTTAGTTCGGAACAAGTTGATCGTTTTATGAGCACGAGGCTAGATCAAACGTCTAAGAAAACCTCCATCCTTTCGTGATTAAGAAACACTTGGAAATTTCTTCTAATTCATTAATATTTTTATCTAATTTTTCTCGTGATTTTCACAATTTTGTTAATACGAGAATATTCATATTTATTTTCTCTAATAAATTTTCATGAAGTTTTATTGTAGTAGATATGTAGCATTATTTATAGTCGAGATTAGGCATTCGATATCTAACGTACGGTTTGATATAATAATCAGATTAGATTCGTCAATCAGCATTGACTTTTTTTTTTACTTATTTGTTGTACCTAATGATCCAGACGTCGTTCAAGCAGAGACAGGAAGAACAATAAAGCAACTTCATTGAGGACAGGCATGTGCCAGGCGTTAGGCAGGCGTTAGGCAGGCGTTAGGCAGTCGTAAAGATAATAAGTCAGGCACGTTGTCAAGCACGCTCGAACAAGCTTGTACGGTGTCTTTATATAGGAGTGATCGACATTTATTTAAAAATCTCATTCGACATAGATTGTCGCGGCTGATTCGATGATAACCGATGATCGATCTAACGAAAAATCTTGCCACTGAAATATTTGTAATTAGAAAAAAATCGGAAAAATATATTTCCGCGTATTCGTCGACATACTTTTGACGTTGTTGCGTATTTTCCATCTAATTAACTTTCGCGATTGGCACGTGTAAATAGTATACAGAGCATCGTACAAAGCAAAAAAGAGCTTAGTATATACGTAAGTATATCACGCAGGATCTTTTCAAAATGTAGAACTACAACTTTCTATTATGCAACTTGCATTTCGAATCTTTTCAACATGGATTATCGTCATTATTGCATGATTATTATCGATTAGAGACGATAATGTTTTTGAAAAATCTTGAAGCAAGGTTTAGAATCAATTTAGTTGGATTTAAATACCACTTGAATGTTTTTGAGTGAATCAGCGATAGGTCTTGTCGAGTTGTCATCGGTCAGCCCTCGTTAAGACGAATAATTTAGCGAGTCTCGTAAAATCTCGCATCGACGACATCGTCGTCGTCGTCGTCATCGTCGTCGTCTCGCAAACGATTATCTGTGTCAACTTGGAGCTCCCCTAGCATTGATACTGTACGATAGTTCAGCTCTGATTCGCTGATGGTTGTTTCTTTCTTTCTCTTTTTCTCGAAAGACGCGAGTTCGTTGCCAGTTGGTTCTCTTTTTGCTACAACTTGTATTACCTTTAGACTCGTGCCAAATCGGGGTCTATCTATACTTTCTCTTAATTTATAATATTAAGACGACCGATAAGCTTTTCTTGAACGGACCGGATTGGAATATGTTGTCTGTTGAAGCTGACGGGAGAAGGTACCTACGGTAGCACCCTATCTCGCGATTCTACCTCACGATTCTGCACCGATCCTGCCACCGATCCTGCCACCGATCCTGCCACGATCCTGCCACGATCTTGACAACCCACGCGATACCGCGAGCATCCTTTAAAGGATTCTCTACTGTACTCTACTATACCGTAATAATATCCAAGACTTTGATCTTGATTTATTGCACATTTTCATCTACTCCTTCCAATCGCCGCGCTCTTTGCTATTTTTATTTTCTACAATTAAAGTTTCCACTTTTTTTAATGAATTATTTAGAATATCATGAATGAATATTATCGTTGATCTATAGGAAATGATAAAAAAACAAAAAATAATAAAAATACAAATAAGATCGTTGAGATAACGATCGCTCTCAGACATCAGCTAAGACAAGTTTGTGATTTTTTGTGATATTTTTTTGAACGATTAATAAAGTTTCGAGTTTATCGGTAAATTGAGGTATTTTTTTTTGTCGATCATGGATCTAGAACTCGTTCGTTCGTTCGTTCGTTCGTTGGAATATATTACGCGACTCCCACTTATGTTTAGAAATGTATTTAAAGACTGGCTGTGCTTGCACAAGCCGGTTCAAGGATCGGCTCGCAAAGTGTGTGAGATACTTATATAATTCGAGCTATGTAAGCACGTTTCTAAGTATGCAATACACCACAAGAAAATGCATCTCTTTCTTCTAACCTTACTGAAAATAATAATATTTCTTTTTGTATGAAACGGGAATCCTTCCGGTGATAGATTTTGCTGCTAAGAAGCGCAAATCGAAGTCTCCAACTGGTTGGAATGTTCGTAAGAAATGACTGTGGAAGAGAGTAAGAGAACAACTGTGACAGAGCAAGGACAAACGATTTTAAAGAAGACAGGAAGTAGTTTAGCCGCAACTATGCGATCTAGATCGATTGAAAATTCTGCTAAATCTCACGAATACAATGAACGAATAATTGGATTACTTTGGAATTATTTGCAAAGAAGAAAAGAAAAATTGGAATTCCTTGGAGTCGCGATAAGGATCGGAACGCGTCGAGGCGATCGAGTTCAGAAACAATTTGTCCTGCGCGAACTAGATACGACCTTAATTTTTGTTCTCTTTCTCTTTCTCTCGCACTCGCTGTGAACATACTGACACTGGTACAAGAGACAAGTAATAATTTCTCGCATAGCTCGTACTCGTAAGGAGTAGTCCAACGAGCGAGGAAAATAATGTCCATGGAAACATTTTATATTAACAAGAACATATTCTTAGACCGGAAAGCATCTTTTCTCTTTCGTTAAGCAATATGTATATTTATATGCGAGTATTTTTGATCCTTAGTACTTAGCTAGGAACGTTGTAACGATGCAGGATGCAATCTCGTACAAGATCGCTAACTCGAATAATACTTTGTATCGATCGTCTCAAGGTTTTATAAATAGGTATGTAAATACTTGAGTATCAACGATCGGCCTATGCTTTTCTATTCCTTTCGGCACAGAACCACCGACTAGCGTTGTTTCTTTCATAATTCCTTCATAACTACCGATTTCATTCTCTTCTTTAATAATAATAATAATAATCCTTCGGCAAATTTTCCAACTCGTGTAATCGATAAATTCTTATAAAGAGGTACACAAGTTGTTCTTAGAAATGAAGAACCTTAAGAATGTTATTTATACGAATGCGTCTCCAACGATGTTTTGTATCGCCAACGACAAGAAGGCTTGACTTGCGGGATCTACTTTTCTCTCCCTTCAAACATCCTTTTGAATAATTTAGCAATCCACTTTCCATCGTAATGAAAAGCATTTCTTTTTTTTTTTTTATTATAGAATTACTTATTTATGCATAACACTTGTAATACCGTTACGCAGAACGCATCTTGCTTTAATACTCATTTCTCGCGACCAGTAGCAGCAGGCTTTTCTCGCTTAACTTTAATGGATCTAATCCGGTATATTCGAGGAGCAGATGAAAAATAAAAGCGAAAAACAAAGAATTGATTTAGAGGTAGTTTTTTTCGAGGTACTTCGAAGCTTGGGTCAAAAGTGGAAGAAGAATTCCCGTTCCATTGGTCAAATCATCTTGCCAGTGTTTCTCTGGTGGTTTTCTCGTAGATCTTTTAGAAGAGAGAGAGAGAGAGAGAGAGAGAGAGAGAGAGAGAGAGAGAGAGAGAGAAAGAGAGAGATAAAGAAGAACGGCGGTCTCTTTATAGCATGTTTCCGGTCGCAATGAGGTTGCACGTGACTCCGATCCTCTTGACTTCACTTCGCAGCTACCTGTCCCAATTTAATCTATCCCAGTCTGCTGCTGGAGGACCGAGTCGTCTCGTCGATTACACGCCGAGAGAAGCGAGGAAGGCCTCCGCAAACCGCAAAGGGCTCTCATCTACGCGTGTAAATAATACACCTGCGAATGCTAATACCCAAGAGCAAAGTTACACCTCGCGAACGTGGCGGCACTCTTCTCTTCTCTTCTCTTTTATAATGAGAAGGAGAAACGATTCTCATTCTCGCGCGTGAAAATAACCTTTCTGATCGGCCCTCGCCTGATTTGGGACTCGATTATGTCTTCCCTTTCTTTTCTTTAAGACTATTAACTTTTCAAGATGAAGGGTAAATAATTTTAATGGTAAATTTCAAATTAGACTTGTTGTAAAAGTAGAACAAATCCAAGCGAAATATTATTGTTAGTGTGGAGTGTTAATAAAATTGATGTTAATTAGTTGTCGAACGGTAGCAACTACTCGAGAAACATGTAATCTTGTCGTTTATACAGCTGGATCGAACGGATTGCTTCATTAATGCGCGGCCACTTTCCTATCCTGAGATATCGGCCAAGTTAATTTTATTAATTGCATTACCTGAACCCGATCGAATTGCGTCATAGCTCGCGTGCTATTACGTTCTGCTCACGTCTACTTCCATTTTACATTTGATAAATATATTTTCTAGTATTATATATTTGCTTTTGTCTTTTTGTTCGCAGAGGAGAAGGATAGAAGAAAATGACCCGACGAAGGATCAAACGAGAAGCTGCAGGATATTCCTCTGTTGCCTGCATACACAAGTTCATTCAGAAGGTATAGTTTATGAATGAATGCTTGGTGCACGTCGAGGTTGTTGAATCGTTCATTAGCATAGGCACGACCCGCGGCGACATCGAGCGTCCTCCCGTACCGTTATCCTTGCTGCCTTGCCAGAGGCAATAAGGATCACCGTTGTAAATTGCTTCGATATAAATTACGTGATCATCTTTAACGGATCGACGTAAAGCAGTTTGCTCGTTGCACACGCTTGTTGCACACGCTTGTTGCACACGCTCGTTACACACGCAAACTACTGCCACGCGCTCAAATCTGTTTGACTAATAAATGATTTTTCCAGCATGCAAATGAATACAAAGGGAATAATCGATTGCCGATCATTTCGGGGGAGGGGGGGGGGTAAGTAAATGTTGATGAGAGCGTTTAGCCGGAAGACGCGTTTCGAGACTGGTCATGGTCCAGCGAGCACGGCAATCCCTAGTAGTTCGCTCTCGCAACGAGAGAGAAACGCCGTGAAGCGATGAGAGAGGGACAGGTGCGACCAGGTGCTCGCTCGGTTTACAGTCGACACCCTCGTTCGATATCGTACCATTTTGCCCGAAGCCTTACTTAGCGCAAACCATTCATCTTCCGTTATCTTTCCGCACTCTTACAACAAATACTCCAAATAATACCGATCCGAATCATTTTATTTATTTATTTACTTGATTTTTTCAATTCCACGATTTCAAATCCGATTTCTTCGAGATCAATTTTATGCTTGGATGAATTTACTCGTATCAAGCTTGGATTAGCAAAGTGTCAGTCGCGTTAAATATTCAAATACTGGAGTGTCATTTATATATGCGAAAAATGTTCGTTTTCAATTTCGGAGAGTCCTACCTTGTAAATATTCTAATTAATTCTTATTATCGAAACAATATGCTTTTTATTTCTCATTCTTTTCTCTCTGCTCGGTCACTAGAACCACGAGAAAGAGAATCGACTTTACACCGTTGGTCATTATCCTTTCGTGGTCAGTGTCTGTTAAAAAGAAGAAGAAGAAGAAGAAGAATATCGCGATACGATGCGAATCGTATTGTCGTGGGAGAGTCCTTCGATTCGGATTAACGGGAAAGAAGAGAAAGAGATGATTTGCGTTAGCGTTTAGCTTCGGTTTTTCGCTGCGGGTCAACGACTTTTGCAAAATCTTTTGATTACTCGAATATATTATTTAGAAGCATATCGCATTCCACTCGATCCAATTGGTTACCATACTTAGATCGTTGTTGGAACGCAAAGACGCAACGATTAAGGGCCTACGGAAGTTAAAAGCATTGCAAAAGGGACCTTAGAGAAATAGATACTCTTTCTACTTCCTTACACGTTACGGATAGATTCTCGAGATAGGAAGAATTCTAATTTCACGTCGTCCTCCAAGATAAAAGAACGAACACAAGAAAATTCAAATAAAATGAAGAAGTTCGTAAGTTCTCGTTGATACGTTATATACGTAACTATAAAACGTATTCGCATAGCGAGAATCCATTTATTTGCTTCCGCCTGAAACGAAAGTAGGATGATGCCTTTAGCCACAGGCCTTTATTTATACCTTACTTACTTACCTACGCCGATTGTGAGTCATACAAACATTTTTCAAACTTTCTAAAATTGATTAACTTTTTTTTTCTAGCCTAGATAAAAAGTCTGACCAAAGTTTGTATTATACATATATATATATATATATATATACTCCTGGTATATTTAGGTAGGTACTACACTTGTAAGACAATTTTCCACAAAAATTTTCTATTTGTCTTAAGCATTGGAAAAAGCTAATTTCACATGATTTTATTACTGTTAAGTGAGATTCAAGTACTTTTTCAAGTTCATTATATCATTAATATTAATTGTTGTTATTAAAACTGTATATAAAATGTATAGAGACCGGCGAGTTCGCGGGTCCGTAGAATTTTCACTTCGTTACGGGAGTGAAACTATTTTTTTGCCGTTCTTGCGATATAAGTCCGATGGATATGGCGTCGTCGCGTGTTTAGACGATGGTTCGACGCGTTCCGATAAATCTTCAGCCTTTCCAATTTCCTCCTGTCTCAAGTTCCCTCATTTCTTTTTTTTCTTTTTCATGTAAATAAATAAAAGACGTAACGGTAGAGTAGTATCGTGTTTGTTAATAATTCAACTCTTTCGGAATCGCTGAATGGTTTTCAGTTAATTCAATTTTCTTTATCATATTTATCCCATGGATTTTGATAAATGCCAGATGATACATCGATTCAGCTAAGCGTGAATGTCTATCCACAAAAGTCCTCGGAAACATTTATCAATGGCCGATCATACTCCTTCGAGCTGCAGGAATTTTTCGATAGGATGAGAAGGAAGGAAGGAACATTATTTTCCATAAATCAAAGAAACAGAGTATATCGATATTGTAAATGATCGAGCTCGCGGTGCATAAATTCTATGAAAGGAGAGAGAGAGAGAGAGAGAGAACTTATTATCGCAAGATTATGCAAACATATTGGTAGCGTTGAACGTAATGGCGCGATCGATACTGTTACGAGTGTAGATTTTTCATGCAAATGGTGGAAAGACAAAAGGAAGAAAGGTTTGACCGGATTGGCGAGGTAATCAATTTCGTATCGTTGGAATAGCCGTTCGATAAATCAAATGATGAATTGGTAGATCGTTTTGCATCGATTACCAGGATCCGGAGTAACGGTGGTCGCGTGCTGTTGGCACTCGTCTTCGAAAAATCATTTGGCAGTGGGACCGAAAAAGAAATGGTCGGTGTTTCTTTCTTGTAGAGATGTGTGCGATGGTGAACATGTAGAAATAACTATATAGGTAGATAGAGCAAGGATAGTAGTAGTAGCGTAGTAAGGTGAAACACGAAAGAGAGCCGGATACGTTTCCTCGGCAGGGAGCCTGGCCAATCGCAGCACGGTGGGCGCCTTGGGTAGGAGGAGACAGTTCCGCGCCGACAGGCGACGTAATCACCCGCGGCCCCGTGTGCAGCCGTTGCTCTCTGGCCCCTCCGGGCCTCTCTTCTTTCTTTTCTCTCTCCCACCACCGGCCCACTATCGGCCGGACCCGACCGACCGACAGGGTCGCGAACCCCTCGGCAGCCACGCGACAAACGAACACACGAGTTCTTCGTTCGTCGTTCGTCGCTCGTCGCTCGTCGCTCGTCGTTCGTCGGGTTGCATCCTCGTTAGGGGTACGCGCAATAATAGCATAGAAAAATTTGGCTTTTTTTTTGTTTTTTTTTTATCCTAGAATGTTCGACCTCGGTCGTCCATCACCTTTCCAAGCGTCTCCAATCGGAGTGTGTAATTTCGCGTTATTTTCTCATTATAGTTGACTCGAAGCAAATGCGTAATCCGGTGCCGAAAGAACATGAAAATACCGTGAAAGGATTTCACGCGTATGCGCGAACGAATCAAGATCTTTCAAAATTTAATCCGATGATTATAAGCTCTTGCTCGGGAAGCATGAACTTTGTTGTTGAAGCCTATCGATCTCTTAAGAATAGTATCTTACAAGAAGAGGAAGAAGAAGGTTAGACCTTTCGACCTCTCGTCATTTATAATATTTCAAGAGCTTCCTACATAGTCATCGTCGATGCAAATGGTCGATAAAAAGAAGAAAAAAAAAAAAGTAGAGCTCCTCTCTCCTGAAAGACATTACCTACCCTACCGTGTTCCGGTAGAATAAGACGGTCTCTCGCACCTGCTTTAGTTCGGGCCGATGTGTATGCTCGTTGACCCCAACAATTACATCGTCTTTCGGTCTTTCGACAATTGTTTTTCCAAACGATTACGATCTTTCTTTTCTGCTTTTTCTTCCTTTCATTCGATCGATCATATTCACTACCGTGTGCCACTGAAAATCACAGGATATCCTTTTCGAAAATGCACCGTCATCATCGGCATCAAAGGACAGACTAAAAAATCCTTCCCAGGGATAGGAAGGATATGCAGATACAAGCAAAAGAAAATTAGTTTTGTGGAATTCTATACGTCTATCATGATCATCTTCTTGTAATAGGTCTATATACTTATAACTTGAATTTTATCTGCATCATTATTAGTCTTAGCTATAGATTAACTTATAGGTCAGTCCATCCAACTGTCATTTATTCCCCTATTATCATATCATAGTTACCGTTTTAACGAGCGACAAAGATAATTGTAAATCGCTAAGAGGAACATCGATCATGCGAAATATAATTTATCGACTTAAGAGGTGCGTTATCCTCTCTTCTACACGAAATAAACCTTATCTTCTTGACTTATTCCACAACTCGCAAGGGCTTCTTCTATTTTCTCCTAGTTCTCGACTCGTGCGTCCTGCAACGCCCAGCGCCTTCAGCGTTTCTTGCGTCGGCTTTGCATCGGCTTTGCATCGGTTTTGCATCGGCTTTGCATCGGCTCTCACTTGCACACGTGCACCAAACGCGCTAAACTGAAATTTGAAATAAAATTGGTGCGAATATGTTTTAAAAGATAAAGAAAAAAGTAAGAAGTTGGCGACGTGATCGTGACGAAAAGGGACGAGAAAGGGACGAGAATGGGCCCCGCCCATTTACGTAGGATCCCTCGTTATAAGGCGTCAGGTGCCCGGGACCGTTGACGCGCGCACGGCCGTTACTACGATAATAATGTATGCTACCAATAAGAATATAGGCTTAGTAGAAGAGGGAAAAGATGCCGCATGCATGTCTTCGAGGGTTACGACGTCCATGTGCTCTCTCCTTCGCGAACAAGGACGAAAGGGAGTTTTAACCGTTGCCTTTTCGGCAACCCAGACGAGTAACAGCTGATCGAGCTCTCACCCCCTATTTTAAGTACCACCACCGGAGAGCCATGTGCTTCCCGCGCTTTTTCTTACTTCTTCAAGACTTTAGTTTGAGTTAGTTAGTTTAGTTAGACGATAAGTTTGAACGCTTATTAATTATTGCTTATCCCTTTGACGGTTTTTAGATGCAGGCAAATTGAAGATAATCGATAAGCTTGATAACAAAGTTGGTGCTCGCCACGAAATTTTCTTATCGGCATGTCGTTGGAATACTTAATGAAGTTTTAGCGAGAAGTCACACGTTCGACTCGGGCCGACGGTTCAACGGTCGACACACATCAACGTACTTGGATAGTACTCACTCAAGCTACTTTACCTAAATAGTTATGCACCCCTTTTAGAGCGATGGCGTTACAACTCGCACAAGCTGCAGCGGCAATTCTAATGTCCGCATGTCTATGTTCGTTATTCGTTGCACTTGCTGAAACAGCTGTGGCACCTGTTTGCTGACTCTCCTGGCGTAAGGTGCAACGTTTCCCCCATACATACATACCTCTACAATTCCCTCGACTATCGAGTTCACCCTGTAATATCCGCCAGGATAGATCATTGGTCCTGGGTTAATGGCATCCGCGTCCTGTCTTTTTAAATTCACCCTTGACGTCCGATCAATTTTTTCCATTTCTTTTTTACCCAATAGAAATGTTTTGTCATAAGATGAGATATATTTTGTTAGCCGTTATTGTACGATTAGAAAATAAAAATAGGAGTAAGGTTAAAGTCCTCTTCTCTTTGCACGTGCGGATACAATCCTGCAAGAGTTACGAGTACTTATGCAACCTGGTAAAATATTGACTACGGATAGTAACGCACACGACAAGGCGTGGTACCGATATTTACGATATCGTACAAGCATAGACGGTTAATGTAATTCAACGTCGTTGAATTTTCGTAATAAACATCATGATGAATTACGATCCCATCGAGTATACCTATTCGGATTGCCTATAGTGTCATTATTAACGATTATTTTTTATTAACAAACTCTTGTTACTTATGTTCACGTAAGTAACATGGAATTTCACGCAGAATCAACTCTACAAGAGATTTTATTTTTTAGACAATAGAGATAACCATGTTTATTTATTGCTACTTAGTGTAGTATCCTGTCTATCTCGTAGATCAAGAAAATTGCTAAATGTTCAAGTAAAAATAATAGAAAAGTTTCCGTTTGGATGCTTGGATGTGCTGAGAATTCAATTCATTTATTATTCCCCTATAATAACCATTAGTTATCCTTCGATAAATTTATTTTCCTACATATGTAGTATATTCATAGAAAGAAATTTTTCGTCGGTCATATCCTGGCAGTTATTAAAATGTTCCCTTTCCGTTTTTATCCATTTCACACGCCTATGCTGCTTTCTTTTTTCGATCCTATGAAAACGCGTTGATTTACTCGAAGCACGTAGAGACACCACCTATACACGTGTACGTAAAATACCTGTACACATAGACCGTGTATGCTAACGTCAGGGAGAAGCAACAAGTTTGCCCAAAGTCCAATTTTGTTGGAGAAAGAAGGGAGGGAACAAAGTTTTGTTCTGTGCAGGAAGCGTAGTTCCGCTTGGTTCCGCGTAACGGTGACGGTGTGAACTCTGGCCCACGATGGACGGGTTAGAACAATATTTTTCGATAAGATTTTTCACGCTCATCTTTCTTATAGTCCTAATTTTAATCTCACGAAATATACGCAGATCTATCCTATTTATATATCGAAGCATAAAGTAAATTTCAAATCAACTGTTATAAGCATCTGGCGAACGTGTGATAAGGGGGACGAATATATTATATTAATCTGATTGAAGTGTTTACCTCTGTTCGACCTAATGATTAAGACATGCATTATTTATCATTTTAGTAACGATTTTCTTTTCTACAAAAATCTACGTTCTATCTTTTCATCGTCTTACGTAACTTGAAGAGCAATCTTTCGAGAACTGGAGAGAATTTAAATTTAGATTCTCGAGATATCGTATATATATATAGGTACCTACACAGTTGTGAAAAATGATTGAAGAACATAGAGACAGTTTGTAATTACAAACGTTCTCGAGATATCCGTTGGTTGGCAAGGATTAGTTGAATAGTTAATCGACTATTACAGCTAAAACGATAAGAGTTAATCTCGACTCGAGTGGACGGGCAATTTCAATCTAAGTTTTTTTTTTCTCGTCAAGTTATTATATCGATACGTGTTTGGAGGATCCAACCGATCCTTTATCGTTGTCATTAACGGTGAACGCTTACTTCTGCGAGTTACGAATAAAAGGATAATTAAGAGTAATTCGAGGACAAATTTGGCGGGTTCTCGAAAAAGAAAAAAGGTAAGAAAAGAAAAGAAATGAAAAGAAGGGGGCGTCGCACGGAAAGGGAAAAAAGAGAGGGGCCGTTGTAGTAGGAGTGAGTCGAGAAAAAGAGAAAGAGAAGGCCGATTTTGAAAGACAGAGAGAGAGAGAGAGTAGGAGCAAACAGATAGATAGATAGGTAAAGCCGCGTTTCGTCGTGGCACACGTTTCTATCGTGTTCGCGAGGAACGGAAAGAGAGAGGGTGGCAGTGGGGTGGCAGAGCGGGGTGCCAGCGGGGAAGAGAGATAGAAAGAGAGAGAAAGGAAGAAGGACGGGCTTGAGGAGTTTGAGGGAGGGAGGAAGTCGACGTCGAGTGGAGGGAGGTCGGCGAAGCGGAGGTGAAGCGCGACCGGCCCTCTCTACTCCTGGGGCCCAGACTAGTCCAGTCCGGGACAGCACGCCTCCTGCTGCACGCTCCACGAGGTACAACGACGAACGTGTAGTATTCTAGATTCTAGAGGACGTACGTCGATCTCTTCGCGGGCTTAACCAAAATCCAAACTGAATCCTCTCCGAATTGTCAATTGTTCCTAATTGCCCTTTCTTTCAACCCTAACGTTGTCAAAAGTGCTCCTCCCGTAGAAGGACCCACTACTCTACCGTCGTCGAGTCCACGCGAGACACGTTGCGACGGTCAACTGAGGAAGGAGGCACTTTTCGATCTCGGCTTCGTCGTCGTTTCCGCGTCGTTTCCACGTCGATACGTCGTCAACATCCCCCCCAACCATCACCACCACTACCACCCTCGGGAGAACCCACGCGTCCAGCCACGCGATCAACCCGGGATCACCGATCCGGAAGGTTTCGCGCTACGGTGACCAACGAGCCGGACACTCTTAATGGACACCTGATCTACGTTGATTGACCGCAACACCAAATTCCTTGAATATAATCCTGCTGTGTCATTTGTCGATAACGAGATGACAAGGGGTTGATTCCTATCATCCCTCCTTCAAAAGAAGCATCTTTTCTTTGTGTTTCTTTCCATCGAAGAGTATTCTTTCCGTATCTCGATTCGATAAACTTTAGTGTTTCGTTGTGCGGGTATGAAAGAAGAGCAGCAGCACTGTGAGCTGTGCGACGGAAGACAAGAACGGTGAAGTGTTGCACCGTGCACCGTGCACCGGGGTGTTAAAGTGAGTACGAGCTTACCAACGACGAGAGACTTCAACGCGCGAATAGAAGATACCGGTGGGATATTAAGAGAACTACGAAGACAACGTTTAGGGTTGGTGGAATCGCGTTAACAGGTAAAGCTTAACTTTATCTACATATACAAATTACAAGAGAGAATAAAATGTATTTTTAATCAAAATGAAAAGTTTGTCTCGTTCGATATCGGAGTTCTCCATTTTCTTCGTAGTAAGAGAAAACGCGAGAATATTTCAACTGACCAGCTTTAATGCCGTTATACTTGCAAGCATCGCGTGACACCGACGCGATAATTCGAAGCTGTCGTACCACTGACTCGCGACGTTCAATTATACTCATTAACTTTGCCTCTTTCCAAGCAACTCCGAGCTCTTCTAATCTCAAAATAATGCTGCGATCCCGTTTGCAGTTTTTCTTTCTCACGAGATTTCTTTTTAGCGATCCAGTCAAATTTCATCCCAAAAACTTGTAATTATCGCATTTTCAAAGAAGGATAGATAAAACAGGTTTGTAAAAAAGAAAAAAGAAAAAAGAAAAAAGAAAAAAGAAAAAAAGAAAAAGAAAAAGAAACGTCGGGCGTCAACCATAGATAAATCCCGAATAGAGAACAACGTTGTTGCTGCTTGCGTGCACGCAGGGGTTACGCACACGTGCTTACACGTACAGCAACGGCCGGACACGCGTATGTATGTATGTATGTACGTAGAGTCGAGACGCATACTCTGTGTTTACATTCGCCAATTACAGATAGTCGGTCGTACGCAATAATGATAGATCCGCCGGCGTAGCTAATGACCGACGAGCGATCCACGCAAAAACTCTGCCGGGAATGATCCTCTCTCTCTCTCTCTCTCTCTCTCTCTCAAGTAGAAAAAAAGTGCTAACAAAAATGGACAGTATTTTGAAATGATTTTTCAACTGATTTTTCGTCAGTCCTTGTAATTAAACAATAAGTTCCTTTTATTTTTTCTTCATTTAACTTTTAAAAACTATAACTTGAACGAAAAGTGATTGTTGTTTTGCTTGTTACGTCGATGCAATAAAATACCCTCGTACAGAGAATCTTCCCCTATTCACCCTCCTCTTTCATCGATTTAATATAATTACAGTAGAAGGAACGATTATTATCGAGCAATTATTATCCGCAGTTGTAAAGCGCGGATGCTGTTAGCTCGCTACCGCCGTCGCGCCGCGCCGTGCTGCGCCGCACCGCGCCGCGCCACGTCGTACTTTCTCGTCTATTCTTCTTCCTCCTCCTCTCTTGATCTCTCTCTCCTCCCTCTAACCCTCCTGTTTTCCTATCTGTAAATACCTGACTCGCACGATTCTCCTCGGGATATTTCGTACGAGTTCGCTCAAGTTTTCAAGGCCGACGTTGCGCTCTCTTTTTCTAATCATCGTTAAACACACACGTTGAACAACTCCTCTTCGAAAAGATGGACGCAAGCGAAATCATATTGAAAATGATTCATTTTGATCCTTAACGAACGATTTCTAATTTACAATGTAGAAATGCACATTGGTATGTTTTTATTTATATGCATGCACGTATGTAGATCGTAACTCTGATGATTCTTCCTTCTTTACTTGTTTTTGATTCTTTTAGCTTTTTTTACTTCTCACGAAGAACGATGGCGTAAATTCGTGACATCATCACGGAATACGATCATTATAATATCCATATTTCCGATCGTCGAAACAACAGGCTAGGGTTTGCTCAGATAGATAATATGATATATCTGACAAGTTGAATCGTCGACACGAGAATTACTATCGTCTCATCAACAAATTCAACCGAAAGATCTTTCGATAAAGAATTTCGTTTCGGCCAACGTTATTTTGGCTTTTTTTTTTGTTTGTTCGTGCGAACATAATTTTCGATGGTAGGAATTCGTTTCTAATCGTTTCTTTCTTCAAAGCATCTGCCTTTTATAGAGGGTATGCTAGCAACCCCCTTAACTTCTTTTCCGCCAAAGTCAACCCCTCGGTAAGGCAACTGTCTTCTTCTTAAGGGCAGTTGGTTGCGTCAGGTGGTGTTCGTTAAACGTAGTCTACAATTTTTCTTATAAAAGTAACGTTTGAATTCAACGAGCAAACAATTGGAAGGGTGGAATCAAAAAACGGTTATCGTAGACAAATTATTTTCATCATTATTTTGAATCTATAATATTTACTCGTTGAAGATTTTAGGATCACTAGGTCGATAAGAAAAGATAGAAAGATATTAAAGTCGTATCGCAAATGTCACGAGCGTGTACGACATAGATCATAAATATCGTACGTCATCCTAGCGCGGAAACTTTGGTCAATCGTCTTAGATTATCTCAGCTGGACATCGACGTAATTCCCGTGGCGACGTTTCGCGTTGACTTAGAACGACTACCGTCTGTGTTGTACCTCTGTGTTGTACCTCTGTGTTGTACCTCTGTTTATTCCTTTATTTTCCAAATTTATTTCTAAGTAAAATATATATAAGCTTAGTATAGTTAAGCTATTATAGTTAGCTATTATAGGTTTCGCGGGCAGGAAGTCGAACCAGTTTAATGCTAAATAGGCCATTTTCTCCCCCGATCGTTCGAAAGCGCCGCCCCTACCGCCCGGTTTACAGCTTTTTACGATAGAAGAAAAAGAAGAAGAAGGGGAAGAAAGAATAAAAGAAATCTTGTCGTTCGCTGCAAATCGATTCGCGA
Organism: Polistes dominula; assembly: GCF_001465965.1. The sequence continues at coordinate 654,368 of NW_015149039.1, read as the reverse complement.
TATCTCAATTTCGATCGATCGAATCGTTCAATGTTCCAGGCTTCGCGACTGGTTCTACGAGAAGAACGGGGATGGGAGCGGGGGGATGGGAGCGGGTAAATCTTGCATCGAGCTACCGTTCGATCGAATGAATCTTCGATCTTGTCGCTAATGAAAATTCATGGCGTGCATCTTTGAGGCGGCAATTATTACGATAATGCTCGCACGAATCTCGTTTTCCCGTTGCCTAACGAGAAAACGAGACATTCGGACTTTTCGTTCTAACTTCCAACTCACACACACACACACACACTCTAACGTATGTGTTTGCTGGCATTGGAAACTTTACCGCACTATTATGCGCTGTTACTCGTTATATATCCAGATTGGAATGTGGTCTGGGTAATGATCTACTTCGGAAAGCCAAACTACTACGATCGGATATATATCCAGCGACGTTTTCCACGATGAAAATGGATGGATGGATGGATGGATTGGATACAAAATATTATCGACCATTTTGAGAATCTAACGGCCCTCGTCGGCATTTAATTCGATCGCTTGTTTATGCTCCGATTCTCGGCTACAAAATCTTAGTTCATCCTCCCATCTTCTCTTCCTTTCCTATACAAATATATATATATATATATATATACATTAAAGCGTATAATATAGCATATATATATATTAGCAGATGAATCTGTAGATTTTCTCTGTTCGTTTTACGTTCCATGGGAACGGGCTAGTGGCTATTGCCGAGAAAATCGATAAATCCCGATAATTGCGCGTAATCGAAGCGTACGAAATCCGTGAATCGAGAAGATAGAAATGAGATAGAGAGGATGGCGGGGGGGGGAGATAAGGTAAAGGACAGTCCACGAGGGAAACTCTTTTCTAAAAAGAAATTAAAACCGTTCCTCTATTTTAGATTATTGTTTATTTTATTATTATTATTATTTGTTTTTTTGTTGTTGTCTTTCGATTTGGTATCGCTATCCCAACATTAAAGAGTACGTTAGGTACCCGGTGGATATTTGAACGATTCGGTCTAGCTCCAATAATCGTAACGTTCCGGCGGGCTGATCAAGCGTTAAAGATAACAATCGAGAAATGGCACTCTCTCGCGATGAGATCGATCCGTATACTCGTAATTGGTCCATAAACAGATGTCATCTCGTATCGGTATTAATACCGTTTCTATTTCCACATCATTTGTACGTCGTCGAGCTGCATCCTTAGATCGATCAAATAGACTCTAAGCGTATTATTTGTCGATATCTTTTTTCATTTTCTTTCGCCTTGACCACGTTCTACGACTTCATGATCGATGAATAGAAACACGAATAATCGTTCAAAGGGGTAAAACGAGCGAGCGAGCGAGCGAGCGAGCAGACGGACAAATAGATAGGTAGATGTGTAGATAGCAACCGGAAACGATCACCGGTGGCTGAAATCGAAAGCAACGGGAGAGGGAGAGTAGCCGTTCGTTTCCTGCTCCCGATTTCCTTTCGATTGAGAATCAAACGGCACTAGCAGTAGTAATAGTTGCGGTGTGCTAGTAGATCGGAGAAGATCTCAGGGCACGGTTGTCACGCGCGCTCCGGAATGCGGTCTAGGTGGTGCTCGAAGGATGCTGCCTGCACTCATCGTGGCCATGTCAAGGATGCTGCGCGGGTGCACATCTCTCTATAGTTTATTAACCGCACCAAGCGGAGTACTCCTCGGTTAATTGCAAACTGCTGCCTCTCTTTCTCTCGGATAGTAGGTACAGTTAACCGATAGACTTAAAAAGAGTAAAAAAGGTGGTGGTAGGTAGGTATCCGACTAACATAAGACGATCCAGCTTAGAAGGTACAGCCCGGTTGCAGGTTTGCGCGTTTACAGGTAGCTCCAATCTATTTATAGTCCTATAGACACTCTCTCGGAAGGTTTGCGTTCGCGAGAGCGCGAGCGAGTCGACTCGGCACGTGTACGTGTTTGTTTATGCGCCTTTATGAGCGAGAGAAAGAGTGTGTGCGTAAGCCACACCTGGGCTCGATCGGGTCCCACCTATACAGGACGATTCATACGGTCGCTTTTCATCTTATATTTTGATTTTTCTCCGATTCATTTTACTTCCTTTTTTTATGTATTCAATCAATTTATTTCTTACGACTAACTAGCTCGAATTTGCTCTAACAAAGGTTTATTATAAAATACGTTTAGTCATCCGGTAGATAATATCGTATATACAATTTTCGAGGAAATAAAGAGGATACGAAGAGAAGAGGCACTTGAGTCGGCACGTGAATCAACCTGTATATCTATTCCACTTAGGAGAAGCACGCGTATCTCCTCTCGCATGCATTCCCGCTTCCGAGAGAGGATATTTCGCAGAGTAGGTATTCCAACTTACTCGCGATATCTCCAGCGGCGAAGCTAAGAGAGATGAATTTACCGCGAGTCCAGCCCACAAAGTTTATCGTCCTGTGCTCCTTGACGACGCATCGATCGTTACTTATCCTTTCCTTGCTTAGCGCGCGCGTTACGTCCAACAAAGAGAAACAAGTCCTTTTTTTTATTAAATAACGCGCCAAAGTATTTTTCCATACCAATAAAACGAACAAATTACGTGGGTAGATAAGTTAAAGATAAAATTCAGCTTCGGTTTGAATGATTTTTAAACACGTCCGTTAACGCCGCCGACAGATTCGAAGTTGGTCCATGAATCTTTATATTACATGCCGGTCACCGGTTTACACGTCGTTTTCTTTCCCTCTTCCTCCACTCCTTGTCTTTTTTTCAATCGCGAAACTCGTTTTATCCTGAAAACAGTGCAACGGCCGGCCGGCCGGCCGAACGGCCGGCCACCTGCGCTCTATGTAAATCTAACGGAGCTAATTTCTAATTCGCTACCGAATGCTTTGCGTTTCATATCAATCGTTCTACGTAAAAGCCAATATAAATGTTATTTTATTTATTAATTGTGCGCGTGATCTATTGAAAAAAGAAAAAAAAAAGAAAAAAAAAAGTATTGATAGCCATGTAGAGAGAATGAAGGGAGAGTTAAGAAATGCGAAGCACGTAGTAAATAACTCGGGGAATACACCTGTCAGTGACAGTCGGAGCGATATCAATGGCGCGAGCGGTCCCTTCTTTTTCCCAATGCTCGGGATGTTTTCTTCCTCTTTCTCTCTCTCCCTTACTCTTTCTCAATCCATACCCCCATGGCTGGATACACTCGCGCGAACCTGTTCTCTCGCGCGTCTCCTTGTACGGGGCCACACATCAGTTGGATGTAGTCATCTGTATCAATCAGGGAGCCGGTACGAGCTTACACACTTTCTTGCCCCGGCACGATCTATATACATACTCCAAGCAGTTAACTCCAATCAGGGTCGATTGCGCCGGACAAGTAGAATAATTATTGCCGCGGTGAGATTATTGAATTATTAGCGCGCCCTCGTATCACCGCTATATACAATATTTAAATGCCGCAAGATAGATATCCTTTTTTTACTTTATCTTATCTGCCATATATACGAGCCAAAGATAACGAGAAAGTGTGATTTAACCAACAAAAATATATATTTGAAAAATAATTCATTCATTGCCCAACTCGTATAATTAGATCAGCGAACTTATGAAAGTTCATATGAATGTGTTTTTGCTAAAGGTAACTTTTTGATATTTGTCGAATCGTTTGGAGATTTGCGCGAAGAGAACGCGGAAAAACATTGTAAATCGATTGACAAGATGATTTATGATTTTCCCTTTCGATCGAGAAATTCTTGAGACGATGCGTTCTTCTTTGAAAATGACGTTTGCTTGGATCTTTAGCGATCGTTTGGTGGATCGATCGTCGATCGTTTCGACGATCGTTACTTTCTCGAGCGAGCGTAAAAAGCGAACGTTTTACGATAACACGCGTCGTCTTCTCGTTCATAAATTATTTATCGCGGCAAACATCTCTTGGCTTTCATTCGAGCTGTAATAATAAAAATCCACAATTCGTGTATGTTTTGTTGGCTAACTAAGATTGTAAGACGAATTGGAATAAACGATAGGGTGATTAATGTTGTCTCGAAGCTTTTAACGTGCGTGCATCATCACGCGATGCGACACGCGGCGCACCATCGATTAATGAATGCCAATTTTACCTTATTTATGACATGGCAGTATCACCTTCGATATTTCTTCGTCATTTGGTCATTGGTCTAGTATTAAATTCTTAAATTACTTGTTCGTTTTAATGGCAGATCATACATACTACATTAGACATACGAATACTCGAAAGTTGACTTTCTCGTCTCTTCTTCGTTTGTAAGAAAGAAACGATTGCGAGAGAATGACATCGTCCTCTTGTACTTTCTTAACCAAGACTATATCGAAGCGACGATGCCGCCTAAGTGCAGGACTGTGTACGAGAGGCACACCTGATACCACCAACTCGCGCTTATTACGAACCGACCACCGGCCCGTACACACTTGCGAGTAGTATACCTTTTATGCGTGTACGTTTTTCATGTGGGTATGTATTTTCTTGGTATACTACTTACTTAGACTTTCCCACGGAAATTTCCGGTGATTTGCGAACGTTTTGACGCGTCTTGTCAAGGTCGCATTTGTCTTTTATCTACAACAAATTTATTCCAAAGATATACTTACCGGCTTACAAAGTATTTCAACGCATAAAACTTCTCGAATGCATCGAAATCGTGTTAATGTAAACAAACAGATAATTATTGAAAAAAGAAAGTGCAATGTTCTCTCTCTCTCTCTCTCTCTCTCTCTTAGTGTCGTTAGCTCGATCTCCTGATTGTTTCTCAAACGTAATTAATAGCCACGATGAGAGAACGCGTGACTTTGTAATCTCGCGATGATGATAGGTTAGCACGTTTATGGGTCGAAAGGTTAAGTAATTAGCCGCGTCTTACGTGCATCTAATTGAATCGAAAGAAACTAACGCGAGGAATAATCGAAGTTATTCTCATGTAGTCGTTTCCTATGTGGTTTGCCGTCTCTATCGAATAATTTCTAGGTACCTGTAAAAAAAGTCTTTTTCGATTGAGAGTAATTATCGTTCAACAGGAAGAATCGTTTACAATAGGTTGTTGCGTCTAAAAGGGTCCTTTCCAACAGGTGTATAAAACCTTTATATTATATGTGATATATACATTGACCACCCCCATAAACGACCGGATATTTTCCATGTCGGTACGTGCGTCATCGTAGAAAATGGACACGGTACGAATTAGTGTCGAGTAATGGTAGGTCTTACGACTTTTTTCTCTCTCTTTCTCTCTCATTCTCATAGGTATCAGGTGCATGCAAACGTGGCCGTTACCGATCCCCGGCACGTGAGCAAAACCCTTAACCGATCCACCACCAACCACCAATTTCAATTTCTACATAGAATGAAATAAAACGAGAGTACCAGGGCGAACTTAACTTCATGTATCTATATTTTTTACATTTACTAATTAGAAATAGATATATGTTGTAGCCCTAAATTCGTATTTAAGGGTTTGTTCGATTATTCGAGGCACGTAGCATAGATCTCTTGTACAAAGTTGTATCAGGTGTAAGGCGTAGGTTCTCTGTGGAGAACGTGTCTAGGAACGTAACGGACGGCAGAGAGCACGTTTCTTCGAGGTCCGGTGTGGTATACAACATGTCTTTCTCTCTCTTTCTCTCTCTCTCTCTCTCTCTCTCTCTCTCGTCGATCGCGAGTATCGTGCGGCATGCAAGGAGGCGGGTCAAGATTTATCTAGCAAATAACCTCCTGTTGCTAGCACGTACCACGCGTAGCAAAACTTTCCGTCGTCTTCTCTCTTCTCGATTCGACCAAATACACCCAATACCAACGACAATGTCCTTATCCATTGTTTCATTGGAATCCATTGCTTTCAAATATGCCCAACTTTTATTCTTTTACCTTTGATGAAAAAAGGATCCATCGACTTTTCAACGAGCTACGATAAATTTCGTTCTGCCTCGACGATCATTTCAATACTTTTCAAAGGTAAAAATTGCTTCGAGTTGCAGTGTCGTACAACGTCATCGAAAAAGATACCGAAATGCAATGTCAACTCCTACGTTTCTATCGAATCGAACTCGTATCAGCTGTGCTTTATGAAGCTTTGTCTAGTTTAAGAGAACGTTACACGTTTTCAACTTGTCCTTAATGACAGATATGGTGGAAGGAAGGTGTATGTCTATCTGAGCGTTGCGTGCCACGTTTCAATTCTTATCGGAAATGAAAAGGATTGTACTTGAAAAATCTAACAATACGAGTGAGAAATGAGCAAGCATTACTCGGTCGAGGGTTAAAGGCTAGATTATCTATCCAGCGAGTGGGTTAACGCGAGTCAGTCTCTTAGGAAATCGCGTGAGAGAAGAGGAACGAAAGAAAACAGTAGTTAAGTAATAACGCCAAGTAAAGGAAGAATAGAGAGAGAGGGAGAGAGAGAGAGGTTTATATTCTCTATATAATGGCGTTAAAAAGTAATGTTGTATGGGAAAACGCCACGCGTGTTCTATCTACGGAATCGAGAATTTAAACATTCGTTAAAACGGATCCTCTCATTTATTTTTTCGAAAAAAATTGTTGATCAACTTTTACAGTCAAAGTTGAAGAAGGTAAAGAAAAAATGAGTTTTTAAAATTTCGACTCGTCTGTGGAAATTGTATTAACAATAAAAGGGTAATTAAAGTAAAAACTTTTGTTTACTCCCTTTTGAGAGATAGAAAAGCGGTGGTCGTGGTACTATAATCGAAGTCGTAGTCGGTACTCCTTTAGAGGCATTATAATACTACTTTATATCTGCGCCATATTTTGCTGGGCGCTTCTTAACGAGGTGCCGGACGGAGTTTAGCTCTCGCTGTAGTACGCACCATTGCACTGTTCGTTGAATTCTCTTGGAACGACCATAATGCCATTGGTTCTTTAACAATCATTATTTGCGAGCCCAGAGGGCTATCGGCGATATATCGAGATTCGATCGAATCTCTTCGCATCGATCGTATTGTATTGTTTATAATATCACGTTGGCCGACATAAAGTGTAACAGTTTGTTATTGTATGAAATAAAAATAAGTATTTTCGTGTAGATATTTCGAAGGTCTTTGCAAAGGAAAGGAAAGGAAAGGAAAGGAAAGGAAACGGACGACGATGGGCCGTTGGTGCCGTCATCGTCGACGGAAACGTTTCCTCCTTCTAAGAGATCCTGGCGACGTCAATTATACTCGAAAAAGGAGAGAGGGCGTCTTGGTAATAATTCAGGGATATTACCGTACTCTCAACGGCTGCACGGTTTACAAGTGCTTTGTGCCCTTCTCCAGCCTATATTTCCTCTCTCCGGATACGTTATAAATGCTCCTGGTAACTCCTTGGGTAACTCCTTGGGTCACTTTATGTGCCTCTGCCATTCTAGTTGTTACTCCTTCTTTCCTTCCTTCCTTCTTTATCCCACACGGCTAGCTGGACGATTCTCTTTTTTTATTTTTTTGCAAAATACCTATCAAATAAAAAACATTTATGAGTCGTTCAGCACGTATTTCTCATCCCGTTGTTTCTACTTATATATATTTCTATTTCAATTTCGTATGCCCCGTGTTTCTTTTTCGTATAATTTTTTTCCTACACTTTTTTTTTTTCTTGTCCCCGTCTCTTTCGTAAACTCTCAAGCGAAAGAATCCGCTTTCGCTTTTTCGAGTAATTGCTCTCGCACCGTTGTCTTCTACCTTTTATTATCGTCGTGATTCCCTTCAGTTTGCGCCGCACTCTTTGATATTATCTTTAGTACGATTCGCTTTCCCGTACGATCTCGGACACGAGATACAAGTTTGACTCTGTCTTCTACATGCATACCTAACGCCGCGTATATGTACGTATTCACGATCACTATGATTTCTCGAGCTACATTTTACGAGTTTTCCTTTAATTTATTACATCCGTTTCCTAAAGGAATAAAAAAAGAAAGAAAAAAAAAACAACTTATTTCGAGGCTCCGCAAGGCCGATACGTTTTTCGTAAGTTCTTATCGCAAATTTATTCTCATCGAATATCGCGAAGAAGGACGACACCATACAAAAAATCAAATACAAGTTCTAAGGTGTTCCCATTTTTGTAATTAATAATAAGGAAAAGATTGAAAATAAAAATACGAAAATAATGTATTAAAATTTGGATAGGAGAAAAGGCACCACGTTGCGTCTTGCATTAATCGAGGATGTTACTTTTCTTTGTTTTTCTTCGTTGTTCTGGCTGGCAACCAGTCGCGCGTTAGAGCGTCGTCGGCCAGATAAAAACCTTGTCGACTTCCTGTGCCACCCGCCTTCGTCCAAGGTCGCCTCATTACGCGATCTCAGGTACCTACTATGGCCGACTACTTTGCGGATATCTCTACTTTAATCGACTCCTTCAAGGCTACGAACCAACTGCTTTTCGGCATTCTACTACCTTATCTTCTTTTTTCTTACGAACATTTGTATTGTAAACACTTCTCGTTGATCACGCGCTGATATGATTTATTATAAATTGTATAAACGATAAAGATACGAGTATGAAGATGTGTCTTTCTTTCGAATTGTTCGTCCAACTTTGGACCCACCCTGAAAATCGTAGCAAAATGCGTTGGCGGACGCGTCACGCGATACCAGAAAGCTTATCCAGATAGAGTGCATGTAAAAAAGAAGGCTTGCGCCAATGCGCAGGACGAAATAAATCACGCGATCGCGTATGCGTATTATTTTTCGTTGCAGTCGCATCGATCATCTACCAATGTGCCATGCGAGAAAGTAAGTTAGATATGTGTGTGTATGCGCTCGTGCAAGTAAGTATAACTTGACTAGAATCTATAAGTACTTTGGCTATAACATCTTCCTGGTTAGTAAAAGATTTGTTAAATTTTTTTTTGGGGAGAGAGAGAAAACTTTGAAATTAGGTTTTAAGAGAACGTAATATTTGTTTGCTTTATCGCACGATTCATCCTCAGTGTCGGAGGGCAAAACGTGCCCACGTATTTATGACATTTTGCATTTCTGGTCACAACGATTTCTCTTTTTTTTCCTTCTCATTCGAAAAAAGTATCGAAAGAAACAGATTGGTTAGAAATGTACCGTTGGAATTTAGTTCCCCGCCACCCCCGTCGTCTCAATTTATATCGAATCGATCGAACCGATCGATCGATCGATCGATCGATCGATCGATCGATCGATCGATCCTCTTTCAACGTTCCCTCGGTTCTCCGCGTTATCCGTCATTCCGTATGAAACAACGACGCGAGACTTTTTCTCACACGGCAAAAAGACCTCGCATTCCATGTTAAACTCGTTTCGCGATGCTATTTAACATCGGTTCGAAGAAGCGATCCTACCATTCCATTTCCATAGCTTTCCATGATGAATAATTTGCATTTAAACAACTTCTTGCTTTTTCCCTTATATTTGAGCTTGCAAATTTTCCTTATTTTACGTTCAAATAAATCAAGTAATGCAAATAAAAAGTAAATGCAATACTATTGCATATCGTTTATTTTAGAGATAAAACACTAAAGCAAATGTTGACATCGTTCATTGGTCAACCCGCTACTACTTTCCACGTTCACGTTTAAAAATAATTAATGACGGTGACGAAGATCACTGCGATATATATATACACTATGTTTCGTTCTTTTTGATTTTGTGGTATTTTTTGCATTTTTTTTTTTTGTCTTTAGTCGCAAGCATGGAGAATTTATTCGAGATACACGATAACGTACCGCGAAAAGACACTTTAACGACACCCGCTCGACTGTTTTATTTTCTATCCTTTGGACAAGCGTCTGTCTCTTTCTTTCTTTCTCCGAGTGATCGGTGTACTTCTTATAGACTCGAACTTGTTCGTAACTAAGCGCGGTTTTGCCGGACGTTTACGACGAGAGCGGCGGATCCTCCGCGAACTGGAGCGGCTCAATTGATCCCGCAGCGTTCTCACTTTTCCACGGATCCGATGATCATTCGAAAAACGACAAAAAACAGAAGAAAAAAAAAACAGAGAGACTACTCGAGATCTCTCGATCGTTCAAAGAGGGCTCGCTCGTTTTTCTTCGAGAAACGAACAAATATACCAAGTCCATCTTCTCTTTTTATTTCACTAAAACTTCCTTACAACTTTTCTAACGATTTCATTTTAAATCTATCCTCCTGTGCATACTAAAAAAAAAAGTAAAAAAATTCGATAGACTATCGAATTGGGTCCTTACTCAGGGTCAAATCTATAATATTGGCCTAAGGCCGAAGAAACGGAACGAAGTCGTAGGAACGAAGTCGTAGGAACGAAGTCGTAGGAACGAAGTCGTAGGAACGAAGTCGGTCATCATCGTCGACGAATCCAGTTACTTCGAGGTGCTCCGAGCGACAATCGATTCGTCTCCGTCGGGCATAACCGATCTGCCAATATCGGGCCTTTCCTGTGTTTAGACGAAGCTTCGACGCTTCACCTGTACACACCTGCTCCGTTGGCGGCAGCGCCGACGACCAGGTAAACGCGTAACACTTCTCTCTTTCTCTCTCTCTCTCTCTCTCTCTCTCTTTCTCGAAGCTGCGATCGGCCCCATTTATGAATGAGACGTCTCTCAAAGCGGTCTTTGCATTCGTCACGGCCCGTGCTCTATCCTTCCTCCTCCACCTACTTCTTTGATCGTCGCCGATCCAAAATAGTGCACTATACGTTCCATTGGCCAGTTCGAAAGCACGCTAATATCGGTGCATTACGTATATCATATCACCGAGTAGCGGGACAACCAAAGACGAGTCCTCCAACTATTCTACGAAAGAAAAGGATTGCGAAAAAGCGTAGTAACATTCGATGATAGGACTTTCCCATGAAGGAAGAAGGGCAGGATGATGCGGGGCAGGATGTGCCAGGACCGATCAATTGTACACGCCACTCTTTTTATTGCTTCCATCTCTCTCTCTCTCTCTCTCTCTCTCTCTCTCTCTCTTATTTCCTTTACCGTTTCCATTGGTCTTTTCCTTGTCTATATATTTGCTTTTATTCTTTCTTTAACTAGCGAAGGAACATTGGAATTTCAGTATTTTTATATGTGAAAGTTTGACACGTACTTCTCAAGTGGTTTATCCTAAAATTAATTAAGAGTAAAACGATCTATACAGGAGTCGAAGGAATACTTACAACTTCCTGAATTGTTTAGTTGCGTGAAAAAAAAAAAAAAGAGAAGACGAATCTAATAGAGAAAATTAGAAGCGAATAAGAAACTGGTGGAAGTCTCCTTTGTATTCGAAAGTCGTGACAAGGGGAGTCGTCGGTCGTCTGGTTTCCCGGTCTAAGATCGTGAAAGTGTAAAGAAACTGCGCTGCAGATCCACCGCGTGCGCTCGCTTATCGTAGAAAGATCGATAAAAATGCAAGGTGGCACGCGGCCTGGACCTTCGCTGACTCTACAAACGGGTATACGATAGGGTGGGCGGACTAGCAACTAGTGGAAGGCAACTGGAAGGCAACTGGAAGGCAGGCAACTGGGAAGGCAACTGGACTGGACTGGACTGGCAGCCTACAACGAACGGTCGGCGAGCTTATCCGGCTTTCTTCCTACGTATAGTAGTAGTAGTAGTAGTAGTAGTAGTAGTAGTAGTAGTAGTAGTAGTAGTAGTAGTAGTAGTATTCTCCTAGGATACCTCTACGTATTTCTAAGGTAGATTCGCCGATCTCGAAGGCGCCACGCAAGTCGGAAGAGAGACGCCAAAGTCCTATCACGAAGCTCCTCACGTTCGACTTACTCTACCCTCCAACGATGCATGCTTATCACTTTTCCTTAGAACCTTTTACCTGTTTTTCCATGCTCCCGGAATGTAATACTTTTTAAACGACAGCTATATCGGATGGATACCCATCTTTATTTAATTACTTTTACGATCTGTAAATATAATAACTAAAATTAATATAGACGAATTGTGTACAATACATAAATATAAATTGGAATGATTTATGTTACGCCCTTAGTCGTTGGTGCACACAAATGACACAAACAGTACCGAGGCAGTATCGAGGCAGTATCGAGGCAGTATCGAGGCAGTATCGAGGCAGTATCGAGGCAGTATCGAGGCAGTACTTATGATCGAATTCATAAAAAGGGAATCCGCCGATCGAATTTATCGATCGTGTTACGCGATCGTCGATGTTTTCTACCAACAGCACGTATCGTCTTGGAGCACGCGAACGCGTTTCTCAGCAGGTGCTTGCTCGCGCGTGCATGCCTCCTCCTCCTCCTCCCACCCATGTCCGTGCATGCATGCATGCATGCATGCATTGCATTGCATTGCATTGCATTGCATTCGTGCGTGAGTTCTTCGTGCGTTAGTAGTGCGTGCGTGCATGTGCATCGAACGTTCGATGTCGCCCGAGAAACGGGTATTCTCGCTGAATAACCGAGCAGAGAGGAAGGAAAGAGGAAGAAGAAGAAGAAGAAGAAGAAGAGACGACGATTGGACAAGGTGGCCGAGGAGGAGGAGGAGGAGGAGGAGGACGGAAACAGGACGCGATCGTTACAGTTACAACGTGTATATAATCCTTTGATTATTCTTAACGGACGATCGACTTCTAAAGAGAACCATTGTCGCTCTGATTTAGGCTTTAGAGAAATGGAAAGAACAATGAACTCGTCGACAGCTTCTTTCTCTCTCCTCTCACTATCCAGCCCTCGGAGCACAACAGGATTTTACCGTTAAACGAGCGTTACTAAAGTTTCGCGACACTAGTTGCTTTACAAAAATCTCACCGAAAGCCTAACCGAATCCTTTACAAGACTACTTTACGTCTTCGATGCGATTAGATTTATAGTAAAACTGTTATTACCCGGTTACCTAGTTTGTAGTTTTGTTATTTAGTTTTGTAAATGCTTTGGTATTTGTGTCAGCTGAAGGCGCCTAGATATAATTTAGTTGCATTCGTTTAATGATAACTTTTATTTTAAAGTAAAGCCAAAGATTTTGATGATCCTAATGGCTGTATGAAGGAACATTTTATTCCAATTTGGATTCTAAAATATTTTTCAAAGCTCGTTTGTAAATCGATTTTATCGAAAACTCCAAAGATTCGATTTATCCTAACGTTGGCCTACTTTCTCCAAGCTAATAACCGCGATACATAAAATCGAGGCTCTCCACCGACGACAATCTCTATTTGTAGTTTTTTTTTTGTTTTGTTTTTTTTTGCAGAAAAATACGTGCTAATCGAAAGAAAAATATCTATCATCTATAGTTTTATTTTTATTCGATGCAAGCAAATGCACTTTGATGCATGACAAGTATCGAGATAAATTTGTCTCATCATTTTTTTTGCTGTACATTCATCCTGCAATAGAATGAAATTGAAATGGAAGTTGAATTGGTTGGACGTTTCATTAGATTCGCTACATTTGTCGAGTTTTTTTATCCCCGCACCCTAGTGCCCTTCTCCTACGCCACGAAAACGCCTTTCCCTGTAACACCGCGTGCTCTACTACTCCTATACGGCTTATCTTTCTATTACGTTAGTTATATATATATACAACTAGTAGAACCGGCCGAGTATTACGCGCTCGAGATATTTGATTCGATAGTCGATCGAGTTTATAATCGTCCAATGACCGTCTATCGATTGTCTTGCCAATGATTCAATGCTCCCCCTTTGATCTAACGAAGAGTGAAACCATTCGAAAAGGTTTTGACCGTGTTAAAATATATATATATATAAAAATGCGTGGGCTCGTTGGAGAAAGGAAAGACACGTTTAGGGTTAAAACTAGGGTGGGAGGGCGTGCACCGGTTAAGATGGAAGAACCGATAATAGCGGGATCGGCGTTTATACGGAACGTAGATAGGATCTTGGACGTTGGAGTCGGAAGAATAGACGACGAGGGATGCCGTTACCAGATGCACGCGGTAGAAGTCGGTGCTGCAGATCGGGCGCAACGATGGTGGGATGCACCTTCGTAGTACCTCTTACCTGCTGGCACACAGATACACATACACACACACATAAACACACACCCTCTTTCTCCCGCGTGTATGACGGGGACCGGACCGAAGGGAGAAACTTGGGATTAATCTGTCGGTGGCACGCGCCACCGACACAGGTGCTTCTCTTTCAAACTTGCCGGCCAACTTTTCTCTCTCTCTCTCTCTCTCTCTAGCAATCCCTTCGAAAACAAAGCTAAACGATCGACTATTTTTTTGTAGTTATACCTTTATCTCCAAACGATCCGACATGCCAAACTCTCGATAGGATCTTTACGTCGTAAAAACTAACAAACGAGTTAACGAACCAAACGCAAATATGGAATGTAAATTGTAAGATATTCGAGAAAACAGGAATATTTGCAAGACTGTTACAGCTACAACGTTCGAAATTAGTTAAAATCTATGGTTAAGGTAAATCGGCTAATTTCCCACGAACGACTTTGCAAAGTTGTCCAAGTGCTCGGTTCGTTCATTTCTAAGAGATTGCAAAACCGGAACAGAAAGAAGCTTCTCTCGGTGTATACTTCGGTTGGAAGCTAATCGACCGGTCTCCAAGGAATTCTCGTCAACTTCAACGCGACGATAATCTCGAAAGATTAAGGGAGTCGTATAAAAACCGAAACGAACATCACCAAAGTTCTCGTAATAAGATTTTGACAAAAAAAAAGAAAGCGTGTATGAAATAAAAATGTGACTTTAGTCATTAATTGTAAGTCAAAACTATAAAAGAGAAAAAGTAAGAAAGTCACTTTTACCGTTGATAAGTTTAGCCGTTAAACTTCCATAGCATTGAGAAACTGGAATTACTTGACCCGCGAGTGACGACTTCGTTCCAGTCAAACGTCCCGCACGTAAAACCGCATATTTAGCGTCTAACGTAAATACATTTTACGTGGGTCGACCGAGCGAGATATGCTCCAGTAGTCGCATAAATGATTTTTATTCTCAACTTAAATTAGATGCAATGGTCAATAGGCTTCTGTTAGCATTCGCGACAAATTCGACGCTATTTTTGTGTTGCGTGGAAATCCAATTATAATGTAGATATATGCGCGTTGCGATTGGTCGCTGTTGTAGGTAACGTTCGAACGATGGTGTATACATGCACCTAGGTAACGGGGTTAATGAGCAAGAGAGGAAAAGAGACGACGTTTTTGTTTTTTTTTTCTTGCTCGCAAGCTCGATCGAGAGTCGATGGTAATCTTTCGTTGAGTAGATACGCCTCGCGTGAATATTCATGCACGCGTGTTCTCTCTTTCTCTCTTGTTAGAGTTAATCGCCGATACCGAGAACGATCATCATCGATGCTTCGATACCAGTTCGCGATAAGAAGTCTGAGCTGCGCTTTCCGATCCAACGCGAGCGTGTACTTTAATTTTCTAATTGCCTACACAGAAAAGAACGAGATACCGACAAAATCATCCTTTACAATGTTTTATATTATGTTTTAACCATTACAACATAAAACGGATATTGCATGAAATTGGAATAAACTTAAAGATCGATATTGAAATATACGTGAGAAAGGGATCTATGGATCATCATCGTTCTCCTCTCTGTAGCTCTGTATGGTTGGAGAGAAGGAAGGAAAACGCGTGTTTGAAATCGATAGGATGATATAATCGAAAAGGGTGAGAAAGAGAAGCACGTTTCCGAAGATTCCTTTGGGAGATTCCATGCAAGAGAGTATTCGTTCGTTTATGGACCGAACCAGTTGCATAATGTATTATCGAGTGTTTTCGCGTGAGACTCGGTTGCGTTTACGCGCGTGCGTACTACGAGAATTCCGGTAGCTAAGATGTATATGTGTGTGTGTGTGTGTGTATATGGCTCTTCGGTCGAGCAATTTCTTGATGCATATTGTCACGCGTTGTTAAGCCTCGAGAGCACCGCCATTACGAGTGAGCTGCTGCTGCTGCTGCTGCTTCCACTATACTACTAAGAAGAGGAGTCTTGTAGAGATCCTTTACGTGCGGTTTAACCGGCTGGCACATCGTCGTCCTTCGCGTTAAAGGGAGTAACATCCTAGACGTCAAATGGATGAACGAGTTCTACGAATCTTCTCGATCGTTCGACAAAAATTTCGATCGTTGTTTCGATGGAACTTTCATGTTTCTCTTCTGGACGAGTAATAATAGTCATTTGAAAAAAGAAAGATCGATTTATCGTTAGTCAAATTTAGGAGTAACAGAGGGAAAGGTTGAGTCATCGCGATAGAAATAAAATAGTCGAGAGCGCGTAGTTTCTATTTTGTGCTCGTTAGAGAAACACGAGCTACCCTTCGGACGATCTTTCCCGATCGTTCGACCACACGCGAGAGGAGAGTAGCGCCCAGGATTTTTCCTCTCTACGCAAACACGATTCCATTTTGCTTTCTCTCTCTCTTTCTCTCTTTCTTCTTTCTTAGTGCACGAGCCAAGACTCGAAACTCGTTTCACTGCTGCTGCTGTTGCTGTTGCTACTACTACTACAACTACTACTACTACTACTACTATACTATGGCGTTTCCTCGTCCACCTCCGACGAGCTTTACCTTCCTTCTTAGAGACGTAAAGAGTGGTGCCTGCCAGAGAAAGAGAGTACCGATGGTAGTCCTATGGGCCTCGTGAGAGGGATAGTTAGTAAAGTACGCGGCCGTTCAGGGACCATAAACAATGGTTTTAGCGACTACGTATATACTTCGAGCCGACTCCCACGGTTGCAAAGAGAAAGAAAGACGATTCCTCTCTTCCGACTCGTGCACGATCTTTACGCTCGTACTTTGCCCAACTACAACTTGCCCACTTTGCTTTACTTAAGCTCCTTTTCCCTCTGAGCCAATCTTTTAACCTTTTTTTATTTTTTTTTTCTAATTTCTTATTCTTTTTGCGCGTTCAATACTATCTTCTAGTCTGGATAGATTGTATAAACTATTTCATCGTGGAAACACATAGGGAAAGAAAATTGTTTGGTAAAAGCGGTAAGTACCTACTTATAGGATCTCCTCCTCATGTTGCGCATAATACGATATAATTATATGCGATATAATCGTTGGGTGACTAACGTTCGTTCCTTCTATTTTTTTTTTTTTCCTTTTCTCTCATATTTTTCCTTGCAGAGAATTGCTAAACTCTCTGTGACTCTCGGCGTTTGTTGTTCGGTATTATCTACTCTCTTGTTGGCAAGGGTGTCAAGTAAAGAGTGTGCGCTTATGCTTCTCGCCGTTCCCATACTTATGTCTACGTTAAGTGGGAAAAAGGTTGCCGACTTTGTTCCTGCGTTAGCTTATTTCGCGCGTTTACGCTTTGTCCGTCGCAATTCGCTCAACGACGCGATCCTTCTCTTGGAATTTTCCTTTTTTTTCTTTCGGATCAAAAAAACAAAAACAAAAAAAATACGAAAAGTGCATCTTTTCGGGCGTGTCTGACCGTGACCGTTCGAAGGGAAAAGAGAAAATCTGTATCCTCTGTTTACTACGTCCTGTTTCGCGATGCAAATCGACGGAACGCGGGAGTAGTTTTGAATTTCACGGATGAACGACGAATGACGATTTGTGCGACCGCCTGGTGAAACCTCTCTCTTTCTCGTAGCAAAGCTCCATGCCTTTTCTCCCACGGACGGACAATGGAAAAAAAAAATGAAATTTATTCTTGAAAATTTACGAACCGCGTTCGCGTTTGCGTTCGCGTTCGCGTTCGCGTTCGTTCTACGGCACATCGGAGAACACAAGATTTCTCGTATAAATAACTTAGAAGTTCAGAAGTTAATTTAGGTGCTTGATACAGCGGTAATGACTTTGACGTTTGACAAAAGTAATCTCGGTGATAATAACAACGATCCGACATTAAAAAAAAAAAAAAAAGTAAGAAAAGAAAAAGACAAGAAAAAGACAAGGAAAAAAGATAGATAGAAGTGGCTTGTCTCGAAAGTAGTCGTCAAAGTCCATCGTTTCGGAATATCGAATGGGAGAGAAGAAGATAGAAAGCGTGGACACGAAATTACGCTTCATTCATCCTTTCATTCATCCTCCCACCGAGCCGCCCTCGGTGTGTCGCTTTGCGGCGGCCTTCTCGGACATAATAAGCAAAAAAGATCACCCGGCAGGCCATTACGTAGAAAGGAACGAAGAAATTATCTACTCCGGGCGTAAAAAGCGTGGCAAAGGCAATTCCACCGTGGTTGGACCACCGAGACTTATTTTTGTAATCCTTCGTCTACCTAACTTCCTTCTGTCATCCTTCCCGTACTATACCCAGGAGGAGGGTATAGGAATACCGATACCAACTCTATTCTTTCATCATTGATCTCCTTGATCTCTCCGCGAGTCACTGGCCGGACGCGAACTGTGACCGATTACACCTGCGTGAAAAAAAAACACACACACACACACATACAATAAGATCGTCCAGTCACTCGATATACACTTTCGATATAAGATTATATTTCGATATTATTTTTTGTTCGCAGGAAGGAAAGAAGCGGAAAGAAGGGAGCCGCCAGACGCCTCGTCCAAATCGGCGAGGTGTTGTCCGAGGTGGAGGAGGGCGTCGGGAGGAGAGGGTTGGAAGGAGGGTGGCGTGCTATGATCAGCATGGAGCTTCCGGCCCACGCGACGCAGCATGGTGCTCTTCACCTGGGGGTCGGGGTCGCGGTTAATCCAGGTGATCCAGCCGGAAGTACTCTAGCCGCCATTCATCCGCATCCCCAGGATCCCCTAGCCCTCCACCATCACAATCACGCTGCCGCGACACCCGGAGGTATGCATGAGGACTCCAAGAAAAAACGTATGTTTCTTCTTACGAATCCAAAATCTCTCAAATTCAATATTTTCGATCTTTCTTTGTCCTAGGAATATTTTTCGTTTGATAAATTTTGAAATGTGTATCTTGTACAAATTGATAGAGAATTTCACGGACATCGAAAGCGTCGGAAAGAACGAATAACGAGCGCGCTGTTTGCACGCGCGGCTGCGAATCCGTATAAAATCGTAATATTTCATTATTAAAAGAAAATTCCACGAGAAAGAGAGAGAGAGAGAAGATGGTTGTTGATTAAAAATCGAAAAGTCGAGCGTATCGGGCAAGTATCAAGTGCTTTTTCTTTGGCCGATCGGAAAGCAAGGTGGCGCGAGACATTCGGCACTCTCTCTCTGCAAGAGAAAAGAGAAAGAAAGAGAGGGACGACGGGTATATAGTCGGTGTTTTGTCGCCGTAATTGGTCTTCTTCTTGTCCGCGTTGCCGAGTCGACGCTGGTCTCGTAAAAACGACCCCAGGTGAGATGCCGACACTCGCTCGTACATACACAAGCTCTCTCTCTTTCTCTCTCTCTCTCCACTTGGTGTCGTACTCACTCCTTCTAGTCGTTCTGTGCTTTTTCTCAACTCTCTCTTCAATCTTTTTTCTCAATCATTCGTCGTCTTCCCATATCGAGCGAATCGAGCTCGATGATTTTTGTCCGCTTCGAATCGAAAGCAAATACGACACGCACGCCTTCGACAGGGTTTCTTTATTCCGTTCTCTACCGTTTTGTCTGCGCCTTTGCGAGAGAACTTCCTCCTTTCCATCATGAGTACGATGCATAGGTATATATATTATACATATTGTGGTATGTACACACCTGCGAGAAGACCTTTCTATATACTTTTCGCACGAAAGTAATCTTATTCAACTAATTCCAAAAGAAATTACACGTATAGGATTGTAACCCCTTTCTTTCCTCCTCTCTTTCCTCCTCTCTTTCTCTCTGTGTGTTTTTCTGCACGCGTAAATCAGGGAGTTCAAACAGCACTTAAGCCGTGACTAATCGGTGCATATCGAACGATAAAATCGAACTCGCCGTAAGAGCAACCTCGATCGCGAAACTTTTAGGTATCGCCTTGTATTATGTATACCTACTACAGATAGTAGTAGTAGGATAAAAGTTGTTACTCGCTAAACACACGCGGCTTCCCTTTCTTCTTCTTATCTCTTTTCTCTCTCTCTCTCTCTCTCTCTCTCTCTCTCTCGCACTTTATTTACCTTTTTATTTTTTTGACGAGTATGCAAGTTCTTTCCTGGACGATAATTACTCGATCGTCGTGGATCGCTATCGCATCGGTGTCTTCCTTGATTTTCTTTACTTCTTTCCATTCTTTTTTTTTTCCCCCCCTTAAAGTTCTCCCCATAATGGCCGATAAAAGTAGGCACGGGTTCTTATCTCGGTGCTTCTTGGTTGCGCACGAGCTTAGAATATTACCGGTCGATAATTAATACCGGCAAAGGAAAGGAAAGGAAAGGAAAGGAAAGGAAAGGAAAAGAAAAGAAAGGGAAAATCGCGAGGAAGGGTTTATACAGGGTTACTCTTAACCCCGAAGCTGCATGGCGTGGTACATATAACCGATAGGAATGTGGTGCCGGGCAAAAAGGTCGAGGCACGTGCTTCGTGGAAAGCCGCCGATAAATCTTCGTCCTGGCAAGGCACAGCCGGCGCTTCCATTACGATCTCGAAGGATGACGATGCATCCTCGAGCGCATACATTCTATGTATGTATACATACGTGTATATCAAAGTTTTATTCCTATCTTTTATCCTCCAATATCTTTAACAACTGTTTTCCAAAGAGTCTTTGCTCTCTGTCGAATGTTCCATCCAAGAAATTCATTTTTCTATTACATATATGTTTTAGTTTAGTCTTTCGAGTAATTATCAAATAAATTGCTACGTCATGGATATAAATAATTACGTTCGTTCTCATCATCGAGGATGATAATCGCGGTAAAAGTGATCCTAATTAAATCTTCGATCTGCGGGATATCCAAGTATACAAATGGAAAGAGGGAGAGAGAGAGAGAGAGAGAGAGAGAGAACTGGACTCAAAGTTAGCGCGTGAAAGACGGCCTTGTTCCATACGGAACAATCGAGTTAGCTGAAGTTGCTTGGATGCCTTGCGAACGTTTGCCATCCTGGACACTCATCGTCGTACTCGTGCACGTGTATTTATGTGCATGCAAGTTCGAGTACGTGCTTTTGTAAACGACAAGCATCGAGCGAAAAGAAGAAGAGTTCGTCCTTCGTCCTTCGTCCTTCGTCCTTCGTTCTCCTCTCTCTTCACTTATGTGTAACGTCGTTCGGGACTGAGAAAGACACAGTGGTGCTGGTTAAGGAAGATGAAAGGCCGCCGCCGTGGCAGGAGCCAGTGACAAGGCATGAGCTCTCGATACGAATAAAAGAAAAAAAAAAAAAAAGAAAACAAAGAGAAAAAGATGGGTAGATTGATAGAAAGAGGAGAAAGTCCAGAAGGGGGTCGTTAAATCTAATGATATCAACTATTTGACAAAGCTAAGCCCAGAGACCACACACACATCTGGAGAGTACACGTTACGTACGCTTCTTTTTCGCATTATCAAAAGATATAGTTTCGTATCGAGAAGATAATAGGTTGGTAATATTTTTGAACGATGATTAATTGCCAGGAGAATTGTATTTCGTGAAGGAAAGATTTATGATCGATATCGTTATGTATTAATCATATTTATTATACGCGCTTTAATCGTTCGATGCGATTCTAAATATTTGTTGTCTCACGTTGCCGATGAATGGGGTAGAAGAAGTTGCAATCGAATCAATCGCATGGCCCATCTTCTTCCTATATATTATCGATATCGCCGATCTAGCGCCCAATAACGAGAATCGAGGAAGAGAGAAACGACTTGCTGCTGCTCCTGACAGTGATCGACCGTGCATTCGAGGCTTTAATGTCAATCTGGAAACGATTCGAGCATGCTTGACCTTTCTACCTCTTCGAAATATTCGCCTCAAAATCTAAAGTCTTTCGTTTACCAAGATAATCAAACGAGAAATCTGACATTAATTACCAAACGCGAAAAAAAAAACTATTGCAAATTCAAACGTTGTTTATCGTTTGGCCTGTATAATTAATATGAACACAGTTTCGAACAAAGTCCAAATAGAAAATCTTAATCAACCTTTGTAATTTCCATATTCTATGTATATAAATGAAACAAAAAAAAATAAAGTTTATAGTGTATAACAAGTTTTCAATGGTGTCTATAATATATTCCAATAGGTTGTAATTTGCAATATTTTTGTTGTCTCTCTCTCTCTAGTTTATCTCGCGATCGATATGACATCGATTCTTCGTCAAACGTTCGTTGCATGACTCGGTCTACGAATTAATCGCGTTTGCTTTGAAACTTATGGGAGTCGAAGGTCCGTTTCTCTCTAAAAGAAGAAGAAGAAGAAGAAGAAAGGTACTAGGACTCAACTCTTAGCAGTCTTCGATTATCTCTAATGGTGCGTGTCTTTGAGTGGTCGCATTAATTTGTAATTAATACCTCGAGTAGCTTTGAAAAGGAATAAAACATGCAGAGAGACATGCATTAAAATACATCGACGCGTCGGAAAGCGTTGCACCGCGTAATCTCCGTGTTTGCAAATGCGAATGAAATCGTTTAGTAAACCTAACCTGAGAGACTACCTAATGATTATTTCGTATATCGGTACTGGTTGTGTTTGGAATTGGTTTATTGTTTCTTATTCACCTTCTCCGATTACTTTTGCGATCGTGACTAAGCGAGAACACAAACCTTCTTGGTTGGATTCCGTTATGTTGCTTGGTAATTAAGACGATCGGCGTTTACAAAGCTTACATAATTATTGTCAACAGATAGAAAGAAAGAATAAAGAGAGTTAGTTGTGACGATGATGACGCGAAATGCAGTGGACAAAATTTGTTAACTCGACCGCGAACGGCAAGAAATATGAAAGTTGGTCGACTCTCTCGATTTTTGCTCTTCTCGATTACGTCATTCGAGTACGATCACGTAAATCTTTTCTCATGATCTCTCTCGATAGGTTAATAAAAAAATCCTTGATAAAAAAAATTCTTCATAAAAAGTTGTCATTTTTTATTGGAAAAAAGAAAAAAAAATCAACCTGCCTATTATGATAGAATAAAATGCGAATTTTAATAATGAACCGTTTACTATTCATACCTTTACTTTTTATTATTCTTTTTAATGAATGTGCAATAGTTTTATGACTTGTATTAATATAGATTTAAGCTGACAGATACTTTCTAATATAATATTAAGCAAGATAATAAGAAAATACAATATATAGAAAAAAAAACCAAATAAATACATTTCTAGGAGAATCATAGAAGTTGGAGAAAGTTTCTATCGGTGCGTCATCTTTTTCAAATTCTTTTGCGAATAATTATTAGCTTTTTTATAATCATCGACAACACATATTTGTCTAATGGAATATTCGTCTTTCATCCCTTCGTAAGAAGAAAGATGCCGCGATGCGAGGTTAACTGTAAAAGTAGCTACTGGAGAGAAGTCTACTCTGACTATCTTGAAATCGGTCAATAAATTTAATCGAAGCAACGACGATGACGACGACGACGACGACGACGATGACGACGAATGTCATAATCATGCCGCATATGGGAGAGGCATCGTCGGTACGTCGATATAATCGTAAATAACAACGACGACGTATGAATTTCGCTGCGACTTGGTTATCGAACGAAATAAGAAATTTTACTGATACCTAGTCTCTACCGATCATTAACGATCTTATTTAACGATAAGATTACCGGAGAGATTAATGTTCAATTCGTTAGAAAAAAAAAAAAAAAAAGAAGAAGAAGAAGAAAAATATTAAAAAAATATTTAGACTTTCGTTCTGCATACTTATGCATATCTATATAGATGCACGCAGAGATACTAACAAGAATATACTTATTTAAACATCGTTCCATCTTATAAACAAGATGATATTAGATCAGTCAATTTTACGATATATGTATCATATATCATTTATCATCGATCTAAAGCATACAACCTGTACAAGTTATTAATGTTACTTTCATTTTTTTTTTGTCTTTTTTTTGTTTTTTCCTACACTAAAAAACTAAACCTATCCATGGTTATTTATAGCTTCTTGAGTTTCTTAGAAAATTCGTATAGACCAAAGAGAATTTATTTAACAACGAGATTATAATTATTTACGAGTATTTTCTGCAACGTCGTTCAAATGGATTATTTACAAATTATCGAACTTCGTAACGTTGAATAAATCAATTTATCAATAGGAGAGAAAAACAAGATATACGATGAGGAGACTTTTAATATGCAGATAGTATAGAAACTCTGTATGTAAATTCCGTAACAGTTTGAGTGGCAGGACGTAATATTTCGTTGGAGTAGTCCGCGCTCCTTCGAAAGCATTCGGGGTGAGATAGCGTCGGTTATTTATGGGGTTAAATAAAGGAACATTGCGAGATGCGGCGGCGATACCACCGAGACCAAGTCCAAGTACAAATAGGTTGCACTGCGAGTTTCCATCGAGGCTTGGTCGTCGTCATGACCCAAGGCGCGGGTACACATTCGACTTAAACTATAATATAATAAACTATAATATACGCTTATCGTTTGTAGCAAAGAGTGTGTTGCATTCAACGTTTCAATAAGAACAAATATTATATGTAGTATATTGGAATAATTTTATATTCAAGATTATCCTACAATTTGTTTAACAAAGTTTTTTGTTTTCCTTTTCAGATGACGGTGGCCATGGAATGAATCAAGACGGTGAGTAAAATCATTTCAATGTTCTCCTAGATGCATTAGAATGCATACGTATATAATATAATAAACAACGTGTCTCTGAGCTTGTAACTTTCTATCGAATGAGTCAGTACTTTGGCGGAAATGTTGAATAAAAAAAATAAGATGGGCAAAAAGAGAAATACTTGGCGAACGATTATCGTTCCTCGAGACACGACGACGGGCGTAAGTAGAAGAAGGAGGAGATTATTCTAGACCGTTATCAGCAATACCGTTAGAATCGGTGCACGGCAATTAAATGAAAGAAAGAAAGTCTTGACCAAACGAGGGAGTCATCTAAATATCGAACCCCTTATCACTGTTATCGGCAACAAGCAATTCCTACTGAGAAATTATGATTCTTATCTATTCGTGTACGTAAGTGAGAAAGTTTTACAAAATGTCTTCTTATTTTCAATTCTAAAGGATTATATTTGATCATTCGTGATCAGTATTTCGAATAAAATGTGTACTTTGATGCAATATCCTGCTAACTGAAAAAAATTGAAGCTAAGAAAAAGTATGAAAAACAAAGAAGAATATTACACAGCCTCTCCATATCTGTTATGTAGAATCTTGATAAATGTTTTTTGTTTTTGTTTTTTATATATCAAGCCTCTCGATCGTACACGAAACTTAGGCTCGGGAAGAAACGTGTTGGAAGGTGTTGGAAGGTGTTGGAAGCACCGACGGCTACGACGTTCGAATAATTTATGCCAATGACGTAGGTAGAGTCTCCCTTCGCGGTGGGTGGGTGGAAGGGCTGGCCGAAGGTGGCGCGGAGAGTAATCACGAGTTTAAAGGGTAAACGGTTGTAAGGTGCGAGAAACTCGCGGTGTGGGGCTTTGTCTCTCTCTCTCTCTCTTTCTCTCTCTCTCTCTCTTTCTCTCTTTTTCACTCTCTCAACACGCTCAATATTCAACAGGTATTTACATTCGCAAATTGTTTACGTCAGCCCACGATGAAATCTGTCAGGGTTTCGTTCGCTCGCTCGCGTTGCCTTAACAGCCTCCTCCACCCTTTCTCTTTCTTTCTCTGAGCCTCGCGGCATCCTTCTTCGTTGGAGCGAATCAACGAGGACTGCCCTCTTCTCTCACATACGCCCTTCGAAAGCCTCGGGCAGCCGCGTAATTACGGGCGGGTATTAATCAAGCATACGTCCGCCAGAAGACTCGCAGAGATCTTGATTTTCACCGAGGCCCGGCGCACGAATTTCACGCTCGTGACCGTCGATCCGATCATACGATGGACACCATCATCAACGTTACCTATTACTACTACTACTACTACTACTAATTCCAACGATGGGATTATTAATTTACTTAACTCCGCCCGTTTAGCGATACTTAGCCCGGAGTACAGATCGATCGGTGGAACGTGTTGTTTCCGCGTCACTTCTTCCCTCTTTTATCATTCCTCTCGTAAATTATCCCGACGAAGCGCTTCGCGAAATCTGATTTATTAGCTGCTTATTCAAATCTCTAATGGGAAACACGTCGACGAGAAAGGTGCTTCGCGTAATTACGACCCTTCTCGAATGATTCGAAATTTGTCTTCTTTTATTTTCTTTTTTTGTTTTCTTTGCTTATGGTCATTATCTTTACGAGAGAAAGTTCAACGTTCCGTTTAAAATCAATCGATAGATAATTGATTAACGCCAAATCAAAATGTAAGGATCGATCGCGAAGCGGAACGTAAGGAGAATTGTATAACCAATCGATATCTGAATTTTATCGACATTAATGACAACTTATTTCTCTCTTCCCTTTTTCCTTTTGGTTGGCTTATTAATACGACGCGGATTACACTTGGGCAAGCGTAGTAGACGACCAGCGTGGCAAGCTTCGCCGGCGGTTATGCCGATCCTAATTATAGCGTAACACAACACAAGCTCGCCGGGCTTACGTAATCTCCCGATTATGCGGCTCTCCGAGTTCTTAGCGCTTTGCTAACTAACACTCTTTCAACGAGTCTACCTTTGATCTCTAAATTAATGATGACACTTTTAACGTGGAAAACGGAAAAACTACTAAAAGGAGGCGCACACACACACACACACACACACACACACAACCGTTGGTTATTAATTTCGATTCATCCTACGAGACATTAAATTATTCGATATCATCCTAACAAAATAATCCTTCCGTACGACCGAACCCTTCTGAGATACATTGATCGTAAAGGAAGGCCAAGCAACTTTCTGCAATATAAAAAGCAAAAGAAAAAGAAGAAGAAGAAGAAGATGAAACGACGAAGCAGGAAGGTACAAGTTGACCCAAATGACCCCCCGGCCTATCGTAGGCCGATTTCAAAGATACCGGCATATACCTAGGCTACGATAGCAAAGTAAGCGTCTTTCCTACCGTCCATCAGGACGATGCCACCGTCTTAGCTAAAGATTCAGGAAGCTAGCCGTCTCTTGTGTCTCTCTTCCTTCTACCTTCTATCTTTGTAACTCGGTTGAAGCCGATTAGCAGAAGCACGCCCGATAACATCGACCTGGCAGACGGCCTAAGCGATAACGGCCTAAGCGTTATCGCAAATGCCCTGGACGATGAATCGACGAACGTGAGAGAGAAGGAAAGACCGAGGTCGAGTTCTAATGCATCCGTATTACCAAGGATTCCGCACCTGTTTCTGGATCGTGACGATGCACTATCTTCTATCCTTCTTCAAACTATTTAACTTCAACGCTTTTTGCTATACCTACTAATGGCTACTCCTAACAAAATCGATGTCTTTTCTTCCAAAGATGTTTCCATTAGTTTTTCAATAAGAATACGAATTTTCAATGTATGCGATTTAAAGTACGCACGTCTATCCTCCGCCATAACTCGTCGAGCGAGTGAACGTTTCTACGATTCGACAAAGTAATACGGCCGGTTCAACGAGCTCGCTAATCAACAAAACTGTTTCTCTTGGCTCGTATCTGATGCTGGTTTGCACACTGAGATAGATCTATGCGACGTATATGTGTATGCACATGTATGCATATGTGTGTACCACGCCCGCGCACGCGAGAGAACTTGCTTGGCGAATGAAAGACCGAGAGAAAAAGAGATAGACAACAGCAAAGACAGAGTTGGGGTGACAAGAGGGAAGAGAGAAGGACGATCGTACGACGAATGATTTGTATTGCTAAATAATCAGCACCAGTTGTCTAGAGTAGTGGTTTAATGACTACTAGCCGACGAGGAGGGGAGTGGCGTGCAAACGGAGGAGGCTTATAATGCGTTTACCAACGCACACCCGATCGCCTATCTATATCGAGTCAAAGAGGAGAGCCTGCTGCTGATTCACTGCAATCTATTCACCGCTCTACCTATTTCTTATAATAAAATAATCCTTAAGATTTCTACGCCGATATTTGCCACGTACCTTAACTATCTATCTTTTATTAATATCGTCTACGCCATTACGAATACCATATATATATATATCTCTTTCTATTCTTACGTCGCGTACATCATAGACTGCAATCCTTTTCTTTTTTTCTTTTTCACCATTTCACTTATTGTTAGATTAAGTTTTTCTAAGTACAAATCGATTAAACTTACGAGTGGGGACGATAGTATTGCTAGTCTCTCGTGTTCCTTTTCTTTTATCTTTCTTTGTTTTTTTTTTTTTTTTTTTTTTTTTTTTCCACCTCCCGGCGATTCGCAGCACGAGATATAGGTTCGCATGGATCGAGATTAAAGGTAGAGAAGAAGAAGAAGAAGAAGAAGGAGAAGAAGAAGAAGAAGAAGAAGAAGAAGAAGAAGAAGGAACCGGTGATTTCACTTCGAATTCCAACTGCAATCGTCCTTTTTCTTCTCGACTCTACATAGCACGTCTGGAGAAAGAGAGAGAGATAGCCAAAGATACAATCGGTTACGAGCGCAGGTTACTGTAGAAGTAGTAGTCGCAAAGTAAGACTATGTGTATATGTGTTGCAAACCTGGCGGCGGGGATCTCTCCACCTCCACCACCTTCAGCACCTCCGCTATGACCACTATTGCCACGTGTTACTAGTACTTCTATCTACACATACGTACTCATATGTGTCTACTATTTATATGTATATAGGTATATATTGGTAGATATAGGTATATGCGTGTATACGGACAAGGGTGTGGCTCTGGTTCGCAACGGTATCATCGCGTCGGTGCATACCGATCATCGCTACGAAATTCTTCCTTCATTTCCATATTATCCGGCGATATCTTTTCAGGTGGTTCTATGGAAACGTAGCTCGACTATCGATCGAGAACTCCCAGCTCGTCTTCTTTCTATCAGCTTGTTCATCTTAGCAAACAATTTTATTCTTATCTGGTAACATTTGTTAAGAGTTTAAGAAGAAGAGAAAGAAAAGAAAAAGAAAAAGTACGAAATAGATGGTCGAAATAGTTGGAATTTTTCCGAGTTAACTCTTCATGGGAAAATGGGAGCTCGGAGTTAAAGCAAGGTAAACCTTGAAACAATTTCGATCGAGATACCTCCTTCGAGAAGAGAGACCGAGAGAGAGAAAATTGCTTTCATTTTTCTTGACACCTCGTGTACCGCCCTCTTCCTTCTTCGTGGTAAGCGTCAAAGTAGGGTTCCCTTTTATCGTCCATAGGCGATCTCAAAGTTGCCAGTTACCGCTTCCATCCTTCACAGCTCTCGGGTGTAAATCCCAGTTAATTCGAAGGCCGCCGCTGCAGCCGCCGTCGTTGCTGCCGCTGCAGCCGCGACTCACCGTCAAGTACTTCGGGTTAAAACGCGTTAACTCGCTCTCTCGAAGTTATAAGAAAGAGAGAGAGAGAGAGAGAGAGAGAGAGTGAGATAGTTGGATAGAGAAACGTGCCTTCGCAAACTTACAACACGAGCACACAGATATTCTAAGGTATCTCGGCTTTTCTGCCAATGTAAACGCACCTTCGTAATGCCCGGCTATCGAGCGCTACGTCGGATACTTGCGCAAACAGTCGGAGGAAGTGCAGTTGCGAGAGCGCAAAAGAGAAAGAGAAAGAGAACCTGAATGTGGAGCCCGCTATTCGCGTGTTGCTTGCGCCTTAATGGTCATATACTTACTCTGCCATTGCACCAGCTTTTACTATCAATGGCGTAGCTTCGCGCACGGAAAGTATTCGAGCCACATCGAGTCCATGCCCCCCGACCATGTCCCCCAACCCGACACATTGTTTAGGGGGATATCATATCCGCTAGATTTTACGGTTATATCCTTTTCTCTTATGTTTATCGATAAACGAGATAAACAACCACGTATTAGATTCCGACATTTCTCTGGACCTATTTTTTGTTTATTCATTTTCCGCGAGCCAACGAAAGTGATCAAATATATGATAGTTGTTGATATAATATTTCATGGAGAAAGGATAATTGAATATTAGTTGTATAATTAATATCACAGAACAACAAAAAATCTTATTAAGTGAAAAAAGCTGTTATAAATTATAATATAATCTGTATTTATCGATAAGATTATCGTTAAGGTAGAGTTTATGAAAAATTGATCGCATTCTTTGATACTTGTCGACGATCCTTCTTCTTTCGTTCTTGGGGAAATAAAGAAAAGTAGTCGCGGAAGATAAAAGCGTCCGGCGTTTATCGCACGAACGCACGTGCGTCGTCGTGTTCGATCGTGCGTAACCTTCGATAATCGGTAAGGAATCGTTCGAGGATCGCGTGTAACGTTGGAGTTTTTCGTGCTACAGAGAACCTTAAGAGTTAAAGCTGGCTTCTTGCCGAGCGCAATAAGGTCCTGGCACTTGAGCCCAAGAAAGAAAATCTTCCATCTTGATCGTTATCTGGCGCGAAATTAAAACGAAGATGCAAAACTAAGCTACATAAGCTACACGAATATAACGTTCTCAGCAGGGAAGATCAATAATTATTATCAAAGCTCTCATTCTCTTTAGTATGCTAATGATTTCGATATGATTCCGAGGTACTAGACTTTATCAATGTTTTCCGGCACGAGATCGCACTCGAATAACTTATTTTATATCTTATCGAACGGTTCCAACCTACGATCTTCTTCAAAGAGATTACGATCGTTATTGGTCTTTTTCTTATCTCTAATAACGAATTCGATTTTATATAAATGCTATTAGGATATTAACGGATTGGACTGTAGGAACGACTGCGGGTGATTAATACTCGAGATTCTTTATATACTTCACACACAAGTCTTCTTGGTGTTAATTGAAACTAATGTTTCCTGGTAATCAATTTGTTTAATAAGATTGTTTCTCAATCCGATAGAATCGATTGAGTTTCGTTTAGCTGAAAGGATGATCCAAAGGAAATGCAATAAGCTACAAAGTTAGAGAAGGACAAAAAGAGAGAGATAAAAAATCCAAGCAGAGTAGATTCCGGATTGGATAATAATACAGAGTCGGAGCTAGCGAGCGAGCAGAGAAAGTAGTTGGTCGAGAAGGTGGTCGCCGATGTCGAGCGTGTACTAAGCCGTCGTATTATCCGTTAACGATCACGATCGACAAGCTCCAAGTGAACGATGCCTCGTCCGACGACAGGACGAGGAGGCCGTCGATGCATCGATACGCCAAGCTCCAATTAGAGTACCAACTTTATGCTTGGCCTTCGAAAACGATTTACCCTCGGATCACCCTCTTTCATTTCAAATCTCTTTGCAACTAACTCCGCTTCCGACTTTGAGATTACTATCCTAACTTTGCAATTATTTTTCTCTTGATTTTGTTTTTTATCCATCGTTCAATTTCAAAAATAAAATCTTACTCTATGTTGAAAATTGCAAGATAAACAAGGAAATGGTTCTAACAGGTGCACTATCGATTTTGGTCTATTGGAAGTTTGTCGAAAAGTTCGGAAGCAGCGCGAGTAGATAGGGAGATAGATAGATGGATAGAGGGAGAGAGGGAGAGAGAGAGAGAGAGAGAGAGTAAGCATGATGCTGGTTCAGCCAAGCGGTCCGCGGAGTAGTCGTCTGGGGCGGCAGAGCATGACGCCATTAACGTAACGAGGCCACACGTCGCACCCTCGCGAGCACTGAACTATATCAGCCCCGAGTGCCTACGTTAGCAATGGATTCCTAGACCTAGACCTCCGCGTACTTAGTAGTGTACCCTCGATATCTCGCAATTATATTCCAATCGGAAGTTACGCATTCCACGACTATTCGTGTTTCTCATAACACCCGATCAAAGTGACGTCATCATCATCATTATCATCATAAACATCTTTTTGCTAGTCCAGTTTTCCACTTACGAACTGGTTCTCGAATCATCCAACCGTTCGATTAACGAGCAAAGGGACAAATTTGTCTTTGCATCAGCTGATCGAAACTGGGTCATAGCTCTCGGAATAATTACCTTGTTGTAAATGTTTTCTTCTGGATCAGAATCAAAGAAAAGGGCTACTAGCATTTGATCAATAGACAGGAAGCAGAGTCGCGTAAAAATCCTGTCGCGTATCTCGAGTAAAATGCTCCTAACAAATCGGTTAGGAGCGAAAGAGAAAAGGACGAATCAAAAGGACGTGGCTTGTCTCGCAGTCGAATTACGGTAAATTAGCGGGAGTAAAGAGGCCCGAGCAGTGAGCAGGTACCTACATCGAAGAGAAGTTGGATGGACGGGTGGACGGACGGTTGGACGGACTGGTGGACGGACGGACGAACGGACGGGCAGGGGCAAACATAAATTAAGATGGGGGACTGATTATGAGGCGAGGGCAGGCTATCATTACCCGAGCCATCGTGACCGGTCGACCCTGCAGCCGCGGCTGCCGTCCGCATCTCTTTCAGCCCCCACCCCTCCCTCATCTAGGCAGACGATGTTCGCAATCCGCCTGCCTCGTGCCCCGATAATACCGGGGTGGGAACTGCAAATTATTAATCTCTGTTCCTTGCATTACATAGTTCAACGAATATGAAACGAGTATTGTCAGGTAAAGAGGGAAAGAGAAAAAGAGAGAGAGAGAGTTTCACCGTTCCTCGAGTAGTAGTAGTTCCGTAGTCGATGAAAAGAATTTCTTCCTTCTTCTTCCCATAGTAATATACGAGAGAGATCTATTTGAAAGATCTATCGAAGAAAATAATAATAGAACATATAATTATAAAGTAAAAGAACATATATCGAGACGGTTTTCTTATCTAACTAAATCGTTTTTATAGATAAGAAAATGCGTGCTTTGGTAGGCGTTCCTAATAATTCTGATATAATTGCTTGATCATCCACGCATAGACCTTCCTTAGTACTTTTAATTCTACTACTACTACTACTACTACTACTACTACCACTAGCGCACTATTACTTATCCTTAACCTATCTAACTATCTACCATAATTTGAACAACATAAAGCGTCGATAAGTTTCTAATTATCTCTTTACCACACCTACGAACACATCTATGCGATTGGAGAACACGTAAGATCGAGCTTTAAACAACTCTATCCTATCGATATATAAACCTTTTCTTCATATGTATACCCACGCATTATTTCTTCCAAGTGTTTTGCTTCGATCGTTTCCTCTTCCGTTCTTATCGAGATCACTCGTATACAACTTATTTTCGATAATTTATGATGAAATATCCGATCGCGATATTTTCCACCTGATTCGGAGATAGACAGATAGAATTAGTATCGATCTCTGTCGATATTATTCAGATAAGTATGCGCAGGTATGTATGCATGTACATAAGTTTAGTTCGCTCAATTGCGAAACGAAAGTGGTCCGATGCCGTTGCTTCTGCGCCGTTTTTCCAACTTATGGTGGTGGTGGTGCAGCGGCGGCGGTAGCCAATGCTGACCTTTCGCCTCGGAGCGTGCGGTTGCGCGCGAGCGTACTAGCCCCATATACGTGCGTTATCCAACCTGGATAGGAGACCCGGTAAGCGGGCCCGACGTGTGGGGCCTTGTCGACTAGAACTCGACATACTACCACTGAATCCATTTTTCTACCGAATCAAGAACAATTAGAGATCGTATCTTTATTTCTCCTACTCCCTCTACCTTTCCCTCTCTCTGTCTCTCTCTCTCTTTCAAACTTCTCGATGGCCATTCGATTTCTCTTTCCGTGCGTTCCGTGTATTCATTCTCACAGAGAAATATCGATTTTTCTATGTACATTTATTCCGCAAGTAAGTGTAACGTTACACACGTAAACGTTTTAATGTCAAATAGATGGTTCTTTCGATTGTATAACATTTTTTTCCCTTCTTTTTTTACCTTCCCAACTTGTCCTCGAATCGTCTCGATCTAATAGACCAGTCGAAGCTTTTTTTTTCTTTCAGCCTTGAACACGAATCTTACTATCGTGCATGTATATTCCGTTGTTTTCTTGGTGAAAGTTTCGAGAGACAAGTTTAGCGACGTTGCATCGACTTAACCAACGGATAAGATTCGATAGTCGTTTACGTAAAAAAATTTTTTACATTTGCGTTACAAGCAGAAATGGAGAGAGAGAGAGAAATTGATCTACCAATCCCTTCACCTTTTCTTCTTCTTCTTCTTCTTCTTCTTCTTCTTCCTTTTCGTCGTCGAGTTTTACGACAGGAATGACGGGCATAACATAAAATTTTTATTGACCCATTACGCGAAGCTAATAACTGTAATCGAGGATGTAACGTGCATATAAATGTCGCTACTTGGTACCGCGACGCGAACAAGGGTATTTCATAAATCTTTCACGACGTGACCAATCGTCGCGTAGCGTCCCGGTCGGTTCGATTAAAAACCTGCTTAGAATCCTTCCCAATCCTTCCTTTTAAAACTAATATCAAAATTCAAACAGATGTTTTCCAATCACAATTTTGACATTCTTTCTTTTTGCCGATAAAACGATGGATTAAACACCCACGTGTTGTCCCTACCTTTTTTTTTGTAAATGTTAACAAGTAATAATAGCTAATAATTGATATAATTACGAAACATTAGATTTATGTAGCAATTAATGTGTCACAACTCGTTTTGGTAATTTTTCAAATCTCTACAAACAGGTATAAAGCGATCAAACTTGATTTTCTTAAATGATTAGTACAATATTATAAATTAAAGTTATCATCGGTGTCAAAGGAATCGTTATCTTACCGAGAGAGAAAAGGCAAAGGAGCGTATCCAATTTTCGATTAGTATCGAGGTAAGCGACGAGGACGAGGACGGCGACGAGGACGAGGACGAGGACGACGACGGTGGCGGAGAATTTCTTCCGTAGGTCTTATCTGTATCGTCGATCAAGTACTGACCCGTTTCACGTAACGTTGATATATCGGTCGGTGCCGGATGGAAAGGGAAAAATGAGTACCGAGCGGGGACTACTCTCCTCGGCTACTCCTAGGAATTATCATAATCTCATCGTGCTCGCGGATAATGCGGATGATTTCCCTGCTGAAAAGATCCTCAGTGCATGCGCCCTTGAGGCGGTCGGTCGTTCCGATTTACAGGGCAAACCGTAAGATCAATTTTTCTTGCCCTTTTGATCTAATCTTTGAAAGTACATTCCTTCCTCCGTTGGTCCAAGCGGAATAAATATTAATATGTATCGATCAGGTAGACATATTTCACCGATTAGCTTATAAGACTTTTCAATTTTTAAGTCAAGTACTGAACTTGACTTGCCGCTCCTGTTGTAGATAAACAATTACGTTTTAATCGTTTGGGTGCATAATTACATAACTTTAAGTAGGTATCGATACTCGAGATTAACAACATTGGATTATAGGTATACTTACTTATATAAGTAATCGGAAGTTATCGAATTGTCCCTTTTGCTATAGAATAGAAACTTTCGAAAAGTTGCTCGCGTGACTTGCTATAGATATATACACTATATATATATATGTATACCCATTAAACGAAAGTATAATATAAGAATCGAGTTTTATTTGAAGTATTTGATATGTCTTTTTCAGTCCTTCCAGGCAAAGAAAGTAAAAAAAAAAAAAAAAAAAAAAAATAAAAAAGGAAAAAAAGAAAACAAAAGAAAAAAGTTAACTAGTCTCGATGCTCATGGTCGTATGTTTTAGTACTCTGGCGGTTCGCCAGAAGGGTCTTACGGTAAGGCCCGGCTTCCTCCATATATAAAAACAATGAGAGAGAGAGAGAGAGAGAGAGAAGGAGCGATGAAAGAGCAAGAGGGGAGGAGAGAGAGAGAGGTCTATTTGCATAACCGCCTCAGCTCACAAAAGTCTATGATAAGTTGGTCCGATAAAGACGACCGCTTGTAATCCTCGGCTTCCGCGCTCGCGGGACGCCATATGTATGTATGTATGTATGCCGTTTCTGAGTGGTATTAAGTTACGCCGTCTCGATTAGCACTGATATATACCAGGAACCCGGAATAATTTCAATTTGACTTTACGCTAAGAACTTGGTGTGTAAGGGAGTAGTATTAAGTGTAGACCATAACAGATATCTCTTATAATACTTGCCATACTTGCTATACTTGCTCGAGTTTCGCCATACTGTTAGACTAAACTTTTCTATCTCTCTCTCTCTTTCTCTTTATCTCTTTTTACCTTTCCTATTTTTTTTCTTCTTTAGATATTACATACCTAATTAACGTTAATAACATTCGGAATGTGGCCAATTCGATTGTAATTTTGAGAAACTAAAAGGTCGCGATATACTTTAAGATACATACATAGGAAAACTAGCCTGCTAACCTATGTATTATACATATCGAACATTTAGCAATGGCGTCGATCGATGCATATCTACCAGGATTATTAAAAGAATCTCATAAACAATGTGCACGCAATGTGATAGGCGTAGGCTTTTCGATACCGTCGGGCTATGCGAAAGATCGAATAGTACTTACTTACCTACTTCAAATAAGTCCGTATTAACTTTCTCAACTAATGCCACTTATGTTACTTATGGTATCCATTTGTTCAATTCATCATTTGCATTTATGGGGCTGTAAACGATTAGATTTTTTCTTTTTTCTATTCTTTTTAGATAACAAATCGTTATAAGTATTGCCGATTATGACACTGGTTTTATATCATTTAGATATTTCTTTTCTTTTTATTTTACATAACCATTTCAATTGATGGGATTTAGATTTTGTTCATTTTCTAAATGACCATCATAAATATCTAACCGATTCGTATACATAAAATAAACACATTTTAATATAAAGGAAGAAAAAAAAGAAAGAGATGTTATCTTGATTGCTGAAATATATAGATACTAAGATGGCAAGATATGAAATCATTCTCGCCCATGGGCGAGAAAATTGTCTTCCTCCTTTGACTTCTCTTCTTCTACCTTAGAAGAAGTTGGTATCGTCGACGAGTGTTTCTACACTATGAAACAAGGTAGAGAGCAGATAAAGATCGAGATTCTATCGAGGGAAGGTGGACACACCTGGTGCAATGGCTTCGTAATACTTGGGTCTACCTTTGCAGGTGACAATCTCTTTCTCTCTCTCTCGCATGCGGACAAGGTAAATGGATGCTGTGTCATAAATAGATTCCTTCTATTTTTTGTCAATGTTATTATAATTTGTCAATTAACAAATATTGTATGGTTGTTTGGGAATAAAGAAAAAAAGTGAAAATAATAAAGATCCTGTTGTGATTGTTGCTTCCTTAAGCAGTGGAACTCGTTCGCACGATATATCAGTCTGTTACGAGCATTTCGCGGAGCTCTACCATCTGCGTACACGCATACCTAAGGCCTCGTTCACTCGGCTTAGTAACGCCGTCGTCCCTTTTCATATCCGCGTTAACCTCCGCGGCGTTCGGTTAATTGATCCGGAATACCAGTGGAGCCTCTTAAGCTCCTCTCCCTCTCCCTTTCGTTTTTTCCTTTTTTTGCATGCATATATATATATATACCAAGAAAGAAACACTTGATCCTAGAAGGAAGAAGAAGCTACTCCCGTCGGTTCGTCCTTTGACTCCGGGAGCGGAATTTCAATACGGCCTCAGCCCTAAACGTTCCATCCTCACTATTTCCCATAGTTACTGACCAACGTACGCCACTGGATGGCGGCTATTTATCGTTCACTTCGATCAAAAAATTGCCACGGAAAAAAGATTCTATTTCTTTTTTTTTTCTTTCCCCTGTCTCTTTTTATTCGACCATCTGTACCAACGCATTATCGTCGGCTATAAATATATGTGTATAGTTGCAACATATACTTACATACGTGTACTATGTAGAAGCAACGTGCACTCTCGTCTTTGATTCCTCAGTTAGTTGCATACAGTGTTGTAGAAGACAATAAGACTTTTGTTCATTTTTTTTCTAATTTGTTCTTTCTTCTCTCTCTCTCTCTCTCTCTCTCTCTCTCTCTCCCCATTTTATCGCAATATCGAGAAGAATAATAGCTGTTTATGTTGAGGAACGTAGGACTAATCAGAGCGAGTCTTATTGTCGCAAAGTGCTTGATGGAAATGCGTGCATCGTCGAATAGAAAGTATGTCGGAAACGAAAATCGAATCGTCGAGAGTTACAATCCCCCGATGTGGCCGAAATGATTGTCAGAATTTTCGACAAATTTGAGTTTTTCAAATAATAAAAAAAGAAAAAGGAATTGTTAAAAATGTTTATAATAAAGTTAATGTTTATAATAAAGTCCGAGCAAGCCAATAGAATAGAAGGAGCTAAGAACGTTCAGGAGAATCGAGAGTTTAGAAACACTTGACCGGACGTGGATAATGGCTGGCCGCAGCCGAGTCCACCGACCCATCCTTACTGCGGCACTATGTTGCTGTCGGTGGGTGTACAATAACTGGGATTGCGGTTTCAGGATGATAGCCTGTCACGCCGCCTTGCAAAATGATTTTCGGTGGAAGTCGCTACAACGTAGAGAACATATTTGTTATTCGAATTTATAATCTTTCCGGTTTTATACATTGTTGATTCTATTAAATAAAATCTTTGTATTTCTTATTTCAAATAAATAGTTATCGTTTTGAAAGATTTTCATTCATAAGTCATATAATATTTACGCCTGTTTGTAGTAATAGTAACGGTAGCGTTAGTAGTAGTAGTCGAAAAACTGGTCCAGTCGAGTCGCGTGAATTCTCGGAATTGATATGGATCAGTGTGTCAGTGGAATAAATTTGAATGAAATTATATAGGTCAGTGAGAGTAGAGGTGTAAAGGGTTAATAACCGATTAATAACATTTATTATGAAATTGTATTTATAATTTAATGAACAAACGAAATATTGTAGGGAAGAAAAAAACACGTTTGGTTGGACATAGCTGTGTAACACGTATGACAAGTATGACACGTATGTAAAATATGTACAAATAAATATGTTACAAAGTAAAAGAAAAAAAAAAATAAGGAAGAAACTTGATCGTCACGGTCGCGTTGGGCACGTGTCCCGAAACAATCGGCCGTTACCGCGAGGAGCTTGTTAGGGCCGCAAGCGCAATCGTTCAATTATCATTCTAGTCGAAATAATGATAGCGGCAATATAAGCGGCATTGCAAGCGGCCACGAACTAACGTAATACCCCTTAGCATACTCGACGAAACTATGATTTTCTTGAAGAAATAGCTCGTACGCGATCTATGTGTTACATATCTAAATATAAATTGTATACGTCTATCTATTCCGA
Organism: Polistes dominula; assembly: GCF_001465965.1. Next base: position 615,267 of record NW_015149039.1, on the reverse strand, counting down.
AAGGTGGATCGGCATTGGCGCTATTAAGATGATTCGTTCCCTACGTGATCGAGACTGCACGCAGAAGAGGTTGATCTTACACGCTCGGAGATTGGAGAGGATCGAGAGTAAACGGACGGCGTTGATAGTCGAGCCATTAAGTGGGGGCCACGGTGCAAGCGTATTTCGCTATGGCTCGTTGAATCCACGCGAGCACTTTACATTCACGACTACTTAACGGCAAGCGGCAATGTTCGAGCATTGTTATTATACTACGAGTCATTATCAATCATCCTTCGGATGAATCGTCTCCCACCGTGAAACAATCTTCCGCGCAAATTTTATCCAAATTCAAATCTAACGAAGAGTAACGTAAAAACAAGAAACTTACTAAGATGCTTAATAATTTTACGATCGGATTATATAGCGCACACAGATATGCATACGGGATATTCGATAAACAATAACTTTGGGTTAAGGTAGTACCTCGTACTACTACGAGGTATCTCTTGGCTACCTAGACGGCGGCAGCAACTCGCGTGTTTCGTTTCTTCCTCGTCGTCGTCGCGTCACGATAGAAATTACTGGCCATCTCGGAAAATTAATGAAAACATCAATGGCTAGACTACGTAGATAGAGTCTACGCATAATGTAGGCTTTTTATCAGAACTCCTTGCTTGACTAGATAGAGAGAGAGAGAGAGAGCTAATGTCGTGTACCTTGGTCTGTCATAAATTACGTTAGGGTGGGTTCTTGCAACCATGCGAGGAAGAGCTTGTTTCCGCCTAGTCTTTGAACAAACTCAACTTATTTTGGACTTTGCTCATACAATATTGAAATCATTTTCTAACGGTTTTAAACAACACACAAGGAAGTATGTGAATTTGTAATCCTGATTATCTTCATATTAAGATATTCTTCTATGATAATTAAATGAAATTATTTCTTACAAAATATCATTATCAATGATTTTGTATAAATGTAATCGTAGGGTAGAGCCTAAAAATGTTGGTAAAAGAACTCGAAGAATTCGGAGCGATCGTTAAAATGATATCGAGGATGAATAAGCGGCGAATACGCGGAAGGTATCCTTCGATCTTTATTGGAATCCTCGGCGTAATATAGCAAACGTCTTCGCGCCGCAAATTATTCTCCCGGCGAGTAGATTTTATAGTGCATTAAAAGTAAACGGCACGGCTAGGCGATGGTGCGAGCACGAATCTTTTTACTGGCCCAATACCTATACAATAAATATATAAATATATATATAGGAGCACACAAATGCATGTATATTCCTATGGGAAATCTTTAACAAGGTGAGTCTCAAATAAAATAAACTTCTTTTTTTTTCGGTTGTAATCGAGAACGATAAACATTGCACTTAAAGGATTATCGACGTGATAACGAACAAAAGAAAATTGAAAAGTTTATTAGCGATGAGAACGTATCTTTCGTCTATGTACGAGAAAAAGGGTATGTACAAAATATGTACATATGTAAGGAAAAAGAATATTGTAATGTAAATAACAAAAGAAACATATAATAAGCCGTGTTCCCTAATAACTTTCACATACCTTGACAGAGAACAGAGACCGTGATCGTAAAAGGTAAGAGGAATACCATTATTGAACGTAACAAAAAAAAAAAAAAAAGATGAAAAAATGAGAGAGAGGCAAGGAAATAAAAACCGAGCGTAATTATGTTTACGAGCCGGTGGTGCAGTGCTGCGACAATAACTGCGGAAAGAGAGCGATCGAGTCGAAGGATGCCACGACTTCGTTCCGGAAATGGGCTGGAGGGTTGAAAAAGGGTTGCTTGCCAGTGCTATCTTGCTAATAAATATCAATTCTTCCTAATTATATCTCATTGTAATAGACTTGCAAATGATGGTTATAATAAAATGAACAAAAAGAAAAAAATATTCAAACACGGTTGATTTTTCTCGATGGGAGAGAGGAATAAAAAGTAAATATAATCTACAGTCTTCCATCTAGATAATAGTGTTCTCTTATTGGTTTGGTTGCTATTACGTTGTTACTGGATAACGAGCGATCTCTTCGATAATCTTGCATATTTTCAAAAGCTATATACGACTGTCACTCCCTCAAAAAAAGGTCGTTGAAAAAAAAAAATAATGGTTTTGCACACCGAAGAGTAGATGGTATCTATTATAAATTACCGTCGAAAGAGGACATCTCACTCGAGCGAGATGAGAGACCATCCTCTTGGTAAGATCTTCAAGAAAGATATACTCCGAGTCTTGTTCTTAACAGGTGCCTGTATCGGTATCTCTACGTGCTCGTCTTACTCTCTCTCCTGTATCATCAGTCGGCACTTCTCGCGACAAAATCCGATATTTTCCTCGGATCAAAATAGAGATAAAGAGAGCGAGAAAAAAAAGCGGGGGAAAAAAGGGTCGGCGTAGTTATCGGTTAGAGCTACCAGAAGCACACACACACACACACCGGCAACTTCCTATACTTTCGAGAAAGATGGAGCTTCTAAACGTCGGTTACCGTTCCTCTGCGATAAATAGATCTTAAGATAGGTATTTTGATAACTATTCTTTGCACCGTCTAGTAGAATTCATATCGTACCAAAATCATGCTTGCTCTAGCCGATACAAATCGTCCGACACCTTTTTTTCTCTCCCTCTCTCTCTCGTTCAATGTCAAAACACAGTTACGGACTCTCCAATTTCTCGATAACCTAACGATCGTTTTGCGAGCACCTGTAAAGGTATGTAATCACGATCATGGCAAAGTTAGAAGAGGGCTAGCGGAGAGAGCTAATGCATGTGCGGTACGTAATAATAACGACGATAAAGAAGCGTTCTAACGAGGCGTCGCGGGTAGACTGCTGGACTAGGCTTGAGAGTACTCTCGGCTCGTGTAGGGGAATATCAATGATATTTTATTGACCGAGCGCTCCTAGGCCTTCCGCCAGGTTTACCCTTCTCCTTCGGAATATGGCCGAGTAAATACGCAATTTACCATTCCGTCCGGAGGATCCTCGAGAGCAAGCTCGTATAACCGTGAAAGGAGCCATATAACAGGTGGATGAGACCAGTATTTTCCTCCGCTTGCTCCTGATTTTCTATTATGTCCAAATAATCCAAACGAAGAAAATCCGAATAGAATTGTATTGGCATTGGTCGAAGGATTGAGAAGAAAAGGATGACCATCGAAAGACAAAATCGATCTCACGCTCGAGTTTGAGAGAATCGATCGTCGAGAATCGAACGAAGATGAGCGAATAAAAAGAAAGGTAGAAGCAAAAGAGTTGCCCCTGGGCTGGCTGACTGGCTGGCTATCTCCCTCTCGCACGATCGCTTCGTTTTCTGCGGTCACAGCCGCTGGTTATTGTTTATTGCACCGGTCTTCGGTTCTCGAGAGCAGCCTCATGGGAACTCCTCCGGCGGCGGAATCATTTCCGTGTTTATTAGAACGCGGGGCCCTTCGCGAACTTTAATCTCTTTTCCTTATTCTACTAAGACCCTTCGAGAGAGAGAGACGAAGACGAGATCGAAAACCGTTGTGAGAAAGATACCAAGGATTTGGTTTCGGATCATCAAATCCGCTCTCGATCGTTCTACGACAATTATGGTTTTTTCATCTATTAGTTTTTCCAATAAGATGAATACAATTACGACGTATCTCGAGTCTCGTTGTCAGCTGCGATAGAGATATAAAGTTTCATTGCTTTAATATATTATATACGAAGAAATTGGAAAAAAGATTGTAATAAATTGTCTACAAAGTAGAGTTGAAAATATTTCTGAACAATTAACAGGTCGTCGCTTCGTTTAGTTCCGCATGATAAGATTGAAAGTTAAAGTTTATTCGTAAGATCGAGAGCACGTAAAAGTGCCGTAAAGATACAGGAAACGTAAGAAGGGAAAGATATAATGGATGAAACGATAATATCTAATAGAAGCTGGGGGCGATGATACGGGCCCAACCACGGTAAATTCAGATGCCAATTCCAGTTAATTCCATTAGTGTAGACCGGTTATAAAGTTGAAGCGCGGGAAGCCGACGTTGCCATTGGTTAGGAGACCGAATCGAGAAATATCGGGAGAGTTAACAAGAACAGGCGAGAGGAACAAATGTTCGTGGATTCTAAGAGAGAAGAAGAAGAGGAAGAAGAAGAAGAGGAAGAAGAAGAAGAAGAAATAGTTTTGATAGACGCGCATTAGGAATTAGCGCGATCTTGGTAGAAAGACGACCGATGGTTAGATTGGAAGATGAGCAAGAGAAAAAGAGAAAAAGGAAAAGAGAGGGAAAGGTCAGAACGATCCCTCTCGTACTCGGAGGATCTCGTTTAGATCAGAATCGGATACTACACTCTCGCGCAACGGAGACGTCTAAATCGGCACGCGGAAGAGACCAACGACCGATCGACTGCTCGAAGAAGGAGCAATGGTGGAAGGGGATCAAGTAGAAGAAGAAGAAGAAGAAGAAGAAGAGGAGGAGAGAGCGAGAAATAAGTAAAAAAAAAAAAAAAAGAAAAAAGAAAAAAACGGCAACTCCTCGCGTGACTACGTCCGAGCGGCCGACACGTAGGTACACGTCGAGCCCTGTCCGTGTTTATCAGCCATCACCCTCGGCAAACCGCAGCGGAAACGTGGACGAATAGTTTCCCCGTAGACTTCGCTGGTCCTTTCGCGAGTAACGCGAGAAACCGACTCCGTTCGAAGAAAAATACCTACGTGTTCGATATCGTATCCGATCGGCCCCTCCTCCACCTTGCTACCTCCTCCTTTGCCGACTAACCTAAACCTACGAGCACGAGCTCTACCCGGTGCGCATGTCTTCATAAATTTCTTAATTATAAAATATTGAATCGATCTTGCAGATGTCGTTTCTCCGACTGCAACTTTGTCGATCGAATCCAAGGATATTACCTTGTGCTGCGTACGTTTAAGTATACACCTGTCACATAAATTATCGATAAGTCGTAGAATTTGTAAAATGTTACTTTAATACTCGTGCAAATGTACCTATAAATGTCTTTATGTCCGTAGGTAATATCTGTATGATGCAAAATTAAAGAATTTTCATGGATTTACGCAGAGATACATGTGTTTTCAGATAAAGTACACGCGAGTTTACACTAAAGTTTATACGCGCATTTTTTTTTTTTTTTAATACTTTTTCTTTATATTTCATGTTGAAGTATCAATAAACGTAAATGCACGCACACGTATATTGACTTTGTGCTTGGATGGTTAATCAAACTCGAGCGTGCTTCCTCATCTTTTAACTATTCTAAAAGCAATCTGCGCTAATCTCCTTCGTTCGATAATCTAAGAGAGAGAGAGAGAGAGAGAGAGAAAGGAAGAGGAGAAATATCTTTCCGTATAGTCCCGTGTAGGAAGAAGCCCGTAGCCGCCTCGCTCGTAAATCGCAAAAATAATCGTCAAGTTCAGGCGTGAAGGTAAAGAAGGGAAAAAGGATTAAATAAATGTACACATAAGACAACGTACACGAACGTTACTAGATTGAAAAGTATGAACGCGATTAAGATCGCAGGTACATCGATTAACGGTTTATAAATACAACGCGTTATGGTTCGGTGTATCGGATTTATGAAAGAAAAAGAAATCTATAGATAAGGAAGAGGAGGAAGGAAACTAACCGGGAATACAAAAAAAAAAAAAAGAAAGAGAATAAAAAAGATCGCGCTCATTATGCCAAGTGGTGCAGCAGGTTGCATTCGTTACCGTGACAGCGACAATTTGTGGTCGGCTTTTGCCGCGTGCCGCGATGACGGCAATTACAAGGCCCGCCGTTCAACATCTCGCAAAACTACGTTTCTTCCCCGAGTTGTTCGCACGCGCGAAAATGCCGATGCGGAAGTAGAAGAGGGAAAACAGGAGAAGGGTAGAGGAGGAGGAATGGCATCGGGACTCGTTTTAATGCGATGCATCGTGCAACGCAGTGCAGCGCAACAGATCCAATGCGATCTCATGTTTAACAACGGCTTGCTCGCTTGCATTGCTCGCTTGCATTGCTCCTAGCCACCATGGTGTGATACGGTTATGTTTACAAATTCTATGGGCAAAGAGGAAGAGAGAGAAGAGTATCCGGGCATGTATCCTTATACGATGCAACCGTGCCACCCTCGCAGCGTCTTCTCGATCACGGATTAGCTCTCTCTCCGTTGCAGCATCGCCAGATGCATCTAAACCGAGCTCCCCCAACTCTCTCGGGATTTATCTTTTGGCAAATGCACTTTGTACCGACTTAACCCCGTCCTCCAAAGAACGTTACGATCAAATGTTACGATCAATTGGGAAATAGAAGAAAATATTTCAACGAGAAAATGTCTATTTGCTAATATTTACGATCAATTATGATCAAATGAATGACTAGACATTCGTTTCAATATACCTAACTACATATTTCATCGAGTATGTTGGGAGAAGAAACGAATTGCTACCGAGGGAGTGAGAGATAATTATTCGGTATTACCTGAACGCATTAAATAGCTAGCTAACGCGAGTTACAAGCTGGTGTCAAAATTACGTAAGACAGCAAAGCTAGTTACGCAAGTGGTCCAGTAAGACCACGTAGCAGCGATAATGGCGGTGGTAAGACCGGTAGGTCGTACCTATATTATAGTCACCACCTTTCTCGGAATCGCGAAAGTGACACTCGCGTTATTTCGGCTCGATTCGTAGAACGCTTTGAGTAAGGATACCCGTTACAAGGAAAGACAAGCGGAAGAGACGCAAGAGAAACTGAAAATGCATTTTCTTTGTCGAGGACAAGTCGAAGATAAAAACCGTTGATACGAACGAACGGCGAAGGACTTCCTCGAAGCTGAGAATTTGTCCGAAGTCGAAGGAAAAAAAGAATGAAAATGTGAATGAGAAAAAAAGAAGAAAAAAAAAAAATCTGAGAAAAAGGAAATAGACAAAGATGAAGTAGGACGGATAGAAAGAAAGAGAGAAGATTAGCACGTTTTACTTGTAGCGCGTCGAGGACAGCTAGCACACACAAAGATATACTATTACCAGCTTCTCGGTACTTCGATTAATTGGCCTGTACAGTTAGGACGTAGTATAACGATAAAAAAAGACAGAGAGATGAAGAGATGAGAGGAGCAAAACCCTGCGAGATCGCCGGAGGGGCCCTTTCGCGATTTAATTTATTGCACCGAGAGACGTTGGACCTTGTCGCGGTTGTCTCGTCCGCGATCACGACACCGCAAATGAAGACTTTTATGCTAATACTCGTACCACTCTCTCCCCTCCCTTTTTCCCTTTTTACTTACGCACCAAACAGGTGGAAAGAAAAACGTCTCGAGACGCTAACTCGCCTTTTGAGAACCATTAATTACGATTCTACGGAATGTCTAGATATGTGTACTTATACATACAAACGAAAATGTCTCTTTTGATTGTGTCTACCAGATAGGCAAGTATTAACGAGCTTGGCGCATATTCAAACTTTAACTACTCCGTACCTTTGTACCTTAGTGTGGTATCCTCGATAGAGAATTGATTTACGAGAGAGCTAAGAAGTTTATTGCTGGAGCATCGATAGGTGGACGATTTCTTTTCTAATTCCTTCTTGGTCAGGCCCTGCAATAATAATCCTCGCGTTAATAACGCCAACGTTCTTTGCCTTGGATTCTTACCTGCTATGCGAACGCGTGCTTTCACTTCCATGAGTTTCATGATCGTTTCAAAAATATATCGTCCATTAACGCGAGTGCCATCTTATTTCATCCAAAATGATCTAGACAAAAAAAAAACTAGAAACAATTTCTAACGCGTTTGTTATTTTTATGTTTCAGGTAAGTGGCCATCGAGTTAATCGAGCACATAAATCGATACATACGTCGATTCTGTCGATCCCGAAGAACACAGTAAGAAAATTTCCATTCTATCGTTTCGATTGAATTCAGACCAAGTTGTAGTCGGTTTTACGTACGTCTGCATCGTTCAAAGTCGCTCGCTCCTAAACACGGCGAAGGCGATTTATACTTGTCGGGAATTAGCATAAACGGTTTGTTTAAAGCGTGCCAGCGTACCAACGTAAAAGAGAGAGAGAGTCGATCTTACCACTCAATCGACACCCCGTTCTCGCCCATTCTGACTCACTATCCATTCTCTTATGTCACGAAGTCGTATAATAAGCTCAATACGAGTTTTACCATTTCTAACATCCTTCTTCTTTTCATTCTTCCTTCCTTCCTTCCTTCCTTCCTACCTTCCTTCGCTATTTGTAAAAGAATAAAACACGGTTTCTATGAGATCTTTTCTAATGGCCGATTTCATGATCCCGATCGTGAGATAGATAGAAAGAAAATCCATTGAGAAATCTCACCTTTGATGACGTGTATTACGTATTCGAGAACTCTTTAAGTATCTTGCAACGTTAATTGCCAAGCAGCTAATTGCCAATCGCAGCTACCAAGGTGCGATTATTTTCTTGTCATTTTTATCATTTTCATTGTTCTCTTTTTTCTACGCGTATCTACGTTTCTACGCTTAATAATATATATATGTAAAATTATAGTATGTTATAAGTATTATATAAAATGGTGTTTGTATATCGTATACGTCATACAAAGTTGCGAGAATTTAATTGAAATTATTGCCGATAAAGGCTGTATTTGGATTTCTAGGAAGTGATAAAACGCATGCCAAAGGAAGAACGCGTTCGTTTCATTTACTTGTATTAAGTCGTCCATCGTCTAACTAAGATGAGAAAGATACTCGAAGGTAGTTGGGGATCCGGACTAATCGTGGTTTAATTAAGCGAGCCTAGCACGTATCGACTCTCGTCACTTTTTAGTCGTACACTTTAATGCAACTACGCCTTTCTCGCCATAACGATTTAAACTCTTTCTTCGTTACACTTGCTTAGTCTCGCACTTCTCTCGCGGAGAATAGATAACCCCAAGGACCCTGTGCTGCACCAGTTATTCTACCTTGTTCTTCTCCTTTTACTTACTTCTTGGTAGCATCAACTGAATAACGAAACGAGAATATCGCGTTACTCGTAATTTCCAAGTGTCCAGCAACGGATACAAATTAAAATCGTCTTTCTTTTCGTGTAAGAACGAGTAAGAGAAGGAAGACTAATGGCATATGCGAATTGTTTGACGAAAGGAAAGAGAGATGCAGGCGTCCTTGCCCCAGGATGCAGGAGGACACGAGGAGAACTTGCCTGCACGGTGACCTTTGCACTTTGCGGCCGGTGCACGACGTCTGTCCTCTTCTCCATAAATTCATCTTCCTACTTCGATAGAAAGGGAAGATTGGTGTAGTGAATGGATCTTCTATCTTCCTTCTTTCTATTTCAATGGCGTGCATACAAGGTTAAGAAGGATGGAAAATGGTCAGAGAAACCAACATACAAACTTTATTCTCTATACAAAGATTTGATTTATATTCTACTCGGAATTTATCGTTTCTTTTATTCGATTTTATTCAATTAATGAAATGTATAACATAATGATCGATTATTTTAATGAGCTATAATTAACGAAGATTATAAATCTTGAAATACGAAATCATTCCAAGTAATAGGTCGAAAGAATTTCTTCGAGAATAAGAGATGAAAAATAAAAAAAAAAAAGATTAGAGCAAACTCGATCGAAACAGATTCTAATCGTTGATCAATTTAGTTTTTGATCGTAATCGCGGCACACGTGCCAACTAATCTCGTAACTACGTAACATATAGCGGAATACGACGGTGTTATGTGTGAAATTTAACAGGGCTCTTTGCGTGGATTTTGCAAATCATACGATTACTTCATTGCCTGGTGTTGCAGCCGGAAAGGAGCGTGAAATGGAGTACGCACGGTTCGAGAATAAATGTGAACGCGTTATCGGCCGTCAACGAGCACCACGAATATCGTAAAAAGGAAGCGTATCGAGTGAAACAACAGATAAAGAGAGAGGAGGAAAGAGAAAAGTAGAGCAACTAAATATATATCTAATGTAAGAAAGAGAAAGAGAAAGAGAAAGAGAAAGAGGGAAGTATTCGTCGAAGATTCTCTTGGATCATTTGGCGAAAGTGCGCGCACGACCCACCGTTTCCTTTTTTACGAGCGAGCGAGCGACCGACCGACCAACCGACCGGCTGTTTTGCTGCAGGTGCATCTCTGCTGAGAGAAACGATTGAGAAAGGAAGAGAGAGAAAGACGAGGCCAGCCCAGCCACCGGTTAACCCAGGTCAGGACAAAGCCTCGAGCTACGATTCGGTATTTTTCGTGGATCCTGTTTTGAGAGTCCGAAAGAAGAAACCCGTTCGATCGGATCTAAGGATCTTATCTCTACAACGAGCTGGATTTAAATCTTCTATAAATACATTTCGAACCTCTTCTAACCATCTTCTTTTCCTACAATATTTATGCAACGTTATATTATTATCTTTTTATTTTTCATTTGAGCAATTTCAACAACCTACTCAACAAGATTATTTTGTAATAGAGAAATCTTTAGATTAATAACACAACTGCACAATTTATCCAGTTAGATTGAAGTATTACCTACAATTTTTGAGAAGGAAAAAAAAGTTAAAAAGGGAAAAAAACATTAGATATACATGCCGCACAGTTAGTTTCAATAGTAAAACGGTACACGAGAAACCATATATTTTTAAATACGAATCTTATACAATTAAAAGAAAAAAAAAAAGAAAAAATGATTCGCGCCGTTAGAAAGATATTCATTTTATTATCATCGAACGTAGAAGAGAATTATATCTATACAAAGATATACTCGCAAATACGTATGTCAGATGTACGCACCTTCGAACCTTCTTCCGGGCTTTAAGGCTGCCTCGCCTTCGCCTAGCGGATGCAACTCGTTCCCGTTTCTCTGGCGTCCACTTCGCTGCAAGAGGACTATAAGTACAAGATAGAAAGAGAGAAAGAGAAAGAGAAAGAGGAAGATATGCGATCTGGCTTCCTCCCTTCAGGCTACTCGGAGTACCACCAACGCCATGACGGTCAAGTCGATCTTTCTTCGATCGTACTGTTCGTTCGTGAATCGTTCGATATTATCTCGAAACCAATGACGAAGACAAAACGTACAATACGTTTAATAAACCTAACGCACACTAGAATTTCAATAGAAAATTGTTGCTAAATTAAATAGTTTTGTAAAGTGTATATTTGTGTTAGTTATAAGAGAAACGATGAAACAGTGGCACGCGCAAAACCACGAGGAAACTCGCGATCCATCGAAGGCGCCTCGATGTTGCATGTAAATAAGCCATTCGCGCGGCTGTTATTAGCGGTCTTTCGTGACGGCCGCAAAAATCTACTCTCCAGGAACGTAACATCTCGTTCGTGACGTTCTTTCCTCTTCCTTTTCTACAATTTCTTCTTCGATACTTTCATTTTTGCCATTAATTTTTTCCTCAATACTTCCCATTGGAAAGGAATAACCTATTTTGCTCGTATACATAGAAGAAATGAAGATTTTTGACAAATAAAACGCGCGAGAATTGAAATCAAATAAATGATATGTATTAAAAATGTGAAAATAATGGAAGGTTAAGTGGAATGGTTTTCTTGTTTGAACAAAGACAGCAGGCATCTCTTCGGAGATCTGTTCGGTGGTACACCGGGGTATTTGAGGAAATCGTGTTCGAGAAGGAAGGAAGGAAGGAAGGTTCTTGCTAAGATAAGAAGAAGAAGAAGAGAAGCGCGCACCGAGCTACAGACTCTCGAAGGTCTAGAGACCTTAAGGACAACGGTTCTTAGAAGTGCAACAGAGCTGTAATCGCTCCCCCGGTGCGGCCGTTATAGTATACGAATCACTGTCGGCAGAAAAGTAGGAGCCCGCGGGCTCCGCAATTTCCGTAAATACACACTGAAAACACCACCACCGCCACCACCACTACCACCACCATCGTTCACAATCAATGCTATCTTCTTTCCTTCCAAAGAATCAAAACAAAAAAGAGTAGGAAGTGACGAAGAAATTCCAATTGGTACCTACTTCGTGCTAATTTTTACAGCTACAAAATTTCATCGAATTTGTTAACATATGAAATGAATAAATGAATAATGAAAATGCATTTATATAACACATGGGCTGAAATGTCCCAGGCCTCACACATATATGGCTTTACTAGGATTAAATTGAAAAAAAAATAACGTTGAAACCAAAGTTTGGCTTGATAAACATTATTCGGACTCTGCAACAGGAAAATCAATCGTTGAGAAGAGGTTTGCTAAGTTTAATCGATGTGAAATGAGCGTCGAAGATAATGCACGCAGCGGACGACCAAAAACATCAAGAAAGTCTACAAAATAATTTTGAATGACCGTAAAGCAAAATTGATTGAGTTAGCTGAGACTCTAAAAATATCAAAGGAACGTGTAGGACATATAATACATGAATACTTGGACATGCGAAAGCTGTGTGCTGCGCATGCTCACAATCGATCAAAAGAAACGATGGCAAAGTTGTATGAATTGAGCTTCGCTTTGCTTCCCCATCCACCGTATTCTCCAAATCTGGCCCTCCGTGATTTTTTCATGTTTTCAGGTCTCAAAAAAATGCTTCGCTCGAATGAAGAGGTTCAGGTTATCGCTGAAACTGAGGTCTATTTTGAGGCAAAAGATAAATCGTTCTACAAAAGTTGTATTGAAATGTTAGAGCGGCTCTTGAATGATTGTATTTCTCTTTATGGAGATTATATTGATAAATAAAGCAAAATTTTGAATGAAAGAAACCTTGTTTTCTTTGTTAGACCCGGGAATTTTCAGCCCATGTGTTATCGAATAATTTTCGATGGCACAGAAAAAAGTCGCACGAAAGCTGCTTTCCGTTGTCTTTTCTGTCATTGGCCGGACCAAAGTTGTAATTTTGATAAGAAATAAAAACTTATTTAAAATAAAAAAAAAGTTATAATTTTGAGCTATCCTCGTTGTCCTAGTCGAACACCGTTGCGATAATTTATCTTGATCGGATGTAAGTCGAGCGCGCAGAGTCGAGCGCAGAGTCGAGCGCAAAGTCGTGCACTCGATCCTGAACACCGGTATGGACTTTCTGGACCACGCGCGCGAGTTCTGCAGACCGAGAAATCGTTTCTCTGATCGGCAATGTTGCGACGGACACGTGCTCGGCAAACAGAAACGAAAGGTTCCTTTCGATCCTACTACCATTTCTACTATTAATCATTATTATTATTACGAATGCACCCTTTTGAAAAATGCACCTATTACGTGCATACAAAGTGTATATGAAATAAGGTTGAAATGCGATGCTAGGCATCGAACGAAATATGAAAGAAATTGTTGTAAGTGAAGCGTCAAGGCCGCGAGGGCTTTTATTCCTCTGGCTTTATCATCGTTCGATTATCCTTTGGATTCGTGCTGGTGGCAAATCGAGATCGAGCGCTCCTCCCATATCGAACGAACGATCCAATCGTACAACGTTGATCCGCCCTAAAGAGAACACTCCTTTTATCGTTTTAGCGGCTCTTTCGTGACTGTTTCGTGCTTAAGAAGATATATCAAGCGTTCTTCTTTATCGATCCATCTATCTATCTATCTAACGTTTCGAATACGTGACTATATACTACTCTCAGGCGAAAGGGGCACGTCGTTCGTTCCCATTAGCGAGACGATCGTCGTCGTTATCATCCACTTTTTCCTACAACTGGGCGTGAAAGAGACGAAACAAGCAAGAAAATCAGTTGTATGCGAGCAACCAACACGAGCACCAATGCGAGCACTATTTTGTTCATTGCTAGCTCTGAACCTATCTTTCAGGTGTCGACTAATGAGAGCTGCTACCGTTCAACGTTCTCGCCTACAGAGTCCGCGCGATGCAAAACCGGCCCCGTCAAAATAAAAGATAAACCAAATTACTTCCTACGAGTTGCGAATCGTTAAACCTACTTTCTTCGAAAGATCCTACGTAAGATGTTTGTATCGTTCCGTTAACGGTGAACCGACGAGCCTTCCGGGAAGACTTAAACATGCGTCCTCGACTATGTTTCGATATTTCTTTTGCTTTGACACTCTATTTGTAATATAATACAAATTTATACAAATATATCTAATTGACTCGATTTAATTGTATAATAATGCCATTGATAATTCTCACGGCATTAAACGCGTTACTATAAAATATTTCAACTATTTCTTTTCACTATTATCGTATTAATGATTTATGTAGATTACTACCTTAGATACGTGTAAATTACTAGGGGAAAAAATTTATAGGTAAGAACTATCACGCGAGGGGGAAAATAAAAAAGAGGCAATAAAAAAGAGTGCGCCACGACAGGTGTCTTCGTCGCGTAGTCACTAACCAACCTAACGCGGCAGGTCAGTTTTCTTCTTTGGTGCACGTACACTGGAATAAACTGCTAGCACGTCTTCCACGTTAATAAGCTATCAACTAATACTAAATTAAACCAACTAAAATCACTATATAATATATAATATTATAGTAACTTTGGTAATAGAAATTTTCTTAAAATTCCTAATATTGTTTATTATTTCTGAATACCATGTATTACACTAAAAGATTTTATGGTTAATTATAAAACATCTTGTACAACATAGTCTTTTCGAACCGGATCTATAAGAAATCTAAAAGATCGTTAAAAAATCTCTTAAAAATCGTCCGAACGTTCTTTCCTCAATGTCCTTGAATTCTGTTCGTTTTATTTTATTTTATTTTTTTTTTTTTGCTACTCTACTCATTATCTTCGATCGTTAACAACGTTCTTCGGAAAAATCACGATCGTTTCCCTTTGAGTATCTATCAAGTTATGGTTGTATTCGTGTACGCCAGTTAACGCGACGATATCCGTGCGAGATCTCGAATAAATCTCGTTTTACGTCGTTCAATGGCGGGCGAGGGAAGTATTAGTATGCGATCAACGTTACTTATAAACTCTTTCTTTACGTTTTTTTTTTTCATCCTTTTCTATTTCTCTTCCTTTCTCTCGGTAAGCAGTACGACGAGGACTACCATGACGACGTCGACAACAGTGTTTCGATGCTGACTTCACGCGATTAGCATTGTCATTAGCATAATAATCTATAGGACCGGTGCATACTACTCGCGATGGTGTGTTGCATGGGAGAAAGGGCGCCTATGTAATCTATGAGGCAACGGTTCTCTCTCGTTCAAGGTTCGCTAACGTAAACAATGCAGATCTATCGTTAGATCGACTATCGATTCTAATCTAATTTGTAGCTTTTTAATCGTTGAAAATTATGTTACGCTTCGATATAGAAGAATACTAAGATTTCTATCATTTGAAATAATTACTTCAATATTTTCATGAGAATAGACAAATTGTCTAATTCGTACTTTCATTGCTACATAACTTATGTTTCAAAATAGTACACCTAAATTCTATCTTATTAAAATTAAAGAATGGAACACGTAAATGTAATTAAAAATGAACAAATAAATTCCGTGCAAATATCTTGCAGACATTCGCACGATACGATCATACGACTAATCATTTTTCTCTCGTTGATAAGAAGACATTCCATGGGGAAAAATAATATATAGTAATGAGATCGAGTTGAAAGACGAGGAGTTTCTCTATCGTTAACTGCACTGACGACAATAAAGAAGACGACAACGACGACGTGGGATCGTCCTTGTCTTTGCTCCCGCGGCCCCCATTGTCTTACGTTCGCCGACTTACTTTGCTCACTTCCATCCGGTAACCATCGAAAGTGGATTACTTTGCTTAACAAATTGCAAACATCCAATCCTAAGATATTGGTTTGTTTGTTGTTAAAAATCTCTTCTTTAATCTGGAAAAAAGAATATTCAATTAAATAAATACATAACAGTGTTGAAGCATAAAAAACGAGTAGACTCGATATTCAGTTTCAAGACGAATTCAATTTTTGCGGATTGATTCTACTGATGACAAACAATAACCTGTGAAAATCAATATCTGGTGCAATCTGTGACTCCTACACTGTACAACTGAACGAATTTATGCAAGTATTCATCGAACAAATAAATAAACGAAAATAAACGCGTACGTAGAAGAAAAAAAGAAACGTTAATATTTAGCAAAAGTTGTAATAAAAACGTGCATCCATCTCTTTATCTCTTTTCTTCACTCTTTCTCTCCTCTTTTCTAAACAAGTTTGAACAAAGAAGCCCCGTTTCTCACGAAGCACCTGGTTTTCCCTCGCACGTGCTTGCCTCGTAACGAAACTCCGACGTGAGTAATCATAATTATCACATAATTCTCGCCCATACTTTTTACGTATATACGTACACGCATATATGTATATCACGAACGTTAGCTCGCGACATCGATTTCGCAAATATTTCCCAGAGAAAGAGAGAGAGAGAGAGAGAAAGATTGGCAACAACAACCTTTCGCAATTCAAGTTAGAGAAAATAATGCTACTGGAAAAAGGAGATTATTATTAGTAGTATGCTTTTATGCACGACGATTCGAAGCGTGAAAAAGACTTACTTGATCTTTGAACCGATTCAATTGGTCCTGACTTCTCTTAATGCGATAATTACTATGAACGTTCGAGCATGTCGATGTTATAAATATATATTAAAATCATGTTGTAAATTAAAACGCTTAATATAGAAAAGTAATTAGTTAATAAAATGATTTTACTTGATTAAATCGGAAGAGAAAGGTTTACTTACTTAGTTGGGCTCAACGTACCGATGAATCTCTTCCTCTTCAAAAAAAAAAAAAAAAAAAAGACGACAGATGTATGCATCCATCGATGAGCGTGCAAGTTCGTCTGAAAATTGAATATTAATATTGCAACGTTAAGTAGTAGTGAAAGAAATGATTTGAAAGTTGAGAGAGACACGTGTTTATTTAAGTTGCTCAGTTGACGTTTGTGTAGCGACTGACGCGTATCAATGTCAAAACAATATCTTCGGAAAAATTGTTTGTTTATATTATCATTCTTTCTTCCTCGCACGCGCATATATATAGAGTATACTCAATACATATGTAATATACCGGTTCCTCGACATCATTTATTACGGTTTTTTGCTAGAACTGTTATTAATTGTCTCACAGATTATATTTCAACTGATAAATCATTATACGTGAAAAGATATTTGAAATTGGAATTGTCCATCCGTTGTATCTGATATATAAAGTATGAAGGTGTGTCGCGTTGATTGGTAAGGTCTTAAACAAAAGGCATATTAAGCATCCCCGATTTCCTTTATTATCCCTTTCTGTGGCCTCCTTTTTTTTAATGGTCTCGAAGAACCTTACGCGATGGGAACCGCGAGATAGGGTCGAGCACATTGATTTTAAAGAATGCCAAATTACAGGAAGCGAGAGGTCAAATTAGTTCAAAGGCAAGCCGTGGGGAACGTTCGGTGCCGAACTTGGCCGACAAACGCAACGGCGATGCACCTGTGCGTTCCACACACTTCTCTTCTTCGTTACTATGGATTTACAATCGAACAGAAAATTTTAATATTGTTACGAAAGTGTTATTTATAATTATCATTAATCGAGTAAAAAAGTTGTATCTCGAAGATAATTATACATCACACTTGTATAAGAAGAAAATGAAAAAGATAATAATAAAAGATTTACGATAATTGTAATATAAGATAATACACGTAGAAACGAATGTAACATAGAAGCACAGATAGATAAGGATGCATGCACGTGTGTAGATATACGTATTCATTAAAGGCCTCTTACGTAAGCAATATCTCATCGCGTAGCTACTACACGTAGAAAATCATTTAAGCGTGAAATTCATTAGGTCGATTTATCGAGTCAAGCGCATTATGCTAAAGATGATTATTACCGGTAAGAATAGCGAAAGCTCCATTCTCGATACACAATCGATCGATCGATCGATCGATCGAGTTTTTCTTAGGGAATTCAAAGGCGCCACGTTATAACGACTATCTCTACCATAGTCGGAACACGTTTAGGTTAGCGAGATCGTGTCGAGCCTTGGAATCGATACGTGACGTCGATCGGCGGACGGGAGTTGGTCAGCGTGCAAGAAGGTGCAAGCTCGAGTAGAAGAAAAGGACAACGACGACGGTGAGGTCAGCTGAGGTTACCACCAGCGAAAGCGTACCTAACGCTTTCGACAAAACTTATACGCTCCTACATGCAAATCTCGAACACACGTCTATTACCAGAGTGACACCGATTTCGTTCGCCTTCTATATCGATTCGATCTCCATTTCGTAATGTACCAAAGGAGACACGTTTCAATTTTTTACATATCTTTTTTTTCTTCTAATATTTGCTATTTCCAACGAAGCTAACTTCTTAATACCAGCTACGAAATTGTTGTGCATTATTCTCTCGACAATTTCCTTCCTTACTATTTTATAAATTGTACAAACTATGTGAACGTATTATGCAATATGTACATATAAAGCGAGACTAGCAACCAGTTAGAGACCACGTTTAGAGAGACACGGTAGGAGCCATTTATTTTCACAAATTCTCTTTTTCTCCTTTGTAATATATTATAACGTCTGCTTCAAAGTAGTAATGTAAAAATTGCAATATATAAATTCGATAAAAGAAGAAGAACGATCGATTATTATCGAAAGGACTAATTTACTTTTGCACCGCACGAAAGTCATTTTTCTAGAGTGTAAAGAGAAGAATCGGCAAGAGGTGAGAGGAAAGGGAGGAGAAGGATGGAAGGTAGGAAGGGTGGTGCTGCCGGTGTAGAGATACTCTCGCACACGTACACCTTCGTGTACTCTCCCTCTTCAGGTAGATAGGCGTGTACGTTGAGCCGCCGTCGCCGCCGCCGCCGCCGCCGCCGCTGTTCGCTTGGGAACCCGACGCGGAGCACGTCCTTGACCGGGTCTATCGTGTGACCGATCTCCCGCGCATCACAATGCTCCATCCTCTCACCCCTCAACCACCCTCGACCACCCTTCGACCCTGGAGCCACCTCTCCTCGCTCGTACTTTTATGCGTCCACTTTGTTTCTTTATCTCTCTCTCTCTCTCTCTCTCTCTCTTTTACCTTTTTGTTTTTAACGCAACCCCGTTGGAAACGTACATTCGTGCTGTTTGAAAAATATTCGCCAAAGAAACAATGTGGACGTGTGCGTGAGAGAAAGAGAGAGTCAAAAAGAGATGGATCGATCTCTTCCTCTTCTTCTATGAAAACTCTCTATTGTATATCTTAATAATTAGTATGACGCATAACGTATAGCGAAACACGTTGGGTCTCTAGGTTAATCATTCCTATTTCCAAGAAAATTTCAATAAATTGCATCGTTGTGTTTTCTATATCGATGAAAAACGAAAAAATATAAAGACACAAGTATCGATAGGAGTTATCTGTAAAAATATTGAGAACCACTGGCCACAGTTGAAATAGTGGGAGTAAACTGGGAGTAGTACTGGGTCCTCGCTTAGGACGTAGAGGCCGAAGGGAAAGAGGAGAAGGTAGAACACTGAGACAATGGAGCATTAAAGCCACGGCGTGCTTTTCTAGACAGGAAATTACAGGGATCACGCGGAGATTGACAGAAAAACGGGCCCGGACTGCTCGCGGATAGCTAAGAAACCGCGCTGTTAAGCACGATACGCCAAAGTCTTCCACGTCATACGCGAAAACTACCCTTTGATCAAATCGCTATTTGATAAAACAATAATCCGATTCATGGATCTTCGCGAATGTTCCTAAAAAAAAAAAAAAAAAGAAAAAGGAAAAAAGTAGATCTCGGTAAGAGGTAAGAGAGAAGAAAGACGAGAGCTGCCGAGAGACATCGATGACGTACGGCGTCGTGGCCATCCATTACCAAGGGGGACGATAAATTCAACCCCGGCCAGTGTGTGTTGACCGGGTGAACTCCGGAGAGGAACATCGCGAGTGCCGGTGGTGAGCCTCTCGGCTAATAAAGAGGATAAGGATAGAACGTTGGAGAGAGGAATAAAGGGGGAATCAAGCGGGATATTGGCAACATTAAGTATAAATGCAACCTACCGAGATTTATGTTCGACAAGGAGAAGAAGCAGAAGAGAAGGATGAAGAAGAAGAAGAAGAAGAAGAAGAAGAAGAAGAAGAAGAAGAAGAAGAAAAGGAAGAGGAGGAAAAGAAGAAGAAGGAGGAAGAAGAAAAAGAAGGTGGAGGAGGTTCGTCGTGGCAGAAGGGATGAGGTCGCCGCGAGGCGTAGCGGAGACCACACGGAGAGTTGAGTTTGTTCGTGGCTCGTGGGGGGCCCTTCCTTCCTTCCTTCCTTCCTTCTTTCCTTCCTTCTTTCCTTCCTTAGCAGCTAAAACCTTTAACACCCTTCCAACAATTTTTTGTCCTTTCCTTTTTATCTCTCTAATTTTTTCATCAAAACTTTATCCTATCAACATTTTTCTCCGATTGCGAAACTATCCAACGAAGGAAGAAACATCGTTTCTTTTTTAATGTCGTTCCATTAGACTGATGACATTTTTAATTTTTTCTTTTTTTTTTTTTTTTTCAAAAATTTTCGATTAGATAAATCTAACGGTGGAAGGATGGTTTGCGAAAGAAGGTCACGTGGATAATTAGATAAGGAATGCAATCGTCTAGGAGCAATTTTGCTCATTCTATCTCACGTATGGCCATCTTTAGTAGCGATTGATTATGATAGGCTCGTTCTCCCGCGCGCGAACACACGAGTGCTGCTTGCTACTGCAGAAATTGCATCGTTTCGCTTTCACATGTCGGATGCGGTCGGAACGACGATCCTCGTATCCCACTTTGCGTGGATCTTTTCAAGAGAAAGAGACGAAACCGCGCTCCCATTCCTCCTCGATTTCGACAGCAACTCGAACGTCGGACTCTCTTGAGCCATCAAACGGTACCATCTTTGACGAATCGAAAAAATCCAAGATCAAAGTTCTCCACACCTTCGATCAAAATCAAATTGCAATTAATCTTTCGTTAATTCGTTAAGGTTTTTTTTTTTTTTTACAAAGAAGAAGAATTATTCTAATCAGCATAACTCGAGTTATGATATGAATGAAATGATATTTCTGTAAGGAAATGAACTAATTAAGATCGTGACAAGAAATAGTACTTGTCTTGTACTCTTCTCCCCGTTGGTAATTTAGAAGAACGTAGACGCAAAAGGAAACGAAAAGGTATCTCTCAGTGGCGTCGGAGAAGACGACAAGCTTGAGTCGAGTGCTCCTCTCTCGAAGATCGATGAACATCGTTCGAACACGTGTTCCAAGTGGCCCAAGACGAAAACAGAAGGACGAACGCGTTCGTTATGTTCGTTATGTCGGCCGGCCATAAAGCTAACCTGCCACTCTTGCATACGTAACGCGTAACGTTGCGCAATCGTTACGGATATCGCGTCTAATGATCCGCCGCCACCCCCAGGCCCCCGCAAAGTCTCCCAGAGAGAATCCTGATCGTTGCTAAACAAGCGAACCGGTTCCAACCTCTTTACAATGTGATCGACATTTTACAACTAACGCATTCTACTTTTTTTTTCTGTTGTATTTTCTACGTGTTCTTCCTTCTTTCATTTTATCTTTTTTTCAAAGCAAACACCTATCGATGATGCATTTATTATTATGCAAATTCCTAGAGTCACATTTTCCTCTAGTATTATCTAATACACAGGTAATTTATTTTTCATCGCATTGATCGTAAAATAAAAAAAAAACAATAAAAATAAAAAAAGAGTATTAAGTAATAGAGATTTGTGTAAGAGACGAAGACTCTTTCTTGTGATTTCTCACTTACGATATAACTGTCAGGCGAAAGAAACGAAGTGCCAGGAGAGAACAGCTGATCACGGTAAGATAACTCATAACTTTATAAACAGACCGCATTCTTTTGGATGTACTTGCGTACACTTTCTACGACTTACGTATCTACGTAGACCGAACCGGCCTAAGAACATAAATGTACGGGTATTCAAGAGCTTACGCATTAATTATGAGAAAACGAAATAGACCAACACCTACGCTCACTCTTTATCTCTTTTTATTTTTATTTTTCTTTTACTTCGAAATTTACATCGAAATATTTTATCTATCGACTTTTACTTGCGGTGATCGATCGATACGATGTAACTCTAAATACGCAAAATAACCATTCGAATATTGAAATACATTCTAATAACTATTAATATTAGGTTTGTTTTTTTTTTTTTTTATTGGAAAATCATCCATTATTTTGTTTCGTTTAGTTTAATTAATGAATCCTATCCACATACTTATAATATTAACGATAACACTCATCAATGCAATATAAATCTCTGTAATAAAACATTAGAAAATTGACAGATTTGTGCATTCGTATCAACATTTAGATATCTTTACAAAAGACTTGATTAAACGATTATACACTTACTTCGCGAGTGACTCTTATCATCGAGAGATCTTATTAAAATCATCTCGACGAGCTAAGTAATACAGCTGTTATTTATCGTAAGGAGGTGTTCGAAACGAATAAGGAGAATAAATGGCAGAAAAAGAAATAGAAGAAGACGAAGGAGAAGAAGTAGAAGCAGAAGAAGAAGAAGAAGAAGACGTTCGATGCAAGTATGGGGCATCGACCTATCGAGATGGCCGCTCCTACCGGAAGCGAATCTAAACCGATCCTCTTGTCCCTTAACAAATCTCTTTGCTTCTCTCTCTCTCCCTCTCTCTCTCTCTCTCTTTAGCTTTCTAGATCATTTCAGATACGCATTGCCAAAGAGAAGTCGTGTGACATATCCAACATAGAAAAGTTTCTACCGTTTGGCTGATTTTTCTTTTTCGATGCTTTCAATTTCTTCAAATCTATTGTACGACGACTCGTTCTATAAGATATACCTCGTGTACCGTATTTGTGTTTAATGTTACATCGAGCACCGACAATTGACATTGATTTCTCGCGCACCACAATGCACATTGTACCTTTTTTTTCTTAACCAACGGCCATTGTGCAACTGAAACACAGAATACTTTTAGATCCCAGCAATACTGCCAACTGAACATTTCTATTCTCATTAAAAAAAAAAAATAGACAAGAAAAAAATGATTACAAATGTACGTTCTCGATCATTTACGAACATCCGGTAGTGTCAATACCTTCGTAACACCTAATAAATCGAATCAAGTTAATCGTTCGGCTTGGGTTTTGTTTTATAGAATATTTGTTTCTATGGTTTGATTCTTCCATTTAATTCTTCGTGTTGTTAAAGCGGATGACCGACCAACCGACCGGGCAACGGCCGGACCCAGGTGGTTGGTGCGTTCATGCCAGGGACTGAGTTGCTTGCTATCGTGAGTGGCTCGCGAGCTACTTAAGTACACTAGGGCCAACCAAGTTGCACGTATATACTATAGGTTATATCCATATATATGTATGGGACGCGTGAACCGTCAGCGGCATACCGTGCCGCTATCAATTAGATTAGAGGATTTATTCGCGGTTATCCGGGCTACAAAGTCGCGTATCGCTATGCCAACTCGAGCGTATAAGAGAATATACCTACTCGCATACCGGCAAGCGTACAACTACATATGTACAACTTTTCCACCGTTTCGCGCCTATCTCTTTATTGGGGAAGGATCCTTCATCCTTTTCTTCCTTAATATTATACATGTACAGCAACGATGAGCGAGAGATAAAGAAAAAGCTAAGAGGAATGAGACGACACGTGCTCTACGAAGTAGCATCAGCACCAGCAGTCGCAGTTATATACCAATGAGATTCCCTCGTTACACCATGAGTTATTTATTATATATGAGACAAGGAGAAAGAAAGAAAGTAAAAAAGAAAGAGAGAGAGAGAGAGAGATTCTATTCCAAGATGTCTCCTCACTCGACGTCAGGACGTATCGAGTGAAGAATTTCTCTCTATATGTTATCGTTTTCTTTGCTAAAGATACGTCATCGGTTTTCTTCCTTCCTCTTTTGATTTTTTTTTTTTTTTTTTTTTTTAATATATCCGATCGCAGTCGAGCGAAAAGATAGAAGGATTCTTTTGGTAAATTTCTTCCACCGGTTCAAGGATATTATTATCGTCATTATTATTAGCATAACGTGGATGGAGGAGATTAATGTTAACGAGAACGTATCCTGCTGCTTTCTTTCTTCTTCTTCTTCTTCCACTTTTTTCCTTTTTTCTTTTCTTTTTTTTTTTTTTGTTTTGTTTTAGCGAGCGTAGGAGACGCACATTCCTATCGAGCACGAAACAAATCGAGCTATTCGCAAGACAGGTAGAACATATACCTACACTTAACTATATACTATATATATATATGTATATATGTGAGCACGCGTATATCGTGATTAAGCGTGTCTAATGCGCTTTCTCCGTGCGCACGAGATCACGCGAAAAGGGAAGCCATACGTTTTCTTGGAAAACCCGTTATCGCAGCTTCCTCGATATGATCGAATTAATCGAATTGAAACGATGCACGAAAGAGAACCGATTCTCTATCCATTCTTCCTTTTTCTCAAACACCTTCGAACGATTGCTTCACTTAAGGATTAACGTAGCACGCGCTTAGATATCCGCCTTTACTTGTGAATTTATATCTAGATTTTACACATTTTATGTTTGTTTGTTTTTTTGGTTTTTTCTTTTTTTGTAACACGATTCATCGCTTCGTGAACCGGTTGAGAAATATCGTTCCTTTATTACGATACACGCTGATGCAACTGTCTTTTTCTTTTTTTTTTTTTTTTGCAAACCAACAAATTGAATCATTTTGATAAGTCGATGAAAAGTTATTCCGGTTTGAGAATATTCAAGAATGACAATTTATATTTCCCTCATTGAAAAATAACAGCTTCTTCTATAGTAGTATGTTTCTTATATCATTCCTTCCGCGTCGTTTTATGTCGGATTTTATTTTAACCATGGAGAAAAGCAATGCTTCGTAAATTTTTATTCCATGATTTTACCAACATTTAACTTAGAATTACAATCGTAAAAAACAAAAAAAAAGAAAAAATAAGAAATGCAATATTAATCGATATTTCATCGAAGATCTATCGTTGGAATAAATTCACGTATAATTATTTACTTTCTCGATGTTCATCGGATAAATGAATTCGAAGAGGGATAATAGGATAAATTGAACGTGGACGTAAAGGACATAATTATTCATTCGGTATTTGTCAGTCGGCATTCACGAGCTCCTTTGTATCTTCTTGCCGCGGTGTATCGTGTCATTTTATTGCCTCGACGTGATCGTCTTACTACAGTCGTGCCTCGTGGTAAAGACGTAAGTACCGTAGACACGATCCTCGAGTTCTACCAGCCGACTACCGAGGGACGACTCACCGCACTTCGTGAGGACGTAAGGAAACCTACCCTATCTTTCTTTTTTTTTTTTTTTCTTCTTTTATTAATCCATCCGATATATTTCAAATTATTCCTCCTTACTTCTTCATTTTTATAAATAATTTAGCCACGGACAAATTGATACTGTCAAATTGAATTGGTTGTTTTAATGAAATTTACAAAATAGAAATCAAAATTATTAGAGTAATGTTAACCGACAGGTGTTTTTAACGGGTGTCAAATTGACAAATGCGCCAGTTCTGGTGTAAAATAAATCGTACATGAATGTTCTCGTCGATGTGTTACGAGAAGTAATTTTAAATAAAAGAACGAAAAGGGTTACAAAGAAAAAACATAGCATAATTTCTCTCTCTCTCTCTCTCTTTTTCTCTCTTGCTTTCTCTCTGGGAGAACCGGTACGAGTCACGCGTGTCGTTCGATAAATCTCGACAGCGGTGCTGCGCTCGTAAAGGAGAAATACGCGTCTATCGGAGGCGCGGCGACGTGCCTCTCGAAACGCTCCAAAAAGTCTCACACCATCCGCAAAATGTTCCAACGTTTACACGGAGATAGAGATACGCGTTACGTGCTTGTATATCTATATGTATGCGTATACGTATGAGTAGAGTCGCGTGCACGAGCCAAAAGAGTCGAGCGTGCGCGCGCTCGAGCGTGTGACGCGAGTACGCAATACAACACACATGCACGCTCGTAGATAAAAAGAAACAAAGATATATATGTATATAATTCGCTCATGTACACAGAAGCGCATGGATCGGCGTAAAACGTAAAGGCGGATACACGCGGGGATACGGCAGGAAATGATTTGTGTCGTATCTCCTCGTCCGGCTGAACAATACCCTTCTACCGTGACTGACTCATCCTCCTACGAAACGAACCTCGAAAATGAATCCGCACCTATTCTTCTCTCAAAGTCCTAACTCTTTTTCCTAATGTCAATTCGATTGAAATGAATAATAATTAAATGGATCATCGTCGTATTATATATATTTCAGTTGCAACAATCGTTCTTTATCCACTAACTCTTCCCTCTCATTTAATCGAACGCAATAATAAAGCATTGCTATTGGATACATAACACGAAGCTATAATTACGATCTTCTAATAAGGATTATATGGACTCGAAGGAGAAGGAATCGAATAACGAAAGGAACCACAAGAAGGTAGCCAGTAGAGATGATGATCGATATAGCATTGGTATCATCGTAGAGTAATTATGGAAGAGAGAGAGAGAGAGAGAGAGAGAGACTCAGTGGCAAAGAGGAGCTCGGCCCTCTCGGCGAGTAAAGAGCAAAGTAAAGGGTTCCTGCGGTTGGAGGCGCGTTGTTGCGGTTAAAGCCATAACACGTCACGTCGAAGCTCCAGCCACTTCTTAACTACCCGATTCGCCGCTCTCTTTCGCGATCCTAAGTGAGTACGAGGGAGACCGAGCGAGCGCTAGCGAAAGAGAGAAAAAGATAGCTGCTTGGTAGCCGACACACAGCACGCATTTATAATATACGCGCTCGGGACGAGTACGACCGGCGGTCAATTATTGCTCGACACGACCACAGAACTACGGACAGTCCGCGTTTGCCGTCCGTCGACGCGTATCGCTCGAGATTCGCAATACAGAGACAAAGATATGCAGGTAGGATCGTTCTACTCACTTGCAAGGACTATTCACGATCGAGTGGACGCTTTCCAATCGCTCCTGTCCATTCAATGTTCAAGATGAAGGATTCTGAGTAATCGTCCGAAGATGGATCACCTGGCTGGCTGCTCCTCCTGCTTTGCTTCTTATACACGATGGATTTATATTTTCTCCTTTAGCTAATATAAATAAAAAAAAACCAAAATTCGCTTTTTAATGTTTGAAAAAAGGAAACGTGCTAATTATCTATGTACGCCATGACATTTTAGAGGAGAGCGTAAAATATTTTCCTTTTTTCCTTCATTCCCAATATGCTTCTCTTAAAGCTGAGGCAAGGCGAACTGTAGCTTTGATTTTGCCGATTGGCAGTAGTGATCTGGAATATCGGCAGCTATTAAGATCGCGATTATCGATAATGTGTTTCCCATGTCGGTATGCGAGTCACGAATCGACGCGTATCCCTCCTTCTTCAATATTGCAAATGATCCATGAATAACATGAAATCCTGTAAGGTATGAATGAAAATGAAGAAAAATATATGAATGTTTGCTTAAATCCAATAAACGTCATATTAGTAATTAGATGAAACGTTTATCTCGTTCATGAATCATCATACCCAATGATTTTCACGCTTTAAATCACGAACGCTTACCTTGCTAAATCTAATCGATCGAATGATTAATCGAGGTGCAAGTTTAATTTTGTAAAAGTTTGAACGGTTGGTAGCACAGCAGAAACGGAGGAGTAGCTGTCGCCATCTGTGACCCTAGAAGGCGAAGCAAAATTCTTGATCGTAGCTCTCGCTGCTAGTCACCAACAACCACGAGAGAGACCAGCCTCCGTTGGTAAGATCGCAATCCTTTCCCTCTTCCTCTCGCAAACCTGCTTCTTTTTTCCATTTAAAAAGGGCGCACTAGCGCACGGCCACTGCAGCCGATCGGTAGGACGATAATAATTAATAACGGCCGTTTCTCCTTTATTGCGCTACAAAATAAAAAAGAAAAAAAAAAAACGAGGGTAAAAAAATCGGCCAAGGATGGATCGTGCCGTCGTCCCGGATATCGGCGCCATTAATAATGCCAATTAAAACAAGCTGCGCCCATTGACGGATCGAGAAAGAGCTACTCAAGAAGGAGCTACCAACCTTGTTTACAGTTCGATAGAAAAAGGAAGTTAATCATAAAAGATTGAGTACCGATCGATGCCCATTGTTCTCTCTACCAAACGTTCTTATTCTACTAATTGCATTATGTGTATCTAGATAGATTTATGCACAATTAAATGATTGCAAACTCTAATAATAACACTTGGTTCTAACATCTATCTAAACAAATTTCTAACGATTAGAAATAAAGACGTCTCGTATTCCAGATTAAAACTCGGAAAAGATCGTGAGAGGGAGAATGGTAGCAATGATAGAGAAACAGACACTAGTCGATTAATAACGCAACCAACGTCTAATCCCAGGCAACTCGATGGATATGACGAATAGGCCCGTTACTCGAGTCCGTGCTTGGCTTTCGGCTGGAACACATCTCTCTCTCTCTCTCTCTAGAATTCTGCACCCTCTCAGTCGTGGTAGTAGAGGAAGGGGATTGAGGAGGGTGGCAGATTGATCCGTCACGGAGCGCGAGCACAATCACCCCCATTAGACATTATGTGCCTCCCGACTACCGCACGACGACGATCGCACGTGAGTTCTCTCTCTCTCTGTGTCCCTCTCTCTCTCTGTCCCTCATTCTCACACACAGACTGTCACGCGCGCGTGTGTGCAGTACTGAAATGCAGTAGCTACCAATTCTCTCTCCATCGCACGCATGTATTCGGTGTTTCACTCCTGAGCTATGATACTTGTACTGATCTACCGGGTCTACTAGCCGCAACGACGATACGAGGAAGCTTGGATTTGTGGCAAACAGCGACAGCAACAACAGCAGCTTCTACTCTAACTGCCAGCGACGTATTCTATGCGAGCTACGATCAACTTGCATGAATGGAAGACCACGTTAACTCGTTCTTCCTCAAGTGCTTTCTTTTACAAAATTCCCGCATCCAAAGTATCGATCTCTTTTGCCATGTTAAATCTTTTTTCGTTCTAGTAGATTAAATATCAAACTATTGCTATTGATCCTAATAGATTGAACAGTTAACAAAAAGAAACAAATCAAATACTATATTTAGTAGTTAATAATATTTGTAAACTAATTATAGCAAGATGAAGTTTCTTTTTAGTAGATCTTAAGCGCGTATAATGTGTGCGGGTCTAACATAAGAAAAAGACTTCCTAGATAAAGTTTACGCATCCGGAGAGAGTAGTTTGCGACACGGAGCAGTGCACGGAGCAGTGCACGGCGCTTCTCGTCGAAGCCACCCACGTAGCCCGCCGCTCGTTTGTCATCCGACAAATAGCCTTTCTGGCACGCGGTCGCGTGCGCGCGCGAGAGCGCCACACGACCAAGAAAACTTCAAGTACGTGTAGAACGTCGTTCATAGATACCCATCCTTCCTACTCGTCGTTTTCCTTTTATCACGTTCACTCGGATTATTATTACACGCGAAAAGGGTGCAAAACACGAAAATAAGAGAAAGAAAGAGACAACGTTGTAGAGGCCTTCGTCTTCGTCACCGATCCTTCGTCGATGCACTTACTCCCGTCTAACCAAACATCTGGTTTCCTATCTCAACGTTAATCTCGAAGAAAGAAAAAGTGTTTTCGGTGTTAAGTCCAATTCGATGATAGACTCGACTTCTATTTCAAGAATTTTCTTAGAATTTTTTACCCCCTTGCTTTTTCCCACCTAAAACATCCACATGGGCAACAACTTATTTTACGATTATCATTTTTAATTAAAATTGGGAAAAAATGGTAGGGGAATTATCTCGATATGGAGCTCGAAAAAGATAGGAAGGAGGGTGAAAAGGCAGAGCAAGAGGGAGAGGGAGAGGTGTACGAGGTGAGATGAATAAATAAGAGGGTTTTGAAAGGCGTTCTCTCTCTCGCGGTGGCCTAGAGGTTATTACGTGGCGTCACGCGATGATGTATCCGCACTGGTTCAGATTGTCTCCGCGAGATGGGACCACCGAGCGTGAAATATGAACCAACCCCTAGGTTAAACCCCCTCGAGGCGCTCCACCCACCCCTTATTCACGACCACATCATCACCTCAGACATACAACTGGGGAGGAAGAGAGATTTCCTTTCGGGATCTTCTTATCCTTATTCTCCTTCTTCAACGGCAACCACAAAGTCACACGAATTCTTCCAACAATTTCTCGACCTATTTTACATTGTATTCATTAATTAATAATGGATGAAATTATGGAGATGAGGGATGCAAGAAATAATAGGAGTAACTTTGAAAATATAATATTCCTATTTTCACGACTGGCGTGGGCAAAGGGTTAATTTCATAAAACTTAGCTAAAGGTAAATTAGTAATTATAGGAACAAATTTATCGATGCATTCCAGCTGAAAATAAGATGGCGCGGATGCGTGTACCACTTTAAAATCGACTTCGCGCACGTGAAATTAATGGTCCTCCCGATCGGGGAACGTTGGTGAATCGCTATGAAAACTTTTCGATCACGGATGATCGATGGTCTTTTTATTCAAACCGTGTTTCAAGAAAAAGTATCTTTAAAGGAATGAAAAGAAAGACTCCTAAGAGTCCTCGAGAGAATTTCTCAAACGATGCATGTATGCAGAAAGGATCATCCAAACGTAATTTCTTTTTAAATATTAACAACAATAATAATCAAAAGAGAGAAATAATTCTAAAACGATCTGTGGATGCTTTCATCGAGAGAGTGATCTACTACTTTGGAGTATAACTTCCGATTCCCAAACAATCGATAGCTTTTAAAGTGCTTTTATTGAAACGAAGTGGCCTCTCGATAGAAACTTGTGTTGGTTGATGGGGTGAAAGAGAGAGAAAAAAGAGAGATAAAAAAAATAAAAAAGGGAGAAATACAATGGGATATATTTAAAGGACGTAGCTAAATAATTTCCATATAAATCGTAAGTCAAGAGTACGTGGGTATGTAATAACACCTATACACTTCTACATATACATGGAGAAATATATGTCAGAAAAGGGCTGACAGGGCGACACGAGGCAGCACGTGTGCGCCTTACCGAAACTACCGGAGCACCCACTTAGTCCTGACTTACGCGAGCTTTCCACCCACCACAAACGACAAACCACTCAAGTGCATCCCCTTATATAGGTACGTGGCATAACCCTTCCTTGCCCATTACCCTCCTGCTATTCATACCTAATACGAGGAACGATCCTAAAACGTATTCGACCCGATGAAAATATGCAAAATCTCTCGACAAGAATAATCTGACATTTTCCTCTTATTAATTAAATAATTAATACGTAATATGTTTTCTAAATATATGAATAAATAAATAATAAGATATCGAGATACGCACAAGACCAGTAGGTACCTCAATTCAATGCGTAACGAAGGATAAATGAACCATACTAGTTATCTTATGAATCCGAAACAAAACACGATACTCTTGAGAAAGTTTAAATATAAATATTGAGAAAGTTCAAGGACGCGAGACGATTCGCCGAGCGAAGAACATGTGTCCTTTCTGTCAGAGTGAGAGAGATAGAAAACATATAGAATACTAGAAAGAAGATACTTATATTTTCGATGTTGGTATACGTGAAAATACATTTGTATATTTACGATGTCAATAGCTATTTGTAATATTCGTACTAGTTAAGTTTTGTATAACTTTATATTAGAATAAAATTGTTGAAAAAGAATTTGATTAGATTATTAAGGAGTGACCTAATTAAACATGAAACCGTGAGATTATTATTGATTCCATATGAAAATTGAATGGTCATAGTCGAAAAGCAAAGTGATATAACTATGCGAATACATCGACAAAGAGTACTCGACCCTATGCGAGATGTAGTAATCGTGGATTAAACAAGGGGAAGAGAGCGACGGACAGAACGTAATCATATTACGATGTTGTGGCCTTTCGATCCCACGAGAGTACCGGAGGCCTCTGTGTTTGACATTTAGCATTTCCCGCGGGAAGGTGCGGCGTTTCGAACTTCCTACTATATCCTGGAATCCCTTTCGTATTATCCAACATGGAGTCTGAACAGTGTCACTATCTCCAAAATGAAATAACTAATTTCATCAATGAGAGACATCATTTTCATTCTCGTTATCGCAATTAAACGTGTTCGTATTAATACAAAAATATTGCAACATAAAAAAGAAATTTCAATGGTTCGAGTAGGATTGCAGTTAATAACAAAACTTTTTCTTATAATTCTCGAGAGGAAAAGAAAGATAAATGAAATAAAAAGACAAAAGTTATATCGTGGCTCGAGCAAAGGAGAATTTGTTTTTGCATCAAGTAGATGCGTCTAACCAGTTTGTCTCGTCGAAAGTAAGAGCTCCTTTTCTCAAGATTAACGATACTTTAGTGCTGTTTTAAAGGGATCGTCCGACTCACCGCCCTCGAAGTACTCCCTCCCTCTCGCGTTCACGGCTCGATCCGAGGATTATTTGCCTTCTTGCTGGAACAACTCCGCGAAGTAACCTGCTCCAGCTTCCATGGAAGGAGATTTTTCCCTTTCTCTCTCTCCATTTCGTTATTTCCTACCACCGTTACCTTCATTGTGGATGGAAGCGAGTAAAAAAAAAAAAAAGAAAAAGAAAGAAGGAGTAGCAATCGTCGGAACTTGAAAGCAAGGCATTTTATGATGACTACAAAAGTGGTCGTGGCTACCGTTGGAGTGGTGAGAAAGAGGGTTGTGCCTTGCGGAGACGAGGGTGAGTGCCCATCACCCTCTCTTTCTTCTTCCTCTTCTACCCCTAGCAAGAGGGAGAGAGAAATGGAACCCTCAGTGAGATGTTGGAGGCGACAGGGACTTGAATTGATTGCTTTCATTACGCAAAAAAGTCTCTGCTTCCACTCTCCCCTTACTTTAGCCTCCGTATTTTTAACTTGTGCCGTGCGACGGTGGCGAATAAGTAAGTGCGCTATTTACATCAAATCTCCTAACTTATCGTTCTCCTTCTTCTTCTCCTTTATTTTCTTCTTTACCTACATATTCGCTATTACTAGAGCTACTGATAAAAGTAGGTTATCAAAATTCGAAGAATATGTGAAACAGAGAGAGAACTATCCTTTAAATAGAAGTTTGAAGACAACTAGGAAATTTCTTAGTCGTCGATCTTTGACTCTATGATAAATGAGATTAATGTGGTGGCTAGGCAACGGATTAGGAAGGATAGCTACTGATTAGGGGTAGTCAAGAGAGTAGGATGCAGCCACATTACCCCAATGATCGATGCACCTAGAGTAGCAAGCTCATCTGCATCTGTTCAAGCACCAACCAACGTTCCTTCACCCTCTGATAGTGCTCTAATTCTCTCCTTCAGAGAGTACGTCCCCATTCGGCCGCAAATGCGTCTTGTTGCCGAGTAGCAACGCAATCGTGTTGCGACATATTGCACGTCAACACAAGCAGAGCCGGTCGTTCGTCGTTCGCTCAAATGATATGCCAATCCTGGTAATCTCGAGTGATCCTCCAGAGATTACGTTCGTGAGAAAAGTCGCTCGAATAAGTCTCTCATAGGTTTACACAGGAAACAGGTGAACCGGAATATTTATAATATTTCTTCTGGTGTTATGTATCATTCGAGACGTAAGCGAGCTGTCAGAGTATATAATATGGAAATATAATGTTCTCTTGAAATTTTCCTCGTTAGCAACTTTGTCTCTTTGCAACTGGCAACAGAAATCAATGTAACAATCCGTAATTATTAATCGACACGGACTTGGGGTATCGAGTAATGCGTTGGTTAAGAATAAATACGAAGACGAAGGAAGTCTCATTGAGCTCCCCCGCTCGTATTCAGCAAGGTAGTGTCGGTGTCGCGTAGACTTTCGTTGCGTAATGAATCCGTTCGTTTGACAAGAGACGCACATTGGTGAATACAAGAGTTCTACACTTACATGGGCTACACGCGATTATACTCGTTCTTTCTCTTGATCTCCCGTATCTAATGACAGGATTGTGTCGTGTTGAGACGAGGAAAAGGGGTGCTGCAAGGAGGGAGATGCCGTGGAAGGCAAGGGAAAGACAGACAGAAAGAAAGAATAAAGTCGCCGCGAGAAGGAACGCACTCGAATGTAAACCGGACCCTTGTGAGATTCGCGGCCCACCGACGGTCCCACCAACGCCGATGGCTGACCGCACCTTCCGGGCGATCCTGCCGATCCGAGCCAACGCAGACCAGACCTTCTTCTTCCCAGAGCAACATTTAAAAAGGTGTACAAACCACCTCTCCTTTTCGATACTCCTATTTTTTTTCTCTCATTTTGAGATAAATAAGAGTAGTCAATTTTCTTATCCAATTAAAAAAATTTGTCGCTTGCAACGCTTTGCAAGGCCATCGTAGAGACAATGAAGAAGAATAATAAAAGAACGAATAGAAATAAAAATTACAAAACACATCTCGAATTACATAGATAGTTCGAACGTATGCAAATATGAATCGGAAAGAAGTTCTCAAGGAGAAGGCAAGGCTCGTGCTACGCACAGATTGCAAACCAGTATACGTCGTCCCCACTTTTCCATGATTCCTCCCCACCTAGCCAGGGTATAGTATCTGTGTCTACCCGGCCCTTTACTCCCTCGTCCACCTTTTCCATCCCTCCACCTAGTACGGACACCGTCCATGGGATTTACGTCGAGACGTAATCAGTCTCGTAATTAACCGTGCTAGGACTCGATGCGCGTCCAACTACGTTCGGTATCGTTCAAGGAAGACATTTTAGTTTCTCAATCTATCTGATAAGAACATTTTAAATATCAACGAATTAAAGAATAAAAGGAATTATAATAGAATCTGGCAAAAATCACTTTCAAGGATAACACTCTTGGACAGTCATCGATTACGTTACAAGTTTGCTTTTAAAAAGCCACCGCCATAGATCAAGTTTTATTCCTTACGAAACCAGCTAGTAACTCTTAGAATTAGACTATATTTTATTGATTTTTTGGCAAGAGAAACTATCTTTGGCAAGATTTAAAACGAGAAAGAATTCGAGTGAAACTAACAGTGCCAAAAAATAATTATGAACATGCTATGACGCATCGTCCAATTATTTCAAGTTTCATTGATTGAAAAATGCGGAAGATCAAAATACTTGGGTGAAATCGATAGACAATCCGTGGGTAAAAGAGTAACGTAAGAAGAAACGCAAGAAGAAGAAGAAGAAGAAGAAGAAGGTCTCTTCGGGTTAAGAAGAAGCTCATGAATAAGCAGTGCTCAGAGAGCGAGGGTGTGCGCCGCGTGATTTCGCGTGGGACTGTTGGCGGTAGACCAGCCGGCGAACGTTTATTTCGCAACCTTTGCCTCGTCGAGCAGCACCCCTTCGAAAAGAGACACCCGTAGGTATATACCAACACGCTTATAGATCTCTCTGTGTCGTCTGGATGGCAATATAACGACGTTATCCCGCGCGACGCCGCTCGCGTTTCCCTAGAAACCCTGCGTCGCGCGTTACCTTTGATCCCACCTCGCTAGGACACGTGATCCCATCGTGGACCAATCGGACGTTCCCCTGTCCCGAGTGGATGCTGCTCGAGGGATGCAAAGGGCGGAGTCGACGGCCGCGTGGGGATGAAAGCTCCTTGTATCTGGGGGGGAGGAAAAGCTGGCCGAAGTCACGTGTGTACGCCGACGACAGGCAGAAGCCACCTTCCCGTGTTTCCGCGTCTTCGAACGCCGAGAGTTAATCCAGTGTTTTCGCGATTCCAACCGCGAATTTATTCTCCATTATCTTCCCCTACCTTACATTCGACTTTCGTTCGATTGCGCGAGAAGTAAGTGTCCAAAATGGAAAAGCAATGCGAAAAATCACATGGACGACGGGCGTCGGTGATGAATAACTATCCCTGATGACAATGAAAATTAAATGGATGCAGTGAACTCGACATTAGACGATTGCTAAAGAGGATTCGACGAGATGTTTCCTCCTCGACTTGATTTTCGTCCAATGGACACGAAGTTGGATTATTCGCGGACAGTGGCCGCGAGTGAGAGTTGAGTGGTGTATTTTCTAAGTTGAGTGTTGTGACGCGACGACCAAGAGAATCAACTATTTTTTTTTTTTTTTTTTTTTTTTTTTTNCTAAAAGTGTGACAAAGGAAAAAGAAAAAGAAGAGGAAGAAGTTGGTCGAGATGAAGCGACGGTCGGCCGGGTGCCGGGCAAAGCCACCCGTCGTTTATCCGCACAAAGCCCTTCTTGATGATAGACCATTGTAGACCATCGCCATGAGAGAGAGAACTAACAGTCGTTAAAAAGAGACGAAAATAGCTCTGAAGAAGCGTGTAAAGAGGTCTTTATCGAAAGTCAATAGGAAGTCTCTCTTTCTCACCTTTACGGTTCTTTCCTATATAGAGTATATCTATATATGTATACGCTGTTCTTCCTTCTTCTACACCCTCGCGGTGAATGCACGAGAAAAAGATAGAGAAAAAGAGGAGCCAGCTGCTGGATTCTCATACCCCGACGGCCGTCGGCCCTCACAAGTGCTGCGATGGACCTCAGCACCGCTGCCTATCGTTACAACCAGAACATGATGGAATATTATACTTGTAAGCCATCCGTGAGAATTCTTAGATCCGACGATGATCTCTAACCAACCAGCAAAAGATTCCTCCTATCCTTCTACCCAATCTTTTTCCTTTTATTTATCTTAAGATTCGTTAACTAGAGGTTGGACCAATAATTTCATTTGAAAAACTAGCAAATTTGTAAACACATCGCGATTTGAGATAAAAAGACGATTTCTCTCGATCGAATCGATTATAAGCAACGAATAGAAAACAAAGTAGAACGATCGAGGAGGCGAAAAAATTTGGCCGATCAAATACCAAAACGATTGGTACGAAGTTTCGTTCGTAAGAAAACGTACAGAAAATACGTATCAATCGGTGTACGGCTGTTGTTCGTTTCGTGATCCCGAATCACGTTCGAAACTCGTGAAAAAACTCTAACCACAGTTGATGCGTTCTCTCATCTACGTACAAAATCATCATTTCAAAGATGAGTTCTTCGATGCCGTTTCTATTTCTTCTTCTTTCTTTCTTTCTTTCTTTCTTTCTCAAGTTTTTATCGTTTTTCAATAAAAATCAAATTGTTCGGAAATGTATTCAATTTGAGAAAAATAAATCTAAATAAGGGAAAAAAAAAAGATAGATCGTTGATAATCTAGAAACAGGCTGCTATGTTAATCGAAAAGATTTTCACGTTGATGTTTAATTAGTAATCAAGGCTAAGGTGTAGATAGTAATGAAGAAAAATTTCAACATTCCTTTTAATAATCGTTTTACACAAGGACGACACATATAGGAAAGGGATCGTTTATAAAGGCGTCTGGTGTGGATCCGGGATGACGTTAATGAAACGATAATAATTATAAAATACGAGCAGGAAAATGGGACCCCATTCGCGCAGATCGTATTCGGTAGCAGCCGTTAAATCGTTAAATCGTTTTGCGATGCGCAATGTAGAGTAATCCTTTCTGATGGCGAGAAAAATAAACTTAATTAGTTGTATTAATGAATCCACCGCTTGTCGCAAATTACCTTACCAACTCATTATTATTAAATGCATGAAAATACATTCTTATAAATACGTGTCATCTTTTCTTTATAATGATGTTGAAAGTATTTGAAAAAAGATAGACATGAAGAAACATGGCGAATATAGCGCAACGAAGTATAATTGCGAACGAATTTTTTTTCTGTCGTATGCAGGTGCGCCTCGAGTAATATATATATATGTGTGTGTGTAATATAATACAAGAACAAAGTAAGGCGCGAGATGCCGATATGAGAAATATCGAGTGACCACGCGAATCTAACGCACGATTCTCAATAACTTTGACTCGAGTTCAGGCTTCTCAGATCAAATTTCCGATCCGTCGGCGAGATGTCGAATCTCGTGGTAAAATGAATTTCACTGATAAAAATGGAAAAGAAAAAAAAAAAGAAAACGATGATCTCTCCATCGTCGAACACGCGTAGGAACGTTTAAGAAACGGAAACACAATGGAGACTCGAGACAAGAGATCGAAAAGTAGTCCGCAGCAGCTCGGCGCACAGCCAGGTCACCTTATTTCTCTCCGTGGAAGCTTCTTATATCGGTGCGTCACGAATCGTGATCGATTAGAAGGGAGTATGATCGAGAAAAATTGTCGAACGTGAAAAAAGCAAGCACGAGCAAAAAACAAAAGTTATGGAGAAAGGGATTTTTTGATGATACAATACATATGCAACGATACAATACATAAATAAATGAACGTACGTTCGTATCGAATTTATCGTCGATAGAAAGAGGAAGGAATATAAAAAAAAAATATGGCAGAATCGATAGGGGGAGGGAGGGAAGAAGAGGAAGGTARAAGTCCTCGTTGGTGAGATCCAGCTTCGTTATTTTCGAACGAGCGAACGAACGAACGAACGGACGATCCGTATTTTGCCGGATACGTTTCACCGCACACTCGATTTTATTCGCGTATTTAAACCGACGGATGTATTCCCAATATACGATCGAGCAAATCGTAATGGATGAAATCCCACTCTCATACCGCTGCGTTCGATTCGTTCGATTAAAACGAGAGAGACACTTTATAATTGGGATCGCTTGGGGTTATCGGCGTCTTCTTCTGTTACTCTCGCTAACTTTCTACGATGACTGGTCGCATCGTCGACTACGCGACGACGATAGGCACGATTCGTTAATAATCTTTCATTTCTTCTACGATTTATAAATAACGAATCGATCGAAACGCCAGATTCTTTTGATCCGGTCTATATACTTTTCTGAATCGTATTCGATTGACCAATAAACAATATCGATACTACCTCTCTCTCTCTCTCTCTCTCTCTCAGTTTTTAACATTAGGTAAGATCAATTAATTATATAAATATAAAATGTATAGAGAAAATCTGTAAAAAAAAGTCGAGATTAATTATTGACGCAACCTAATACACCGAGAGAAAGTAAGATAGAGTAATTAAGTTGTAGTGGGTTTTTTTTTATCTGATGTAGCTATCTATCGATCTATCTATCTTTTCGCTGTAGTTAGTATAAACCTAATCACGTTAATCCGAGCTCGTTATTTTGGTGGAAAATATCGAGAGTTCGATTTATTCGAGTAATAAGTTTCGGTAATACCATTGGAAAGCGAGTGCAAAGCGAGTGCAAACCGAGTGCAAACCGAGTGCAAACCGAGTGCAAACCGAGCGGACTCGGTTTGTTACTTCTCTCTCGGCAAATCGGCGGGGGTGGTCGAGAGGTTGGCAAAGAGAACCCTCGTATAGTTGTGGTCAGCAGGCGTGACGCCGCGTGTGTGAGTCGCGCGTAGGCCAGTCATGGTGCTTTTGCCGTCGAAATGCCACCATGATTCCAGCGATGTCCCCCTGACTACCGGCCAACGCCACGGGGATGCGACCATAAACGCGAAAGCGAATTGATTTGCGACCGGAAAGCGCGTATCGTTTCTAGTAATGATATCGGGGAGTCCTTCATTGTCTTCTCTCTCTCATAGAGAGATACCAACTTCTCTATGTTTGTATCTTTGTTCTTTTTACCAACCAAAAAATAAACTTCAATGCTGAATATATTTGTATCAATGCAGATGGTATACACTTTATAAAGTATTAATGAAATATTCTTCGGTATTCCATGATAAATAATGAAAATTAGAGAAAACGTTTAAAAAAATGAAACAACGAGATCGATCGTTCGCATCGATAAATCAAATCGAAATGTAATCTAGCAAACGCAATTATCCGTGGGTAATTGCAACGATAGATTTCATCGGGGAGGCAGCTCTTGTGCATGTGTAAAGACGTGTTAGTTTGTGTTCGCGCGTGCGTTGACCACGATAACCGCAATGTACGTGATCGGTAACAGTCAAATTAAAAGTAATTGCTTTGATAAAAAAAAGAAAGAAGAAATGAAGAAAATTCGGCAAATAAATCGTGTCGTTTCGTTTGGTTCCGTTCCTTTTCCCTTTTTTTTTTTTTTTTTTGTCGCGGAGAGGGAGAGCTTTTCCAGACGCGAATAAAGAGATAATTTAATGTAATGCGTTGTAAGGGACGATCGGAGTTGGATGAAGTCAGAAGGAACACTCGACGCGTTACGAGATGATCATCGAATCATCGACGCAGCGGCGCGAACACAAGGGCATATGTCACTAGACAGAACCCTCCTCCATTTGCGTTATTAAACTTGGAGTTATAGCGTTCGTCACTCCATACGTGAATTAAGACTATGCGTCTGCGAAATAATGAACATTATTAAATAGCAGTGGTGTTTGTGTCCTACTCCAACAGTTACCTCAAAACTCGTGCCAAAGATCCGTAAGATAAATCGAAAATAAACCTCAGGAACCCGCCTACGTAGTTCCCATGCGAACCAACAAAGTTCTTTCCGAAAATCTCACCGAGTTACAATAATCCCTCTAACGATACTTTCAAGCGGAATCAATTTGAAATGTTATAATAACGTCCCTTTCTCTTTCTTTCCTCCCTTTTTTTTCTCTACTCTCCCTTAGCTTTCTTTTTCTTACCAGGCACGTTCAAAAGAAAAGCGCAATTTTCCGAAAAAGGGGACGATCGGTCACGTTCAATAACTTCCATTCCTCTCTCGCAAA
The DNA here is from genome assembly GCF_001465965.1 of Polistes dominula. The sequence goes on along the minus strand of NW_015149039.1, from coordinate 574,675 downwards.
CGCGATACAACTTTCACCTGCTTTCTCAACAACGACAATGCTACGTCGAGTTAACCATAATTCGGTTACAATTTAGAAAACATACAGTAACAAAACTTTTCTCAAAAATACAAACAACAAATAAATTTGTCTAAATATACGTCATGAGAAAAAAAAAAAAGAAAATTTCATTTAAATGAAATGGTAAAGAAAGGCCACTTTTCATACTTTTCTTTTTTCCCACAGGATCAAAGTCCAATACGTATCTTTGTAGGAAGTTCGGAGAACGTCGCAAGCTTTAAATCGAAAGCACGAAAGTCTCGCGAGAGTGCACGGAAGGTTGACCCCGAATGATATCTTTCTTTCTTTCTTTCTCTTTCTTTTTCTTTGCTTCCTTCCTTCCTTCCTTCCTTCTTACTTTCTTCCTTTCTTTCTTTCTTTCTTTCTTAGCGTCGTTAGACCATTCTAAAGTACATTCTTAAAGCTCGAGTAGGTAGGATCGTTCGACTCGACTAATGCTCCATCGATTTTCATTTTTCCAGGCCACGGTGGAGTTAACCAGCTTGGTGGTGTCTTTGTGAATGGGAGGCCCTTACCGGACGTGGTAAGGCAAAGGATCGTCGAACTCGCGCACAGTGGTGTCCGACCGTGCGACATTTCGAGACAACTCAGGGTATCTCACGGCTGTGTATCCAAGATATTGTCTAGGTGAGTAATGCTTGCAATCGTCGAAACAAAGTATTCTCGGATCCGAGTGATTTAATTAAAGACGTCGTTAGAAGTTTGAGTAAGAAATAAGGAAGGCTAGGGAAGTAGTAGCGACAGGACCGGAAGGAAACACCCTTCTCTCTCTCTCTCTCTCTCTCTCGGTTGGTGGGGAGACGCGGGGGTGCTAAGGGAGCCGACGATATGCGGTTTCCGTGTTTTTTCCACCCTCTACCCCGCTCGATTATAACGGGTGGCCTCGTGCCGTTTTGATGGGCCGAATGTCATTCTTCCGTCCTAGTCCTTCTCGTCTTTAGAATATCATTGTCATGTATGCGAGCGAGTTCTTTCATGGATTCAATATAATAGATGGATTATATTATTTGTTGCTATTGGAGTAAAAGAGGGAAAGAGAATATTTTACCCTTCATAGGAATAAACCCCTATATATATATATATATCCATTTCTCTTTGATTCTTTTCACTGCATCGATAGCCGGAGAAAATATAAGTAAACTTTGAGTAGCTATATGTTTTTAAATAAGTAATAAAGTATGGAAAAAATATGTAATAAAAAAAAGGTCAACGTCTGGTGGACATAACGAATGTATTCGATGTCATGTCATAGAATTTATACTTGGGGATTTATTACTGAAATTCAATCGCGATCCGCGAGAATACGAGACACTTTTTTTTCTCTCACTTTTTTACTCCAGGCATCTATATATGCTATACCTATGTGCTTATGAATGTAGGTATGTAGGTAGATATTCGGTTAGGTATGCGGGTATGTGTTTCCTATAGGTCTAACAACGCTCAGGCCCGTAAAAGTTAACAGTTATAAACTTAATCGACTGTTATCCAATATCCATTTATCGAATACGAACGCGATACTAGAAAGGGCGGCAATGAATAGAACGAACGACTATTGCATGTTGCACACACATGTATGTATGTACCATCGATAAGTACTTACTTTCAATACGACAAAGAAAGATCGAGAGTGAACGCAATTTTCTCTTCTTATTGGATCGATAGCTTCGACGTTGTGAATTGCAATTTGAACGTGGACGAAATCGATCGCGACTAGGAAAAATAAAAAAAAAAAACAAAGAGAAAGACGACGAAACGATTATCCATGCGGTCGTATGGATCTCATCGATGAAATTACGATTTCCTAAATGATTTATTTAGAAACCAACGGAAATAGTCCGGTCGACGAATTAATCGATTGTTCGTAAAAGCACACACTCTATTCAATTGCATACTTTCGTTTTGGTTACTCGTAAGTTCACGAAAAAGTCTAAGCTAAAAACATTGTAGGAACTATTCCACGAAAAAAAGGAAATAACTTTCGTTCGCAATTTCGTCGACGAGTTATGTACTAAAAATAGAAGAAGAAGAAGAAGAAGAAGAAGGAGAAGGAAGAAGTGGCAAGAGACGATAAATAACAAAAACGGATGCAAGTTGTACAATTTTACGGCTGGAGAACGTTCGCGCCATGCCGAAAGGCTTTTTGGGAGAAGGAAACAGCGTTAAAACGCAAGAGGTTGCCGTTTTACGCAGTCACGCGTCGGTGATACACCTCGTAAGTACGCGTTCTCTTTCGTCTTCGCGGAATTGTCTGCACTGGCACCGAATTGCCACCAAAACGCCACGAAAACGCTACCGAAAAGCTACTCTCTAACACGCGGGACTTGTTCAATAGGTGAATTCTCCGATCGAAATGAGAGAAGCTCGTAAAAAGAGCCGCGCGTAGTGTTGAAAAGCTTGTGCACTAGACCTTTACAGAAGGATAAACATCTACCGCTTTTTAGGCAACAAAAAGAGACCCAAAATTATTTGGTCCAGACACAAAGAGTTCTTCCTCTGCTTCTTCTTCTTCTTCTTCTTCGTGGTAAAGCTAAGAGTAAATCGGTTTATCTTTGTATGCAGTTCAAGTTAAAAGAATTTCTATGTAATACTTTGCTAAATGTTCAAGGATTTCTCGTTGCACAAATGAAATCATTCGTAACTATAAAAAAAAAAAAAGAAAAAAAATATTCTAAATTTTCGTCATAAATATTATTTTGAAACTGATATTTATTGCCATTGATCATTATTATGATTTACGGTTGAAATGATCGTGATCTATCTACGACAATGATTTAGAAGGAGGAAAAAGTATACGTTTATATCGGGCGAATAATGAAAGTGTAGTGAATCATACGTGAACCTGTTTCGAACGCATTTAAATCGAAATTAAGCGAGAGCACTCGGTCGATTTGAAAAATCGTACGATCTAATGACCATTTCACGCGAGGGAGCCCGAAGCAGAACAAAAAGAGAAAAAGTGAGTTGTTACAAAGCGAACGGCATAGATCAACAGAGATAGAGAGAGTGAGAGAGTGAAATGTCAACGGTTGAGTATTGCCATGTGTGCTTGGAATGGGGTTTTACGCCAGATATAATCGTATCTAATAATTTCGAAGGGTTCCACCCGTGACCTCCACTATTTAAGGGTGCCAGAACGCTTTTATAACAGCAGGTTCAAAATCCAACGTTATTCTCAATAATTCTCGCTCTTGTTCTCTTTTTCCCTTTTCCTTTATCGTGTAGCTATTACAATAAATATTGGATCATTAAATTCGTGATCGGCATTTGCAATACGATGGTTGGTTGGTATATTACATCGAATAACTGACCAATTAAATAGAAATACTTTTGTCGTAGGTAATAATGTTTTTGTCATCGAATCATTCGCAGTTGATTTCACGCGAAGCGTTCGGAGAAGTTTCTTAGTTCTCGGTTCTCAAGAGACATATCGAGAGATAAAGCGAGAAGCAAGAGACGACAAGTTGAAGTGTCGATAATCGAATTTTAGCGTGGTAGATCAATTTCTGGTTTCTCCGTGTCTCCCTCGCCGAAAGTAAGAACGGTGTTAGAAGCTCGCTAGGGGACGGCTCCATTCGCCGTTAGCGCTTTCCTTCGTCGAAATCATATTAGGCTTTGCCATAACCATAAGAACGCATTAATGATCCCACAGAACCAACCGACAAAAAAACAGAACATACCGAAAATCTACGATATCATTTTCAGAATAATCTTTTACAAACTCAAACAATTTTTGATTGGATGTTATTGATAACGCTGTGTAGAATTATTTTCATTTATTCAAAGTGAATGGTAGTGAGGCGCGTTCGCAAAATAAACGGACTAGAGAAAAGGGAGCAAATATATATCGAGAACGAATAGGAGAGAAGCCGAGCGACGGACCCACATCCATCAAGGCGGCCCACAAGCGGACCATTATTGCGGGCTTTCTGCCGTAATTGAATTTAAGCACGAGCGAAGATATTATTTAACTAATTAGGCACAAAGGGCGCGTTCACGGCGGTCCAATCGCGATCGTCCATCGCCGTTCCTATAACCGCGGGTGGCTGCCAGAGAAAGAGAGAGAAAGGGAGAGAGAAAGGGAGAGAGAAGGGGGTAGGCCAGCAGGGGGCAGAAGCAGTTTGTTTTAAAACAGGCGGCCGTTGACGCACCGTTGGACGACTATTCGTTATTCCAACCTTGGCTGACTGCCTCTCCGGAAAAATGCGCAATCTTTTCTCTTTTACCCTTTTCTCTTACAAAAACTGAACCTTTGATTTTGTTTTTTATTTTCTTATAAAATATCAAATAATTTGAATTTGGTTTGAAAACACACAGGTATTACGAAACCGGTAGCTTCAAGGCTGGCGTGATAGGTGGTTCGAAACCTAAGGTAGCAACGCCGCCAGTGGTCGATGCTATCGCTAATTACAAGAGGGACAATCCAACGATGTTTGCTTGGGAGATACGAGACAGGTTGCTAGCCGAAGGGATTTGTTCGCAGGACAACGTACCCTCTGTTTCCTCGATCAATCGGTAAGTAAAAACGTGTATTACATATCTAATCGATCTCTTGAAAATCTCCTAATACACCTGAACCCCGCCTCCCTGCCATAGAAACAAAAGACAGTTTTCTCCGGAGACCTTTTTTAAGGGATTCGATCATCGAAATCGCTCGACATATGCTTCGCTCGAATCACCGATGGGAACGAGCGATTAGTCGTAGGACTTTTGTGCTACCAGCAACACCCTCGGCCACTTCATTTTGAACAAGTGTGCATCGAGATAAGTGTACAACACAGACCAATTCGACACCCCCGATCCTATTGACCTTTCGCAGGTTCCTTCGGGAATGAGCCGATTAATTCGAGTGTTTTTACGTCGCGTCGTCGTGGCTCGGGTCAGCGGCTCAGAGTGGAACACTAGTAATACTACCTACGACTTCGAAGGGCCGTCCTACAAAGAGAACAACAGGGGAACTAACTCCCATGAGACGGCATTACAGCGTATCAGCACCGCACAAACTGAACAACTCGGCTGCTGCTGCCGCTGCTGCTATTGCTGTTGTTGCTTTCCCCTTTCCCTTTTTTCTCTTTCTCTTTCTTTTCGTTTGGAATGGAGAGGAGAGAAAGATAAAGGGAGACGGAAGAAAAGCCATTGATCGACTCGCATATGTCCCGAGATTTAATCAGTCGCTACTTAAGACCTTATCTCCTGTCTCATCCGCCTCATCTCTCGTGTACTTTAGCGTGTTGTTACAGTCCCTATTCCTGCTAGCCCTACAAGTGGATAACTGATAATCTAATCGAGCGTAATGCGGATCGAATTTCCTACAAGCGAGATCAACTAATTCGATTTCCCTGGACTTGCTAATGGAAACGTACGCAAATGAGTTTAACGCGTTGACGAGCATCCAAACCACTAATTTAACATTCTACCTTCCTCTTTTACTTTTATCCTTCGAATATTCCTTCTCAATCTTAACCTAATTTCTAAGTATAGGGAATGACGTAAAAAAATAAATTGTTAAAGACGAATAAAATAACATTCCACGATAAATCGTAGAAATTTGTTGCGAACACGTGAAATCGTTAGAACGAAATATAAAGAGATAAGAAAAGTGTGAGACTGTAAGGGCCATCAAGATCTAAATAATATTACGACTTGACGTTGAGAGGGATGTAACGGACGATAAAGTTTCGTCGATTCGCGGACACTTTCGACGGTCATGCTATGCGCCAGACTTCTTTCGGTTTGCTTACGGTTATTTTCATTCGTTCCTGAGTAAGAGAAACACAGAGAGAAACGCAGAGAGAAAAAAAGAGAGAGGGGAAAGGATAAGCTCGTATTCAGAACAGCGTGAAAGCTAGGCGTATGTAGCTACAGAAATGGCTTTTTGGCCAAGCATTCGATGCGTCTTGGAAGGATCTAGTAGTTGAGGGTGCGCCGGTGGCTTGTTGCTCGAGTGACTCCTCCACCTCTCTCTTTTACACACACTCGCACGCGCACTGTGTCTCGCTTCGGTAGTCCCTGTCCTTCTCTCTCTTAGATCGTCGATCCTTGTTCTTGTTCCAAAGCCTCCTCGTGGCCCTCCTCGTGGCCCTCCTCGTGGCCCTCTTCGAACCAAGGTCCAGATGGCGGGTATTGATCTGAATCCGGAGAGCAGATCGCCTGGAAAAACTTAACCCGCGGATACTTACCTAGCTACTACCTTTCTGGTACACCCTCTACGTGAGCCAGTCATCTTATCTTTTCTTCTTCTACTACTCTCTCACGTACGCTAGACGTGTCCGCAAGCTTCCTCAACTGTGACTAGGTAAACGTATTTCTTTTCGAAATAAACTATAGCTAGTTGTAAAAGTTCGATGAGTCGTTCTTCTAGTTGCTAACAAGAGATTTTTTTGACCACGTTGAAATTCCATTGGTGGAAGAAACAGAGAGACATAGATATGATCGCAAAGTCCACCCCCAGCTCCCTGTGATTTCTACCCATACCATACCCATTAGGAAAGCACGACTCGCTTTTTCCAAACTACTTTTCCGGACGAAGAAATAATGATGGAGTTAATATAAAGTATTGTCCTGTTTTGTCGTCGGGCCACTTTCGAACGAGACGATCCACGAAAAGCTTGCTAGCTAGTTACCAAAGAGGAAGATGAGTAGAGGAAGGAGTTGGGGTGACACGAAGGACGTCTTTGCTGAGAAAAAAAAAGTGCACAAAGAAAAGAAGAGAGAAAGAAAGATATAATGGAGTGGTTTTCGCGAAAAATAACGGTTATATATCGCGAGTATGAGACAGATTTGAGGATAGGATAAAAACAAGGCGAAAAATGAGAAGAAGATTGTACGCTAACAGTTCCGAGCTTCTTCTTCATCGTCGTCTACTTTTTTTCCTCTTTTCCTTCCTCCTCCTATTCCTCTTCCTTAACCTTCTTCTTTTATACGAATGAACCAAGTGATTTTTCTTGTTCGCTTTATTTCCTTATTATTTCATAGTCAGCACTCGTCCTTCGAAAATAATATTACCGATTTTCTATCTTTTATTACTCTACAATATCTAGAGCTTTTGACCAAATTATGCATATTTATTTTTTACTTACATTATTAATCTGTACTTTAAAGTGACGAACGAAAAGATCTTTCTAGAGCTTAGAGCACTTTACCGACGTCTTCGTGGAAACGAAAGAAAAGGAGAATAAAAAAGGAGGTACGGAGGAGGAAGGATTTCGGGAGGAAATATTGATAGGCTCGACTTTGGCTGCGGAGTCACGCTCGAGTAGGTGGCTCTCTGCTGAGGTCTATCTTATACCTATACCTATATATATACATCCAAACCACCGCCAAAAAGAGAGAGAGAGAGAGAGAGAGAGAGAGAGAGAGAGGGAAAGACTCACCACTCTAGGTTGCTACTACACTACTCTGTAACCCTCTTATTCTCTCTCTTACTCTTCTCTTCGTCTCAGGGGCAGATCGATAAGGAGCGAGGTTTGCCCGAGGGCTTTACGCCGGGTTCACAGCCTCCTTCTTCTCGTTTCCTCGAGCACAGCCCCCGACGACGTTCTGCTTTAGCGTGCTTCTCTCTCTCTCTCTCTCTCTCTTTCTTTCTTCCTCTCTGTCTTCGTCTCTCTCCTGTGGTTTCAACGAAGTCGATATCCTAGAAAGGGAGAAAGCCTCCCTTAACTTCCTGTTGTTCCACCGGAACATCCTTCGTCCTAACTCCTGCCACGGATCCGACGATCTTCCGACGAGATAAATCTTATCCTAAAGACGAGCAAGCCATAACAGCTCCTTCGAAAGAATAGTTATCGCCATCTTATTTTAACTTTCGAACAAAGCCTCAACTTAAGCTTCGGTCTATTTCAACTTACTAAAAAGAACGAATAGAAATAATAATCTGTCTTATATTTTGGAGAAAATTGACGAACGCCATTTTAGTTCTCCTCAAATTCTTTGTCTTGATAGGAAATCGCGAAGAAAACGTTAGACTCATCGATCAAGTACTACACATCTATAATTCGACGTAATGATCGGTAGAGTTCGACAACAGTTGGTTGAAAATCTGTCGTAGCAAATCCAGAACTGGAATCGTATCAATCTGTCATCGAGCTCTCTCTCTCTCTCTCTTTTGGGGTAGGAGAAGGAGGAGGAGGAGGGAACCAGTTAGTTCTTTTTTCTTGGATGCTATCGTACCGGTCAATCTCCCGCGGAGGCGCAAGCAAACGGGGTCCATTACTTCCATATCATTTCTCACCCTCGGAATTCACAGACTTAGTTTCGAATAAGAGAAAGAAAGAGAAAGGTAATGCGTATGTGTGTTCTCGCGTTGAGCCATATGGCTCAAGTGGTATATACGAGCTCTACTACTACTTTTACATTTGGGGATACGACCAATGGGATACAACAACGAGACTGCTACTTTCATGCCACTTTCGGCTTTCCGGATGGCGCTTCTTTCTTCTCTTTTTCTTTCTATATCTTTCCCTTTCTCTATGCTCTATCTCCCTGCTCATCTTTCGCTTATTAAATTACGTCCTCATAAATAACGTTGCCTACCTAGAACGTAGCCTTATTTACCATTCCATCGGGTTCAGGAACTCCCCTTCTTCCCTGGGACGACGAGCCACCGTCAAATCGGCATTCGTCATCCGTTTCCTTGCTTTGCAGGGGGGTTGGGACAACTACGGGACTCCAAGACACAGGACTAGGTTTCTTTTCTTTTCTGTCATCGAAGAGACTAAGATAATACGTCTGCTCGTATAAAAAATCCATTTCTCATATGGCCGACTCTTTGCGGATTGCTTTGGCGAACTAACGCGGTTTCTCTCTATCATTTATCTCTATCGATATATTATATACTCCAATCGTAATATTAATCGGAAAAAAAGGCAAAGAAAAAGATAGATTTTTGCAAGGATGGGAAGATAGTTAAAAAAGAGAGTTCGAAGGAGAACAATATGGTGTATCGCGGTGGTGTGCCTCGTTAAAGCGGCCATATTTGCCGAGGGAGGGATGAAACGGGTAGAGTAGAGAGAGAGGCTTCTACCTTATTCGACGGCACCCTCAAGGGTGGGCGGAGGATGATGCTTCGAGGTTGTGGCTGTGGCGGTAGCAGCGCGTATCCATAACCGTCCTTTGTCTGGATAACGCAATTATTACCGCGTTTCATCATACCCTCCCGCCTAAAATTAGCCTCAAATGAAGTTACAATTACGGGCCCTCTGCTGCTGCTATCTCTACCCTCTGTTCCTCCTCTCATCCTCTCGTCTCATCCTCTCGTCTCATCCTCTTGTTTCTCTCCCTGAACAAGAGGCAACGACGACGAGTGTTGGTCGGGTACGAGAGACCAGGTATGAGAGAAAGAGACTTTCGGCTTTCTGCTCGACGACATTTCGACGAAGGACGAGGACGAAGGATAACAATGACGAAGAGAAGAGGAGATGAGGATGTCGCCCGGGACACGAAATCCAGGTTGCCTTGGAAACGTCAGAGGACAGACGGAACCGCAATGAAACCGGATGGTCGCTTCTACTCTCTCTCTCTCTCTCTCCCCCTCTTTCACTGTCGTACGCTACCTGCGGCCCATAATGCTTCTCACCCACCCCCTTCGTCCTTCTTCCCTTTCGTTCCTATGCGAGAACCCGGAATATCCCGTGTAGCAATCGGAGAAGTTTCTACAGGGTAAAAGTACTTCACCACCGGAGTGAGTCTAAAAGAGATACCGCCTTATTTTCCTCTTCAACAGTTAAGAATAGCTGTGTACCTGTGCGGTTATAGATGTTAAACATTATTTGTATTTTGATCAAATCGCAAGTTTCGAAAGAGCTAACCATAAGCGATAGAAACTTTAAAAAGTATCCGAACAATGATCTACTATAGTGTGGTCGACAAGTCCAAGTCGAAAGAAGAAGCAAAGAAGTAAAGCACCGTTATGAAAGAACCGACGTAGTATTTAAGAGAGAGAGAGAGAGAGAGAGACAAAAAATGATAGCGAAACCGCTATTCACCGGGCGATGAATCGTGGAATCGTACGTTTAATGGTCCGGTGATTAACGCAATGACCGACGGTTAACGAACCGCCAAGTACTCGTAGATTAATAGGATATCGTCAATGAAACGATCGTGTAGATACGTAATCGAATATTATCGATCGGTTGAATACAATACGTTCTCTCGGTAATCGAGTGGCCAAAGCAAAATGGCGACTAGCCTTGCATGCTGCTGCTGCAACGACGACGACGACGGTGGAAGCTCGGCCAACATTTCAAAGACGTACATATTTTCAAGGCGGAATCTTTTAATAAATCGTTATTGAGAGAGGGTTTTATCCGAAAGGAAAGAGAGACGAATTGAGGAAAAAATTGACTGGCTTGACAGCAATATTATATATATCGTATAGATATATATATATATATATATATACATTGGACCATTTCTCCATCGAATAAATCACAAGGTTCGACATTCGTGCACGGTCGACTTCATAATAGTTCGCGTACACGGAAGGTATCCTCTCCTCTTGACTTCTCTCACCGTATAGTAGATACAATGTACGTGAACGTGAGTACGCGCGCGAGCGTGAGCGCGTGTGTACTTACGTGCGAGGTGTCAGTAAAGGCGATACATTATAAATCGTGTGTTACATTGTGCTTAGGAGGGTATCGTCGTGACTGTTGACTCGGCCGGTAGTATTGTTGGATGCACACCTTTTGTCGGCGAGGAATCGAGCAAACAAACACACGGAAATATACACGCAAACTCTCTTCTACGAAGAGAGAAAGAGAGAGAGAGGGAGAGAGAGAGAGAGAGAGAGAGAGAAACCTTTCGCGTATTTCTACGCGTTTACCTACGTTAATATAGTTGTATATATATATATATATATATATATAGTTACTAGTATATAATACCCGGTGAACGGCAGCTGCTGTTCGACAATGCATCCTACGTGTCTGTCTCTCTCTATATATAAATATACGTGTGCGAACGTGTATATATATATGTAGTACGTGTATAATAATATACTCGTCCCAAGCAGAGGGGTACACTTCATCAAAATGACTAGGATGCGGCATTTGGGGTGGCACAGAAATGGTGTGGTGCTACGATACTCTGCTTTAATCTAACCTATAGCTATATACTTCATATATATATATACCTAAACCTATACCTATACCTATACCTGATCCGCAAGCACGTTCTCTCGCGTGCATCTACGTAAACTCCTGCGCAAGCTCGCCGTCTCTTTCTTTTCTTTTCGATAGCTTTCGTTGTTCTCCTTTTTCCTCGTGCTCGTCTAGCGAATCCTTTCGATGGCACTCTTCCAACCCTCGAAAGATTAAGAAGACTCTGACACTGTGAACCTACAAATTCGGGAATTGTCCGAAACTCGTGTCCGAAATTTCTATCATCTGCCTTAGACAAAATACAAATGTTCAATAATATGAAAAATAAGTAAAGAAAGTCTAAAGAAAAACAATAAGATGGATGGAAGGAAAGGGTATAACTTTTGTTCAAGAATCAACGTGAGTAGCTTGGTAGAGAGAGAGAGAGAGAGAGAGAGAACGAAGTGGTGGAATATCAGGATACACCTTTTCCAGGCATTGTGCTCCTTTGAAGGGCGTACAATAGCCATGGAGCGAGTCCCGTATTGTGTCTATGGCGCGACGGAACGGTTCTCGCTACTCTCTTCTTCTTCTTCTCGACACCCACTATTCATCTCTTTCTCTCTCTCTCTCTCCGTTTCTCTCTTACTTTCTCTGTTTCATTCTCTTGACTCTGGAGTTAACGAGAGAGGAGTTCCGTTCTAGAGTTATATTCTCGCGTTAGTCCATAGTTCGTAGCATCTGCCTGGATGCTGCTGCTAAATCCTCCGAAAATCCCCATTGAAATCCTCCACACAATTCTCCATGGGGAGCATATAATGGCCTGTAATAACTTTAAAAGCGCCGATATTAATCTCGCGAATAAATCTCTTCACCTGAGAGTAACCTGTCGTCGGTTGATTTGCGAAAAAGTTGCACAGAGGAAAAGGGCTGACCTAGGCGAGTTAGAAAAGAGATGAGATATTAATTATTAACGTTGTATATCGAATGAAATTAATTCGAAGGATATATCGACCTAGATAAAAAAAAACACATAGATGCTATAACACACTATGGTATCTCGTATCGTTTCTGTACTTTATAAATGTGTATATACTAACGTTAAGAAAGGCGCGTTCCCGTTACGCTCGAAGGACACTCCTTTCGAAAGCGGACCGTATAAATGGCGATTAAATCCGAAGAAATTAAGCTCCGACGCTCTCCGTTGGAGAGAAAATTTAAATCCTCTTCTAACACCGACTGAAACCTCCTATTTCTCCTACCATTTTCTCTCCCTCTCTCTCTCTCTCTCTCTCTCTCTCTTTGCTTCTTTCCCTTGGAGAAAGCATCGCGTTGAGAAATGCGATAAAGTTCGCGTAGAGGTAATTTGAGTATAAAGTTTTATTCGCAATAATTTAGTTCGGTGGGACGGGGTGAATGAGAAAGAGAGAGGGTGGCGAATAAGGACGAACATAGGTAACTTTACCTACGTATATAGGTGTATATATACTATATAGTACATAGAGAGTGTGCTTCTGCGAAGCGGCGCACGAGAAGAGAAGCGCAGAAGCGCGGGTCATATATTTGATGGGATACTTGGCATAAAGTCGCGCATAAAAGTAATGCCAACATTAAAGTTTGTGGTTCCAGAGTCATACCACGACCGTATCCTCCTCTTCGTCGTCGTCGTCGTCGTCGTCGTCGTAGTCGTCGTCGTCATTGGGCCGCCATCGTAGTAGCTTAACTCCCATGCTTTCTAACTCGTAAGCTTCACGCGTTTGTTCGTCGAAAGAACGACCCAACGAACTACTTGGTACCTCTATACCTTTCCATCGTTATATTTGTCAAGATACACAGGAATAAGAATCTAAGAATTTATGAAAAAAGAAAAAAAAAAAGAGAGAGAGAAAAACTTATCGCCAGATATATGCAATAATCTCTTAAGATGGTCAAGGCATGATCGAACAAGAAAAACTCGTGGAATAAAATAATATGCTACTTTATATCTTAATAAAAAAAAAAAAAAGAAAAAAACGCTATAGGTAACCATAAAGAAAATATGATAAGGAAAAAAGAATTTCACGATAAACTACGAACTAATAATGTAAAGTAAAATGTATGCGAGGATCTGAGTATGATCTTTATGTTGTATTTCCATCTCTCTTTCTCTCTCTGTATCCTCGAAAGTTATCGTTCGATGGATCGACTTGGCCTCAGTCCCGATAAAGTAACGCGACGATATCGACGTTACGTTGGAATACGAGCGGATACGTAGCGGATACGAGCGTAGTAGTATAGTACGACCGGCCGGTGATTTAAATCAGCTTTCGGAGTCGTTTAAAAACGGCGACGTCGAAAATGGCTTCTAGAAATGGATACTCTCGATGGTAAATCGCGTCTCTCGTCGTCGTATAGTTGAAATAATAACCGACCAAGTACCACTAGAAGGTATCCTCAGTTATTTTTCATTGCACACATTCTATCTCTCGTTATATTATTATTTCTTTTTGATTTTGAAGAACAAAGGATAAGGATAAAGGATAGGTAAGAAGATCATAGGGGTGGATCAAAACGCTTAAGGGAAAGTCGAAGAGAGTTTACTTGGAGTGGCCGTTTGGGAACGATCGTTTGGCGCCAGGGAAAGAATGGCTTCTTCCCACCACCACCACGTGCCACCCTCATAATTCTCGTTTACGCCATCCGAATATAGGCGTCACCTACGATTTTTCTTCGATCCTCTCAAACACGTGGATGCCTTTTTTTACATTTTTACTCAAAATTAATCATCAAATCTTACATTCGTTGTTTACAATGGGAAAAGAAAAAAAAATGAGATACTTAGAAGAGGACGTTTATTCGTCCATTTGCCAGGAGATCCGGAACGCGTCACTTGTCGCCGAATAAAATTGAACTCGATTAAAGTCGTGGCTCGTTCCCTCTCGTGACTCCGAATTTTCTCTCTTTCCCAAAGAAAGCATTAAAGTGCACGGAATTCGACTCGGAATCCTGAGGCAAGGTGCAACGTTACGGGCCATAGACCGCAACAGGGGCGTAGATAAAACCACGAGAGGGTGGTCCGTACAGAACAGAGACACTCAATGATTAGATGAAGTGCAAGAGGGCTGGAAAAAGAGAAGGATAGAGAGAGAGAGAAGCAAATCCTAACATTTCCTCTTCGTTGCCATTTAGCCTTTTTCTCTTTTTTTTTTACGTTCTCCACCATTCTCTTCTCGATTTTCTCGACAAGGAGCAACCATAAAAGAACCCTTCGGTCCTTCCTTATATCCGCGAATCGATATACTCGAGTTCCTTCGGCATAGCACGCAGCGCCAATTAACGCGAGCACGTTTCTAGATGGTAGAAGCCAACGATGATGATGACGGTGCCGATGACGATGCCGATGATGACTGTGGTTTTGCTCGAAGCTCCTAGTTTGAAGAAAACGCGCTTGTTTATTCCTTCCTTACTTGCTTGCTTGCTTCGTAGTCTCGTTTGCACCGCGGCACAGATAAAATCTCAAACTGTTACATGAACGCCCCGACGAGTCGTTGCACTTAATTAAATTGCCGATTATGCTCGTTATAGTCCGCGTGCGGTTAACTCGTTCTACGTATATTCTCGCATTTTTACTTAGGTATGTACTTATGTAGGTGTCTACGCTTCTTACGTTTCCTTAAGTTTCGCGAAAGACACGCGCCGCGATTTCACCACGGAAGACCAGTGGAAACTAATTTCCACCTAAGAAAAAACTGTGCAAAAAAAAACAATATTAAATATGTACTTTTTGTACTTTTTAATATGAAATTCGTATTCGTAAAAGTTGTAGAGTTAATTAATGATAATCGTTGAACGATTACGTAAACGTTAACGTTAATAAAACTAATGTCGATGACGTAGAGCGATAAGTCGGGTCGTTCTTGCATAACACCGTTTGATACCTTCTAATCACCCTAGAGCCTAACCTTGATAAGGATCGCTGCTAATTGTTGCGAATTGGCGAAGGTGGCGAACGAACGAGGGAGTTCGGGCAACAGGTGTCCTCTGATTGATCGCCGTTACTCGCACCCTCACGATTACCTAGCCCACAAACACATTCACGACAGAAACGAAGGACTTAATGTCGATCCATTACGAACTGGTCCATCCCGAACTGCGAATTCGTTGACCCACCACCGTTGACTAAAGCCGTTGCAAAATCTAACGAAAAGAGAAAATGGAGTTGGTAATGCGAAACCATTCAACGTATCGATGTCTCTCAGGGAGCATTGAATTTTTTTATAGCTGATTTCCTTCCAACTAAATCGATTCGTTTTTCCTCCTACTTTGTTTGCTGCTTCTATTTTCAAGACAATCCACTTTTACAATAAATTATTCTTTCGCGTTTAAATATAACAAGCTATTTGAAAGATAAAAAATAATAAAGTAATTAGAAAGATCGTAATCACGTAGTAAAATATGAATATTCTATAAAGGTGTATTTCCGAATATAATTATATGTCGAGCAAATAAGCGGATAGTTATTTGAAAGAAGGAAAAATGATCAAACTCCGTTGGTTTCCGTGTGTGGAAAAAGATACATAAGTGTATAGAAGGGCGAAAGGGCGTAGCCGTCGGTCGTTGGCGCCTCGTATGAACTTCTTCCGCGAACCGAAACCGGTGTTGCGAGGAGCAAGCAGCACGCGGTGAGATTAACGGCGCTGCCGCGAATATTCACCGAGGTAATTGATACCGACGTCCAACCGACTGACCATTCAAAGCGCACGCACGATGTATCATGGATAATAAGCGCGGGTTGCATGCTCCAAGGAGAAGCCCAAGCAACGTATCCAGATAGGTTCCTCGAGAACACTTCTTCTCGTTTACGATTACACGCTAGTTCAGCAAAGTCCCCTTTACTGGAAGCTGTCGGGAACAATGTCGTTGCATCAAAAGAGGACAATAATCATCAGGAAGAACTTTTTGAATGAATTAGATTAGAATTTAGAATTTCTCTTTGAAAGGAGTCTGTATGTATTATTTACTATTGCATTATAGTACGTTTCGTGCGGCAAAGTTTTCTTGATGGTGCATACGATGGTGCATTCGATGGTGCATTCGATGGTGCATTCGATGGTGCACGAGCGTAAAGTATTGAGTTATCGGGTTAAGAGTCGAACCGAACCGAGTGAGTGTACCTACCGGCGACCTATTGTTCGCAGAATCGTGAGAAACAAGGCGGCGGAGAAGGCGAAGCACGCGCATCAGCAACAGCAGGCGCAGCAGCAGCAAGGTCAGCAGCAAGGTCAGCCAGGATCAGGTGGTTCCGTGTCGGTGATAGCCCATGCACCTGCAACGCCGACGGGTCATCCCGCGGCCACCGCTCCCAATGCCTACAGCATCAGTGGCATCCTCGGAATCCCCGCACACCATCAGGATCCAAACGGCAACAGCATCAAGAGAAAGCGCACCGATGACGGTGAGTCACCCTTCTACTTTATACGGAATTCCTATATCGATACTTTATCCCGGTTACAAAATGTTTCTTGAATAAATTTACATCGGTACAAAGTATACAGAGTAAGTATGAATAATAAATGATAATTAATCTTCAATTTGTATACAACTAGTTAGCATTAGCATATTCATCGTTCGTTTCTCCGAGATTAACGGTTCTAATTAAAAATAAATAAATATTCTAAATTTAATCTTTAGCAACAACACTTATCAAGATAATCGAGAATATATTCCTCGTAAGAGTTTATTTTATTCTTTCGACGCGATAAAATCTCTCGAAGAAGGCGAACCTAATGGCAAGGTGCCTGTACTTCGAATGAACGAATAAAACTGTTTTCAAGAAGGGGTATACAGARAGAGAGAGAGAGAAAGAGTACTTATTTACGAGCGATCGGGGTTACCGCGAGGAGGAGGTTGTCGCGGCTCGAGTAAGATTAGCCACACACACGGCAAGGTTATCGGTCAAACGTCGCGCAGCACGTGCTGCGATTCATTCTGCTGTCATTGCGTGAATAACGCGGCCCGAAATATTCCTGACACGTGCCGTACACACGTGACCTACGACGATGCGCGTTCGCGGAAGCAAAAGAAGAGAAAGAGACAGAACGGATGCAAAAAGAACGCATCGAATTTATAAACAATTCGTTATACGTCATTTAATAAAGAACAATTTTTTTGTGATCTAACTTTTTGTCATTAGAATATAACAGTAAAATAAAGTATTAACAGTTGATTCTACTTTGCATAATTATTTTTCATGTAACACATTTTGTAGAGATGTTTGATCGCAGCATCGAAATGTCAGTTTTTGTACAAGCTCTAATTGAGTTTTGACGAAAAAGCTCAGGTACGAAGAAGTATCATGATAAAATATACAACTCTCTCGAACATATTCTAGGAATGGATTACGAAGGACGTAAATGTATAAGTATACACATATATCGATTCGTACCAATGCAGGAACCGGCGCCGATGATACACGAGTAATTCGATATAATCGAATTACGCGAGCGACGGATGCGGTCGCAAAAGTGGTTGCGTCCGCGGCGAAAGCACTCAATGTTTTGCGGCCGCGGAGGAGGGTGTACGTATTAGATTATAAACTTCACAGACCGCAGCAGCAGCTTCTCTATATCCTCGACCCAACGACACATTAGTTAGTCTCCCTCTTTCTCTCCTGGGATATTATTGGTCTCTGCATACGTGCAAACGCTGGACTCTTATCGTTCCTTCCGAAATCATTCTATTCAATAACTTTTCACTTTGTCTCGTATACTACAACAACTATTCCATTGTCAACAAATTCATTTCTCCGGGCTATTCTAAATAATACGTAGCGTCGTGTTGTCCTGTGCACTGTGCATAATAATCGACAAAAACAAGGACAAAAATAATATTCGGTTACGGTAGCAATAAAACACAAGGAAATAAGCTCGTCGTACATTTTTTATCGAATGCTTTTATAAAAAATGAATATATGCATTTTGTTGATCTATTTATCTTGTATGCATTCTGTGAATAAAATTCGACCAATCCTAGATTTGACAAATGTATTCAAAACTTTTTTTTTTCAAAACCCGATGAAACATCGTGCTTTACGAAGGGGGAATTTTTTTGATATATACTTTTTTAACAACTCTTTCCAACATTGGTCAATTTAGGGAAAACAATTTTTGCATTATTGCATCGTTGACAAATCTAAAAGATAGAAAGAAGTATATTTAAAGACAAATCCGTCGCCGAGGTTTTGGTTGCTCCAACTTATTACGAATTTACGAAGAAGCTCTCGAGGGAAGCATTGCAATCTATCGAGGCTGTTTGTTGTCGCGTTACATCTGCGCGCTTTTCGCCCCACGTAGAATTCCAAAGGCCGTTCCTGTCCCACCCTACGTAGCACGCAAACACATAGAAGTTGTACACACACGATCGGTCCTGAACGACAAAGTTGGAGGGGACTGGCAACGGGACCAGATTCACCCCAAAGTCCATTATTACTCGTGTATTGTATTGCTTAACATTGACTCAATTGCTTTCGAATAACGTGCTTGCTCTGCTCACGAGTTCTTCTCTAGCTGCCCTCACGAGCATCAATCGAATCATTCGATTTACTGCTCTTTTTTTTCTCTCTCACTCTCTTTATTACGTTCTCATGAATTGCCGTCAAAAAAAAAAGAAAAAGGGGAACAGTGGATATGCATTTTGACCTAGCTATTGAACGAGTCGTAACTCTTGTCATTTTGGAACATCGGTCAGTCGAAAAAAGAGAGAAAGAGATAGGGAGGTTATATCGCTATAAAAATTTGCATTAATCGTTTCAACTTTTCCAAAAGTTCCACGGCGCCAGTTGTCCATTTTTATTTCTCCATATTACGAAAGAATATTTTACAAATGAATGATTATATTGTTTAACTTGGGCCGCGCCGCGCTTCTGTACAAAGATAAGAAAACAAAGCTCTACTCGTTCCGGCAAAGAGAAAAGTGGAAATCCCAGAACAGTAACGCGGTGTACGAGAGGCAATAACCGAGGGAATCACCGACAAACATAGAGACGGAGAGAAAGAGAGATACCTGCAAGTTGTAGGGGGATGGATTAACTCGGCTGATCGAATCGTAAAATTCAAGCAAGTGGCACGGAGCACGGGGTGGAATTCGCGAGCGAAAGAGAGAGAGCAAAAGTAAACGCGCGCGCGTTGGGTAGATGTGTTGGGTAGATGGTAGGTTTGAAACGGGGCTTTTATAGCGGTCCAGGAACGAATCCTGCCGGTCGAATAGTCGGGACCGGCCGGACAATCACAACTTGACAGGGAGGTTTAACGAGCCCTATGCTAGGCACCGCCAAGCCCATCCTACCTCGTCTCTCCTACCCTCGGATGGTCATTTAATTATTCGAGATACCCCGTACGTTGGTGCTCTACGTCTGCTACACACTGCGGAACACTGTCCATAGCTTCGCACACATCCCCTTTCGCGGCTTTCGAACGAACCAACAGGGTTACAGAGTAAAAGGGGATGGTCGTACATAGAAAGAGAGTCAAGCGCGCAAAATATAATACCTACACACCCATATGATATTGTCGTTGTGTTCGTTCATGTGAGATTGCGTCGTTGTCCTCATCCTCGTCGACGTCGTAGTCGTCGTCATCATCGTCGTCGTCGTCGTCGTCGTCGTCGTCGTCGTTGTCGTTGTCCCACGTGTCCCGTGTTTCTATATTAAAACGACGCGGGATGGCCACAAGATAATAAAGACGTATAATGGAATCGAAATTGTTTCTCTATCTATCAATGCCATACATCGTCTCTCTCTTCGCGAGAAACGCCAAACCCCGGTCGAGCATTCGCGACTAGAGCGACAGATTCAATTTAGTTTCGAGGGCCAGCTTTAATTTCTCCCCGTCTTGATATGCAGCCAGCTAATACGAGGAGATGATCGAGTAGAGATCAATTCTCTCCCACTCTCTTTGTGCAAAAACAATTTCCCTGGATGTACTGATTTAAACGCGAAAACTGTCCTCGCGATACGAATGCTTGAAATGGTACGGAATCTTTGAAATCTTTGTTACAATTCATTGCAGATGACAATCGTGATTT
The DNA here is from genome assembly GCF_001465965.1 of Polistes dominula. The sequence goes on along the minus strand of NW_015149039.1, from coordinate 554,480 downwards.
GGGAGATCATCCTGAAGACGACTTGAAGAGACAGCGAAGCAACTACAATGGCGACCAACTTTATTCTAACGTGAGTATACGAAAGGAATGAGTTTCTAGCTACGATCTTGACCCTCGATACTCTCGAAAACAAACATACTCGCATACCACGACAACATGCAGTACACTTACATAGAACGCACTGAAACGAAAAGGAAAGACTCGAGAGATCTTCTTGTACTTCTTTCTTTCCATTCTGTTCGCAGCTGTGGTCGAGTAAATGGAGCATCAAGGACGAGCACAAGCTCTTGAACGAGCTAGGTGGAGGCGGCGGTGGCGGCGGAGGTGGCGGAGGCGGTGGAGGAGGTGGCGGTGGCGGAGGAAGCGGCGGTGGCGGTGGTGCAAACGGTACGACGAACGCAGGTGGAGGAGGAGGTGGTGGCGGAGGTGGCGGAGGTGCTGGAGGCGGTGGTGCCTACTACGAACACGCTGGATTCCCCGGGAACGCGATTGCCACCTCCGCCGAGCTCTACGACTCCCTGGGCACCATCAGTACGATGACGCAAGCGCAAACGCCGCATCTCTATACCCCGCCCATAGGGGGCACCATAGGTGAGAGAGAAAGCAAATCTACCCTCTCTACAACTATCTCTCTCTCGCTCTCTCTCACTCTCTCTCTCTTTCTCTATATCTTTGTTTCTCTACATCTCTCTGTCTCTCTCTCTCTCTCTCTCGCTCTGTTGGACCAACCCTCGTAAGCCACAAAATCCTGGGTAGTGTGTATACCGCAACCCCTTATACGTGTATATAATACGTCTCTACGCCATGAACCCACTTCATCCCCTCTTTGATTCTCCTTTAGGTACTCTTTCTCCTTTACCATATCCAACACCTATATACGTTCATCGCACAGTTCTCTTGCTCCTCCTTCTCCTCTCATTCCCCGTACGCTTATTATTGCGGCTTACGTCTTGCTTTGCATACCCATATCGGCTAAATACATGGCTTTAATAATGCATGAGCTGTGCCGAGGAACAGCGGCAACGGCCGAAGAGGTGGCGGAAGGCTTCACTCGGTGGTTCTTTTGGAATTTTCAACCTTCGACAAATTTATCTTTTTCTATTTCTATCCTTCTCTTTCTTTCTCTCTTTCTCATTCTTTCGCTCTTTGCTCCCAGCTTCTACAAAAAGTACTTTTTCTCATTAGACTATTCTCTCTTTCTACATCCCCTTTATTCATTCTAAGTATCATCCCTGTCCGAAACACCACGTGCAAATTCTCTAGCCAACATTTTCTCTTTGGTTCTTTTTAAAAAACGAAGATCGATCAACGGTGGAACGTTGTAGTTGTAACCCTTGACATGGGAAAAAGATATCAGGAGATTGTTGAACGCGTTGCTACAGATGCCGATGCCTTCGCGGAATGGACGAAGCGAGCCGTGTAACGGTCGGTTCATCTCATGAAATTCAATGGGGAAATCTTTTTACGGATTTGCGAAGAATTTTCTTTGAGAAAGCTGGCCAATTCTTAAGTGACTCGTCGTCGTTGTTGCCATTGATAAAGATTACAGTTAGGAAGAGGGTTAAAAAATGACGACAAATTAGGTTTCCAATAATAAAATCAATATGAACGTTCCGCTTTGATCGATCGATCGATCGTAAACGATAGGAGAATTGAAATAACGGAAAAATGGGGATCCCTTGATATAGCAGGTGGTACATTGACGCCGCTCGCGCCACTGACGATGCAAGCATTGGACGGGGCTAACATGTCTCCTTACCACGCCACCGGTGAGTTCGCCACCTCTTTAGTTTTTTTACGATTCTCGCCTGAGCCCTAAGGTATATTATTATCATTTCAAGCCTGGACACTTTGGTTTTTCCAATACGTTCAAGTTCTTTCAATGTACGCGCGATATCGCTATAATGTTACAATTCCTTCCTCCTCAAATACCCAACTATTACTTTAATACCTATATCCTTGGATACCTAAACGTCTAATTATCCAGTCCACGATCGAATCCTAAAGCGATTCCCAAAGCGATTCCCGAAGAATAAACTCACATCGATTGAAATAAGCTTTAGACGTAAGGCGCTGATCGTTAGCTAGTGCTTGACTCGAATGTCGTGTTGTGTTGTGCATGGCCATAGCAGAGAGCGGTACCGTCGCAGTCTCGTACGTAGGGGTTGGGGCCGGCGGGGGCGAGCAGAGTCCCCCGATTTCCTTGCAGAACGAGACGAACGCCACCCCCGCGGCCCCCAACACCCCGGGAGGGGATCCCGGACTTACGGTCTTGCAGCCGCCAGTTTCTCAACCTCAGGTAGCCTCTGCAATACCACCCTACTCGACGATGCTTCCAAGTTTCGGACATTACGCCACCGGTGAGTATACGAACGAGTGTGCGGCGAACGAGACCGTTGACCTTCGGGTAAAAGACCCTCCGAAGGTCGATTCACGTGACCGCGACGCGTCTTGTCGGAGGGTAAGTCAACGATCACGGTTAACGTGATCTCCGACTTACCGACCGACCGACCGACCAACAAACCAACCTACCGCGAATTTCAACCCTTTCGACGAAGAGTCGATAACGCGTCTCTGGAACCTTCATTCCACGGATGGTAATTCCGTTTCAAAGTTGATAGCATCCCCTATCGGTTCAAGAAAATGTTCTTCTTCGCGACAAAATCGCTTTTACATTTGCAAAACTAGATACATAGCAAACGCTTATGGCTGTTTTCACACGACACACATCTTTTACACATCCGCGATATAACACTTTTGCGTAACTGTGTTACCTGTTGTAAATGTCTGCATAGATCGTGAATTCGTTCGTTTGTTTGGAAGTGTTCGATAAACTACACAACTCGTCGTTTATAATTAAAAGTAGTATTTACGGAACGTTTTGATTACAAATATAGAATATTTCAGCTAAATTAATATTCCAATTGGCGGATCTTTTCAGGTGGTGGCGACTATGCGTACAGCGCAGCGTATTCTCAATACTCAAGTGCACCGTACAGTGGATATGGCTATGGAGCAGCGACAAGCGGGTTGCTCAGTAAGTAAACAGTGAGTATGAGTACCGATTAGCATAGGGTCAACGAAATACCAACAATTAAAACGTTCGTAGGTCTATGCGAAAATGAATATTCTAAAAAAACGTCGAATTGGATAATCTCGTTAGAGTTTCGGTGACGCGGCTAGCAGTACTGTGATTCGAAATAGAAATGCATGCAGGGAGCGTCTCTTAAAATCGTACAATACCAATAGTTTATAAGAAAAAATTGAGTAGAAGTAATTGTCTGCAATTTGAAGGGACGCTCCCTGTAAATAGTAGAAGATAATAAATAGTTGTTTTATTATAAATAAACAGATTCCACGTACTACTACTGCAACGGAGATACGCTGGCGTCTTCCCAGAACAATGCGCAAGCAGGCGGAGCGTGCAACAATGGCAGTGGTGGGGCTGAAAGCACCACTGACGTGGCTAGTCGTTCGCCATTGGCTGCTACCAGAGCGAGTAGCGGGGCGAGTGCAGCATCACCTACCGGAAGTGCTTGCACCAAGCCGGATCACACCTCAACACCGACCGACCTATACCTGGCTTGATCGGTAAAAGCGTCACGTGATTCCTCACTCTGAAAGACCGATCACGGATAAAACGGACGCCATATCATTCGGAAAACTCTAAAAAAAAAACCGTCTTACCGACTTATGATCTCCTGTTGAGTTTTCACGCTAAGAGTACGATGGATGGAGAAAGGATTAAATGAAGAGAAAGAAGAGGAAACATCCTTCTCTTTCTCGTATCCTTGCCTCTTTCGTTCTCGTTTCTTCTCATTCAACAAATCCGGCCGAAAATAAAATAAAAAAAAAAAAAAACGCGTTCGAGCCAAGTGGTTCGAGAGCAAAAGGACCGTCTCTTACATTAGTAGTTTATTTATTTCGTGATACGAAGAAGAAAGCAATCTTGGAAACGGAGAAGAAGAAAAAAAAGTTTATCGAGCTGCGAGAGACTGTCTTCTAACGCGGAAGAAACGAGAGGAAGCTAAAGAAGAACCGAAGATCAGGGAAAGAGACCTTCCTTCCCCGGAACAGCGTTAGAAATTTTCTTCGTTAGGACGCGCGCAGCCGCTAGATAGTTTAATTTAACGATCCTCGTTTATAGCGTAATTATCGAAAGACGCCCGACGCACACGCTGATCGGTCGACGCACACGATGCTCGTCACCATCATTTCAATTGTCCCGCTCGAAGAAATTTGTCTTTGAAAATTTGCCGCGAGCATCTGCTCGGCCAATCAACGATCGGAGAGCGTGCAATGCATACGACGCGTTACTCGCGAAAGCTGCTTCTCGTACCATCTGTCTCTGCGTTCACAAACTACGACTAGAAAAGGTACAATGGGGGAACTTCTTCTCGGGAGTAACATCTCGTATGGAAATTTTACGAACGCAATTCGAATGGTGTCCTTATTCGATTTCTAATCGAATGAGATTAAAAGAAAATAAGAAAAGAAAAGAAAAAAAAAACAAACATATTTAAAATTATATGATACACACAAGAGATAGATATGGAATGTTACAAAAAAAAAAAAAAAAGGAAAATGAATACGGACACCATTTAATCGAAAAAGTATACCTATGTAAGCAAGGAAGAAAAAAAAAGCGTTGGTAGCCCGCGCGAGAAATACCACCACCCCTTATTACTCCTTATCATCCCTAAATACCCTCATCCTAAAAAATCCTTGAAGATTCCCTTTTCCCTTCCCTAAGGATATAAAAGTATAACAGAGAGTAATCGATAAGTTTATTGAGATTTTTAAATCAGAAGTCGACGTAACGCGCGATCGCTACTGTTAAGGATATTATATATATTTTTTGTAGAAACCAAAGACCACACGCGGATCGTCGAAAGTAATAAGGAATGAGTGAACGTCGTCGTTTGAAAAAAAAAAAAAAAACCAACAAAATGACAAATGCAAATGTTTTTACGCCGTCGCGCGCTCATGTCAGTCGGAGACAATTTTCAAAATCGTGCGACTCTATATATATAGATATATATATATATATATATAAATATATTCAATGATATTCTCTCTCGTGTTCTTTTTTCCTGTTTTATTATTATTATTATTTTTGTTTTCAAGAAGACACATGTACATAATAAACGTATTCACGTGCATACGTTTCCCGCCTCGAGTAATGCACAGGATATATCGGCAGATTTTAATTTCTGTTTCATTTCCATATCTAAATTAAAAGAAGAAGAAGAAGAAGAAGAAGAATCTAATTAACGCGTTAATATTATTTTGTATATTATTGTGGGAATAGTGCACCTGAATGAATTCGTGCACCTCAAGGCATTCGTGAGGAAGTTGACCTAAATAGCTCAAAGATTAGAGCAGTCTCCCGGAAAACGGAAGACCACCACCACCACCCGGTCCAGTCAGTCCAACGGCGCTTAACTTTTTCACGAATCCCTACTATTATTGTTATTCCGTAGAAAATATAATCCGAAAAAAAAGCTGGCGGAACGAAAGCGCTAAACTCGATGTCGAAGAAATTTTCTCTTTTTTTTTTTTTTTTTATTAAGCCATAGATAAATTTATTTTCGAGAACGAATGTCTAATTGCAATATAAAAAAAAAAAAGAAGGAAAGAATGTCAGATCGTTATCTCTATGTAAATAATTTTAATTAATAATAATTGCGCGTGTGTATAAATATATATATATATATATATATATATATACATACGTACGTATTCGTTGCGCTCGTTGTTACACGTTCCGTTTCGATTACTTTTAAAACGAGGAAGTCGCTTGTCGCTTCCGCGGTTTCGTTGGCCGGTAACGAGCGAGCCAATTACGGAACACTCGTAATTAATGGCTAACGTTAACGAAGGAAGAGATCGCTCGCATGCGTACCTTACGTACAGGTAACCCCGATATAACACGGTCGTTAGGTACCTCAAAAATCCTCTGTTATGCGAATTCGAGTCGTACGAAAACAACACTTGATATCAACAAATAAATTACCTTTCCAAACAATATCTAAATAATATATATTTTATTGAAATAATTATTATACTCGCGTGGGGTATCGAGGATTTCTCTCTCTAATACTCGAACTATCTTACGATCAAAAATGAAAAGGCGTTGTAGAAAAAATGTGCCGTGTTATAAAAGAGGTTTCCTGTAAATTGCTTTATGATTAATTAGTAGAAAAAGTTTGAGAGTTTACCTCGAAATTCAGGAAAAACATATCTTGACCACTGCACATCTTGACCACCCACACAGGAATCATACGACTTGTTCAAATATTCGCCATGATAATTGAAATAATCGACGATGATGTTATCATCCCTATGAGGTTGCGCTCATACACCAAAAATACACAAAAGTTATAAAACATTGAACGCGCAGTTCTTCCCTCCACTCGTTTCGAAATACGAACGTGTTACGTACGATTAACGAACATTATTTCTTATTGTTATTTCTTATTCGGATTAATTAATTGTTCACTTTTGATTAAAAAAGATACCTACACCTTCGTTAATTCGTTCGAACCTAACGAATCGTGCTTTCGTACGTTCATTTTGTTTTTCTTTTATCTTCTAATCACATTCATTTGTCAACGACGATAACGATCATTTTAATATAACGGATAAATTGTTAACCGACGTTTCGAAAGGAAGAAACTTTGTTTCCTGGTCGATAACGAGGAGGGAAACGTTGGGTTGTTACCGATCGAAAAGGGCCGCTTTTATTCTACCATATTTCTACCCCCATATGACAAAAAGAGAATACGGTAACCAGTGGCGGTCCCTGTCGTAAGCGTCTCTAACATTCATTCATCCGAAGATAAGTTCACGTCTCTAAATATGTACTTTTCAATTGTTAATTCATTCATTATTATATTGTAATAATTATTGATTATTATTATTATTAATATTATTATTATTATTATTATAATATTATTATTATTACTATTATTATTCTTTTTATTTTCTATTATAGATATTTTCATTTCATTTTATTGTCTCACGATTATTACAATATTCTTCTTCTTATTATTATTATTATTTCTATTACAATATTATTATATTAATATTATTATTACTATTACTTTTATTATTACGATATTATCATCATCATCATCATTGTCACATCATCATTATTATTATTATTATTATTATTATTATTATTATTTAATACCTTTATTATTTATTAATTATAACGTCGACCTATGTGTAATAAGTTTTGCCAAAGAATCCGTTTAGAAAAAAAAAAAAAAACATACAAGAAAAGAAGAAGAGATTTAACAAGAAGACAAGAAAATAGCTATATCTGTTGTATATATCGTTGTAACGTTTGCATTTGCATCCATAAGATGGAAACGAATGGAAACGAATGGAAACGAGACACGATATTTTTTTGAAATTAACGATATATGAGTCGAGGATTAAAACAAACGGAAGTTTAAAAGGGAAAAAAGGTATAACGAAGAAGAAGAAGAAGTAGAAGAATAAGAAGATGATGATAATCAATTCTAACGAGCATCGACAAACAAATAAGAAATTGTCAATTTCCAAGAATTCTGTGAATTTCGATTTGATTGTCGTTGCTTTTCTACGTTCGTCAACCAACCACCCTCATCCACCCCATTCATCATTACCACCCGAAGGATCTGCCTGATTTTTTCTTTCATTTTATATTTTGTAATTTTGGTTCAATCACAAGAAATCCTTTTTCATTTTTTTCTTTTTTTACTTTCCTCAACCTACTCATAATTAACGCGAAAGAAAGAAAGAGCGAACGAATGAGCGAACGAACGAACGAACGAAAGAACGAACGTACGTATTAAATAACGAATGGAACAAAAGTATTCATTGATTTCTGTAAATTCATTTTTAAATAAATACTGAAAGGTTTATACGATGACCTGCTTCGCCGTTCCCATCTATCTCCGTACGTGATCGATTTTCCAAATTGAAGTTGCCTTCGCGCGTGCGAAGGAGTAACGAGAATGATCGAACAATGAGAGAACGATGATGAACTTTTAATAAAAAAAAAAAAAATACAAGAAAGAAGTAGAGAGAGAGAGAGTGAGAGAGTGAGAGAGAAAGTACGATGTTATCCTTGCGTCAAAGACGATCCTTATCTCGATAAAATGCGTTCCAATTTAGCTTGTAAAGAGAGCGAGAAATAAATACTCACACATACTGTAATTGTGTGGATTTTACAATATTACTTCTTGTCAGATATGCAATAACCAACGTTCTATTCATTATTATTATTTTTTTTATTTATTTATTATCGAATTAAAAAAAAAAAATATCAAAAGAAAACACGAAAGCTCGGATCTGTCTCTTCTGATACCTGTAAGTATCGCATGAGTCATTTAATTTAGAATTAAATTACAAAGGGTTAATATAGATGCATACATACATAAATATATATATATATACCGATGAATATATTTCTTACAGTAAGCTTCATAATTAATTAATACTAGTATTAAGTTCGTTAATGAATGAACGAACGCGAACACATTATTAATGTTTCATCTTATTTATTGTAAATGTAACTCTCTGCACCGCCTCTTCCAAAACCTAAAACGAAATGAACGAAATTTATGTTTGAGTCTTATTGATTATTGCAGTATTTTTTATTTATTAATAAATAATTATTTACCTCCTGGACCGAAAAGGGCCGAATAACAAGGGTGATTACAGTAAGGTTTACCCTCATGTTCCGCGTGACTACCAGGTGTCAACGTCTTGTTACATTTCTCACATCTTAGACACGAACTATGCCAATCTTTACCCAAAAAGGTCTTCCGTTCGGCTGTAGAAAAAAAAAAAAAAATCATGTGTGCAAATCACACAAGTTAGAATACACGAAGAATAATTATAAAAATTCGCGCCTGTAGAAATGCAACCTTCCAGACACATTTTGAAAATGTTGCTTGCGAGTGCCATCTGTTGGGACGGAATTATTTTTCACTTCAAACTGTTCATACACGTATGTATTACGGGTTACCTAACTTTCGGGCAGAAAAAAATTCCGTCCCAACAGATGACGCTCGCAAGCAATATTTTCAAACTGTGTCTGGAGGGTAACATCCCTACAGGCGTAATGTTTTCATAAATAATGATAATAATTTAACTTTAACTTTATAATTAACCCCTATTCTAAAGAAGTTTTCACTTAAAAAATAAGATAGACAAGAAATCAAAGTTAACAAGTATAATAAGAATCAAGAAAGCCCTACGTTGGTTCGATTAAGAAACCCTTCGGTGTGTTCGATTGAGAAACCTTTTAGCTTTGAGCAACGAAAAGGAAATAATTGGAAACGCATCGAATTATTTATTAACATGTTGTCGAAAGTAAAATAATTAATTTGCTCAATTCTATTCGCTAATAAATTTTCAACAATTTTCCGAGTTTCAAACTTCACGAGTATCCATCGTGTACGGGTCCAAACGATAACTTGGATTATCGTTGGAGCTTAAGTAGGTCAAAAGACAATAGAGTTGGAGTTAGGAAAGAATACCGAGAGAAAGGAAAAAAAAAATATTCTAGCGTAAAACCGACATATCTGCATCTGTTTCCATTCATCATTCATCCAACGTATCCTTTTCCTTTCGCGTGAAAAAACGAAGTGCTAAATAAAGAGGAGAGATAAGCTGGAAAACGTCGACGCGACTAACAGAAACGAGAGATGAGAATAAGAAAAGAAAAAGGTGTAGAGAGAAGAAAAGGAAAGCGTCGCGACGCGTGTTCCCTCGTGTGCTTCCGTATCTTCGATCAAAATGTAAAGCTCGGAGAAGTTACAAGAGAGAGAGAGAGAGAGAGAGAAAGAGAATCTGTTCCATTAGCAATTTCGTAATTATCAAATTGAATGCCCCATTCCCGATGGGGAACGATCGTCATCGAATTGCACGTAGCATTGATTAAAGGCGCGAGAACGAAATTGTGCTGCCCTTACAAAAATCATTTCATTCAGTTGAGATCTTTCGTACTAACCCTTCGCCCGTATTATGTTTTCCGAGTACGTTGAATTCCCACGTGCGTGGGCACGAGCAACTTCCTTCGTGTTAGATAGAGAAATGGTGGCTTGATGAAAACGTCTATTTACACGTTTTTACGTATCCTCGTTGATCGTTGAAAAAGAAGATATAACTAAGAGAGAAGGAGAGAAAAAGAATGGATTGCTTCGAGTATCGTTGGCTTCTGAGATTTCCTTTATACTTCTCTCTCTCTCTCTCTCTCTTTTTTATCTTTGTTTTTAGCTCTTTATAGATGTATACCTTTCTTCCTCCAACACGCGATCGCGTTGTCGTCGATCGGGTTAAACGAACGTCAACTGATAAAAGATGTCTTTTGAAAAGCAAGAGAGAGAGACAGAGAGAGAACAGAGTATCCCTTATCTCTCTCTTTCTCTCTTTCGCGCGATTCTCGTCTTTCCAATTAATAGCTACTTCAGCTCCGCCATCAGCGTCTCCCTCTCCCCCGAGAGCCTTCTTAATAAATATTTATCCTTCTAACGATTCGATTCGGGTCAAGCCAACCAACCAGTCAGCCAACCAACCAACCAACCAGCCAACGAACGAACGAACGAACGAACGTCCGTCCGTCGCGAATCTTTTTTAATAAGAAATATTTCCGAGCATCCCACCCACCCCCCATTCCTTTCCACCAACCACCATTGCTACTCTTTCGTCACGACTTGACCCCGGGGTAAACGACTTCACAAAAGCAACGCTCTTGTCAATATTTTATCATTCTCCTCTTCGCGATATTAGGTATAGTAAACACTTCGATAAGCTCTTCGGTCCTTTTCTTTTCAATTATTTCGATCCTTCCCCTTTTTCTTTCAGAGTATTAGTATCTTATTGTTAGGACTGGAAAGATCGATCGGTATGCATTATCTATCTTTGTTCTAATTCTTTACTAAAAAAAATTGCATTGTTTAATAAGAAGATACAACTATCGGTTGATTAGCTCATATCGAATGTACCGAACTCGTATCTACGTCTTTCAGTAAATTTTCTTTTCGAAAATACTGTTCGTTTTAGGATTTCTCGAGAAGGAGGAGATTGAGGCAGCGAAAAGTAGCAACACGGAAGAAAGAAGAAAGTAGGTATGGAAAGGGGAGAGAGAAGGAGAAGGTTGCTTTTCCTTCGTGTCACGCCATTACGGCGTATCAAAACCGAGTGAAAAGAAGAAGAAGAAGAAGAGGAGGAGGAGGAGAGTGGTGTGTGGGTGGCGTGCGGCTTGGTGGATGCATTCAAACGTTCCTCTTCGCTCGTCTAAGAAGAAACACAAAGAACGGTACACGCTGCTACGAGGGGAATTGAAAAATTACGAGAGGAGTAGAGAAACGCGACCATTCAGGAGGAAGAAGACGAAGAAGAAGAAGAACGAGAAGGAAAGAGAAAACGAGTTCGGCGGACAAGAAGGGTGCGGTGCATAAAGGGCCATTAGTTAATTAACTCCTAATTATCTGCCGGCGGAGAAGCGAGCGCATAATCGTCAAGCATCGCTGGCGTTCATTGCCAACGCGAAAAGGCAGACACAGAAAGAGAAAGAGAAAAAGAAAGAGAAAGAGAAAGAGAGAAAAGACGGTGTGCAAGCACGGATCGTTGCGTTAGCAGCAGCAGCAGCAGCAGCAAAAGCAGCAGCAGCAGCAGCAGCACCACGTTGCAGCAACCCCCACAGAGTTGTCGGGCGCCAAACAATCGGCGGCTGCTGATTGCATAGCCTTGGAACATCATCCCCCTACTTCTTCTCCTTCTTCTTTTTTTTCCCTGCACCCCCGTGCTTCTTTTTTACTTCCTCGGTAGACCGTCCACCCTCCCAGCCAACCTCCTACCCTTGCATACATACGTAGTACTCATTCTCTGTCTCTATCGCGCTCGTTCTTTTCATACGGTATACCGCGAATCCCAGACGCAACCCGGACTATTTCTCTTTCTTTCTTCCTTTCTTTCTTTCTTTCTTTCTTTCTTTCTTTCTATCTCGCTTGCTCGGGGGAGTCGAGGCATGTAAAAAGAAGCGCTTCTCGCTTCAACCACCAACTTCTTTCTCTCTTTCCGTTCCTCCTTGAAACTCAGCCGGCCGAGTCGTTTCATAGCCACGACTACCGCAGCAGCTTGGTCCATTCTTCTGCAAACCAGTTTCCTCTCTCTTTTTCTTCTTCTTCTTTTTCTTCTTCTTCTTCTTCTACTTTTCCTTCGTCTTCGTCTTATTATCATCACCTACCTATTACTCGATTCCCCCTAGAGCACGAGGAGCACCTTTGTCACTGTCCACGCGGCCGGACATTTTGTCGTCTTTGTTGTTTTGCAAAATGCAAAATGTTAAAACGTAAATGTAAAATAGCTTAATGCAAAAAATCGCGCTACGATTGGTGTCAAGTTTGTAGGCAAAATCACCCTGAAATTTAGTTCGCACCTGTACGAAAAACGTTTACCACCGGGTGCTGCTGTTAAACATTTAAGCATTGGCCTTTAGGCCAATGACCCTTCCTCTCCCTTTCAAACTTGTGCACCACTTGACAAGTAAAGAAGAGTCATTTCTCTAATTCGCTAACCTTCCTCCTCTAACAGCACCTTTTTTCGTTCATTCTCTACCCTCCTTGCACCAATTAGAATGGCCGGCGATGGCTGACGTAGGTGGGCTGGCAAAAGCATGGAAGCCAACGCATACAGAAAAATCTGCTTTCAACGCTAATAGTACCTTGTCGGGCCGTCTAAAAGAGTGCTACTCGAAAGAGGAAGCGAGCAATTAAAAGCGGCCCGCCTTAATACGAAACTTTTTTACATTTAAGTGTGTCGGAGGATGGAAAAAAAGGGGGTATATACTATTGCATCGCGTGTTTTCTAGCAGTATGCGCCACGTGTGCTACCCGCGTTTATTCATAAACGTTTATTTTTATGTGTTGCGTTGTGTTGTGTTGTGTTGTGTACTAGATACTTTCTATCTTTTTTTCTTTTTTATTTTGTTCCTTTAGGAAAAAAACTCCAAAGTGCAACGAGTTTATTTCATTATCGTAATAATATGTTAATAAACGTTTTGGAAGAGCTCATAAAGTACGCTCGAATGGTTTTTCGTAACTCGAGGATCACTAATTAATTTCATGTTTCGGGACTTTGCAATTGACTATCACATTTCTGATACTTGATCTTAATTTTTCAAATAATACATTTGTTACACTAAATATGGACTCTTGGTAGTATCTATATTATTCTACAGTTAAAATAAACTACGTTTTACAATTGTTAAATGTATAAATGACAGTAATTTTTCGTGAGTCATTTTAAACTTTACGTTCTTCAATAAAAAATAACAAATTTTGTAGAAATATCTACTATCACGTGCAAATTACTCGTGACTCTGGCTATTTGTTTATCGCAAGTTTAGTGAATAATTCATTTTATTATCTACTTTGTTTTTTTCAAGGACTCGTATAATGTACGTAATTACAATCTATATCCATACTCGTGCAACAATACATATGCATTTTCCAAAAACCGATACATTTTTAAAAATATATTTGTTTTATTTGTCAAATATATTAACCAAGTCGCTCAATACTTGTATAAATAAATAATAAAAAAAAAAAATATTGACAATTTTATTTGTACAATATTTCATTAATATGCAAAGGAAAACTGAGAAGAAGTATTCCTACCGAGCCCATTCTTCGTGAATATTTATGCATTCGATCGAGTGTATTCCGTGCATATATAGAAGACAAAAAAAGAAATATAGATAAAGAACGAAGCAATAAAAAAAAAAAAATTATAAATAAATATGAATATAGCGAGGCATTCAATGATATCGTTGAGCTCTCATATTCCATATTTGATTACAGAGACGCCGAAAGCGCTGACATAACGTTTGTTAAGGTAAACCACGAGGTCCAAGACCCTGACATCATCGATGCCGTCATTTGCTTACATATATCTAATTTATAATCCAACAAGATTCTATTACTTGTCTAAGTTTCTCGTGAATTTTCAATAAATTACATTGCACGAGTAATAATGTTAGAAAACGAACGAACGAACGAACGAACGTTTCGTTTTATTTTCCTTTCTCAGGAAAATGTCACGATTGGATAAGATGACGAAAGACGATCGAATATTAAATATCGAAGTTAAGTGATTCACCTAACGCGATTATCATAAGACGACACTTGCATTATCATCAAACAAACTCGTCTTGTTATATAATTTTCTAAGTTCGAATACGATGGACGAATTTCTTCAATTAAAATTGCTTATACTTGTCCTCTACTTTTCTTTCTCATGCTCGTAAATCATCCATTAGGGAGGAAAAAGAGGGTGGTCGGTCAATTTGTTAAATCAATTTGTAACATTATTACAAAGGTAAAAGATATTAGCGAAGTAAATCACAGCGAAGATCGACAAAGTTTCTCACGACCCTTGCCATAAATAATAAGATACTATCTACTTATCGTTAGATGAAATGATCGAAAATGAAAGACGCGGCTTCTCTACGATCAGCATGTTCAACGTGACACATACCGAAGTACACTGGTTTGCCGCACTTTGGACAATTGGGCATCTTTGTTGAAAGATCTTCGGAACCGGTTTTCTCTCTTGGCTAACGTCGCACAAGTTGTGGAAGGATGTTCTCGGCAGCGTGGTCAAACGTGTACTGGTCCCACTGCTTCTTCTCTTTTCTCTCTCTCTCTCTCTACTACTAGCTAACGCAATACTATACGGTTGATTGAACGTGAGAACGCAAGTGTGTTGTGTCAGGGTATAGGTGCCTGACGTTCAACGAGAAATATCGTAGCTGAAGCCGTTCATCGTCGGTGCTTATACCGCTCATTTCTATATATGTGTGTGTGTGTGTGTGTGTGTGTGTGAGAGTGCATGCGTGCTTTTTAGATCTACATATTCATACTTATATAAGTTTAGTTGAAGGGATATCCATGTAGTACGTACTGACGTAATCGTACGCATATTCGGCCGATAACGGTCACGTTTAAGGCCACCTATATCCATCAGTCAAGTTACTTTCCTGTTTTGAAACATGTCCGAGGTAGAAAACGTTATCCGTTATCCGTTATTCATTTCTATTTAGCGGATTCGATATCAATACTAATGCATATCAAATAGTCCAAGTTTGGTAATGAAATGTTATGTCGCTATTTACTTGCTCTATCGAATACCTTTTACGTTTAGTTTAGCGATAAACGTTAGAAGGTTAAACTAAAATAAGAATAGATTATGATAATGCACAAAGATTAGAATTATGCGAGTTTTTTCAAAGCAAAATTTTTACTACTAACATCAGCAAAATATATTCTAACAAACTTATAAATCAGACTTTTCTTGGTAATATAATCGAGTTGCTTTTTTCCTCGTTGATTATTAAAAAATTAATTATTCTTAGGGAGAAAAAGAAGGAAAGTAAGAATATCGATTTAATAATGAATAATAAGATTTACGATGGTATCTATCGGAGTAAGTTAATTCGAAGGATGTAAACAGGATGTTGTTAAGAGTACGTTTAATTGCCCTGATAAAAATGGATCGATCGTTAATCACGACAGATTAGATGAAATTAGAGAAAACTTTCTGAAGGTTTTAAGCCCGGTGTGACGCCCAAAATTTCGACGTTTTTTCATGAATGACTGAACCTCTAATATGCAAACATTTTGTAAAAATAACAAAAGTCCGGCATTTGAATTTGTGGTTTCAGATGACTACGGAAGGCTGTATGCTTCCCTGAGATAACCTACTTTTTTGTCTAAGACTACCACTTTGACTTAAAAAATCATAAACAAATGTATGTAAAATGAAGTGAAAAAAAAAATTTTTCTCTACACTTGAAGACAGTAATAAAAACATATCTAAATTTCAAAACAATTGCGTTTTATTTTGATGTATAAAATAAATTGATGAAAAAACGTCGAAATTTTAGACGTCACACCGGACTTATTCATACCTTAAAAGTTAAGAAACTACTCACATCCTTTGCAAAACCACATCCTCCTATTACGAGGAAAATAGTCGGCCTTAGCTTTAATCATATAGAGTATACGTTGCAGTTCTTTTTGAGTATTTGAAACGTAAGCACACTATTGCGCAAAAACACGTAAACGACTACATCAAGTTATATTTTTATGCGTAAAAAGAATATTGTGATTTGTTGAAGTATAAATGAAGTAATCGTTAAAAGAATGGATGACAATCCAAATCGAATAAAACTGATGTTAGCAATAGAGAACGATGATATTGAAAAAGCATTAGAAATTTTAAAGGAAGATAACAGCAATGAACTTCTTCAACCGGTCGGATTGCTTAGAATCACCGTGGTACATTTGGTCGCTTGGAAGGGTCATTTAAATTTGTTGAAACAACTTTACGAAAGAGGAGCTAATATTAATACTTCCGATAAAATTGGTAGAAGTGCCTTGTTTTATGCCGCGCATGCTGGTCATCTCGAGGTTACCCAATGGTTATTAAAACAGAACAGCTTAAAAGAAACTAAAATTGGCATTGAATTCTGCTGCAGGAGGCACGATTTACAAAAACAATCAACGGATAGAGTCGATAGTCTCATTGGTCAAGACGTTAGTTTGATCATTATTATTGCAATTATTTAGTGCTGCTATTTCGTTATCGTTTCATTTTTGTTTTTAACAATTGTCGTTAAAGTTACCTATGTATTGAAAAAGTGTACAAATAAAAAATATTCCTTATTTACTTCAATTGAAAAGAAAGTAATGCTATCAAACGCAGGTCGTAGTAATAAATAAACGAACCGATAACGAGTAGAAAGTGATAAAAATTACAGGAATGCAACAATGTATTATGATTACCGTAGCTGCCGGTACCAGAATGTTGCGGTAGAACTCCTTTGCACCAAGCAGCAAAGAATAATCATTTGGATGTAGTGAAAACTTTGGTGAAAGCCGGTTCAAACGTTAACGCACAAGACGAGCGTGGTAATACAGCTTTGCTTTTAGCAGGATATAATGTGAATTCCAACGACGTTATCGAGATGTCGAATTACGTTGAAATTATCGACGTTCTCGTTTCCGCGAAAGCTTCAACCAATGTCATAGATTTGAAAACAGGTATATGCAATCATATTATCCACGGTGTAAAAAAAAAAGAATCTCATTATAGAAATGGAGACAAGTTATTTAAGAAGTTATTGAAAAATGATCAAATTGTAGATAATACAACTCTGACGCGTTTATTTCTACAGGTTTAACGGCATTGCATCATGCAACAAAATTGGGTAGTCCAAAAGCGGTAAAAATATTGCTCGATGGCAACGCATGGCCTCTTTTTCAATGTAACGACACGAAGAGTACTCCCCTTCATGTCGCAGCATCCGATGGAAACTTGGAAATCTTAATAATTTTACTTAAAAAAATACATCAGAAACACATTGACATACGCGACAAGGTGAGACCAATTTCTTTAGTTAAAAATCCACGACTTTTCATACACCCTGCATATGTATACAAGCCATATGTTTTTTTTTTACAGAATGGTCAGACAGCTCTTTATCGAGCTTGTTATCAAAGTTATCGTGAATGCGCTCGAGTTTTGATTGACCACGGTGGCAATTTATCGGCAGAAACGAAAAGCGGTGTCACCGTTATTGACGCCGTGTTTGCCCACATTACAAGTCCAAGATCGTTTCTATCGGACATTATGGATGCTTGTGTTCAATTAATCAGTCATGAAAATATTGGAGAAGATGCTCGCGTAATTGGCTTTAGTATTTCTTCGTAAAATTGAACGAAATGAGCATATTATTAAAAAAAAAAAAAAAAAAAAAAAAAAAAAAACGTTTATTTCAGATCTCCGTCGACTTCAGCATTCTGGCACCCCAGAGAGATCTTCAAACCAACGTTATCATAGCTTTCATAACTGCAACTTCGAATGTCGAAAAATTGGCGATTTTGCAGCATCCATTGATCGAGACGTTTCTTTGCTTGAAATGGGCCAAATTGCGTTTCTTTTTTTTCCTTTATTTCCTCTTTTACGTCTTTTTCGTTCTCTCCTTATCAATCTTTGCCATAACTCTTCTTCGAAAAAGTAATTATTTCATACCACAAATCATACTTTTCTTTTGTTCAACCATATTGTTACTTAATAACAGTATCCAGGTTTCGTTGTTACCAAGGTAATTATTATCTATAAATTATCTTTTCTTATATTATAATTATTTGAATTTTTACAGACATTACATGAAACAATTCGAAATATGGTTGTCCTTCATAAGCGCTGCATTATCGTTCATGGCTTGCATGATCGTCGATAATCACCAGTTCATCATCATAGATACGAAAAATGAAATATCTACTCCCAAATTTGTGTTACATCTCATCAGCATCGCCATTTTACTGGGCTGGATAGAAATGATGCTGCTGATAGGACGTTTTCCAACTTGGGGATATTACGCTCTTATGTTCTCAACAGTCTTGTCGAATATCTTAAAGGTTGGCATGGTAACAGTTTGCATTTCTATGATAATAAAAATCACTTCATATCTTTTCGTTACTCAATACTTTTAGGTACTCCTAGCATTCACCTGCATGATCTTTGGATTCGCATTGAGCTTTACCGTTTTGTTCTACGAGAACGAACAGTTCCATGATTGCTGGAATTCCATCGTAAAGATCATAGTAATGATGATGGGCGAATACGATTACACGGATCTTTTTCCAAACAATACCAAGACTGATAAGTTTTTTCTAACTTTTACCGCTAAGGTCATCTTTCTTGGCTTTGTATTACTCATGAGTATGGTTCTAATGAACCTGATGATCGGCCTCGCCGTCAACGACATCCAAGGTTTACAGAAAATGGTATATATACTCATATACATACGTACACACTTATATACAGATACAAAAGGCAAATAAGGAGTAGTTACTTGTCAGAGCAAATAGAAACGATTTCACTCGACTCTTTATTTCCAGGGCCACATTCGTCGATTGCTCAAACAAGCTGAATTCGTGGCACATTTGGAGAAACTCACGTATGATCAACTTTTTAAAAGCAATTTGTTACATCCTTGGTTTAAGACAATCGTCAATTCAAAACGCTTAGTGCCAACGAAAATTGTCCTGAACTATCGTGACAATAATCTTTGCAAATCCTTTCGTGGAATATCTCTTGAATTAATGGAATCGTTGTTTCTTTTAGCCTCGAAGAATAATCAGCAAGATAAGAGGTATGTACATAATTAGGTCAATTAAAAATTGTCATAATCTAAATATATGTATGTCGTTTCAGTAATCTAATTGGCTTCAAATCACGTTACACTGGAACAAAAGTAATGTCTTCGTTAATTAATTTGCAAGAACAAGTTCATCAACTACAGAAACTTCGTAAACCGTCTATTTCTGGAAAACATTTGAAATTACGTAGGAAACGAACAGTGGGTAAGAAAATTGCCACCTAATAGATGTCTCGGCGCTATCTAAAACCAAACTAAGATGTGTTGTTTATAAAAGTCACCTTTTCCCTCTCATTTACCTTACGAGGTAGTTGCGAATTATTTTTCTATGTGTACTCGATGAAAAACAATGTGTATATATATGTACAAGTATATTCCAAGTACTTCTATAGATATGTATATATACATAGAGAGAGAGAGAGAGAGAGAGAATTTATAAAAATTATATAATTATCTTTCAAATCTAAACCTTTTTTACAAAGTTGTATCTAAATAGTAAAAATGTGTCTTCTATTGAATAATAAAATATTTACAAATTTAATTATATATATATATAAGTACATACATGTATATCAGCATTACTCGGCCGTTAGGAATATCGTCTAGTTGCGTGCAGGACGTAGGTAGGTAACGTACTTAAACCTTACGAACTTTGTGAAGAGACGTAAAACACATAGTCGAGTACAAGTCGATAAAGTAGAACATCCTCTTATGCACCGAGTCAGACCGATGCCGTTCTTATTATATTCCCTCACCATTATAGATGTCCCTGCTAGACCATTAAAATTAAAACTGATTTTTCAATTTATTTGAAAGATGTAAGAAGAAAATAAACATATTTATGTATTAAATTTATGTCGCACCTATAAACAAGGATATAATTATAATAATATTATTGAAAAAAAGAATCAAAAAATAAAAACAAAAGAAAATTTGTCTATAATTCCAAACAAAAGATTCAATTTAAATATTAGCCAATCATAACGAACGATCGTCATCTATCGAAATTGGTCAGTTTTTTGTGTGACGTTCAAGTAAAAGCAAGAAGAAAAAGAAAGATCAGTGAAAATCGTTGGTACGGAAATGGAAACGTGCAGCGGTACATGACGAATTTAGAAGCTTTCACGACATATTAAATTTTCAACATCGTACGAACGATTATATACGTTTCAACGTGTAGCCGCGATTCGTCGACGATCACCGTCGTAATTTCGAAAGCAATGCACTTAAGCGCCATTTTTTTTCTTTCTTTTCTTTGAACTCGTCGTCGTCGTCTTCGTCGTCGTCGTCGTCGTCGTCGTAGTCGTCGTCTTTGCAGAAAACGCGTAATGCTCGAAATTTTGTTGCGTTGACTCTCACCTCGTTCATAATCCCAGAGAATTCGTTTAACGAATATACGTGTGCGTGCAGTACATACCACTTATAAACGTATACGCGCACACCAACGTAGTCGATATAAAAGTGTGAACTCGGTCGAGTCGCCGTTGACAAAATACATATGCCAGAGCGTAAATGTTGTTCTTCGTGTACGGATTTCCTCGTTTCTATGGAAATTACGCGGCGTTAAACCCCTGCGACCACCGATCGTATTTCCAATTACGCAATTGGCATAATTACGATAATGTATATACATACGTAACACTTATATACATGGATAAACGGAGGAATCGAAGTGCTACGAGTAAAGGGATTACGCGCTAAAATTTGAACTCATTAATGGCGCTCATTTTCGACCGTTATCGAACCCCTATCGAGATCCGTAAATACAACCTACGAAATACTCTATAACTAAACTAATCTTGAGTCCACTCATAAACCGTTCATGGCTAATATTAGAGTGTTTTGTTAATTAAAAAGACATCATCCGTGCAAAAGGGTTATTAGAATGATACGAACGTGTTCACTATCGAAGATTTGAAATTTTTACGTAAGGGATAAAAATATAAATGAATCGAGGAAGGGATAGATATATATCGAGGAATTTACAAAAAAATCTATCGGCATCGATTGTTGGATCAACGCACGGTTAGTATATGTATATACATATATACATTCTATACATAAGTCCAGTGTACATACATATACTATATATAGAAATTTGTTTCTTTCTTTCTTTTTCTTTCTCTCTTTCTCTCTTAGACAGTCGATGGAGTAGGAGTAGGAATCAGTTGGATATAAGAGAGGAGATGGAGGGAGAATCGGGCTCGGTCGGGCGGGCTCGGCGGGCGGTCGGGTTCGTTCGGTTCGGTCGTGGTTGCCTGCCATGACTGGCCGGTGTGTCTGTGTTGCGGGGGGCGAGGTGGCGCGTCGGCGCGCCGGCGAATACGCCGTCGTGATTGGTCGTCGCGTGGGAGAGCCGCCCGCCCGAGCTCGGCGACGCCGGCAGTCGGCACCGAGCATTCAGGCGGAGTGGATCGACCGATTTGGTATCGAAACACGAGAGAGAAAGAGAGAGAGAGAGCGCGAGAGAGAGAGTAATTGAGAGACAGGGTAGTAGCGCGCGCGCACGCACCAGCTCTCTCTCATCGCCGCGTACATCGTGATAGAAAAGGGATAGAAAGAAAGGGAAGGATAGGTAGATAGGTAAATAGGTAAATAGATAGGGAGAGAGAGAGAGAAAGAGAAAGAGGGGAGAGGGAGAGAGAGAGAGAGAGAGATTGTTGGAGGAGTGTGTTGTTGTTGATATATAGATATATGTGTGCGTGGGTGATTTACAGTAGCGAGCAAAACGTACACGTCTGCTGGAGCTTAGTCGCGCGGGGCTGCTCTCGGTCGCTCGCGGTACTTTAATTGCTCGGTATCCCGCGAGCGGGTCACGATGGCCGGCCGGCGCGTGGACCGGCACCAACATCATTACAACAAATATCAGTATTATCGTCGTCATTATCACGGACTACTACTGTCATCCTCTTCGTTATTCTCGTCCTCGTTATCGTCATCGTCTTCTCGCAATCTCGAACAGCCTCTTTTTCCTCGTCGTCGTAGTCGTGGATTCGCCAACGTGCTTCGCCAACAACACGAGGATAAAACACATTACCGACAGAGTTATTGTTGCGGACCAACCTTTTTTCTTCTTACTAAAAACATAGAATTGACATCGGCAACGACAACAACAACAATAACGACAACGTCAGACGCAGTAGCAGCAGCGGCAACAATAGTAGCTGCAGCAGCAGCAGCAGTAATAGCAGCAGTAACAACAGTAGCAGCAGCAGCAGTAATAGCAGCAGAATCGTCGTCTTCTTTGCGAGGATCCGCGCTGCGAGAAAAGCGCGAGGCTCGGCTCAGTTGCGCCGCGCACTAAAAGAGCGCGCGGCCACGCGCGCGCGTCACACACGTATATCTATATATACACATACATACTTTACTTACACCCGCACGCAACGCACGCCTCGTCGCGACACGTAAAAACATACGTCCTATCCGTCTCTCTTTCCCTGTCCCTTGACTCTTCTCTTTCTCTTTCTCTTTCTCTCGTTCTCTCTTTCTTTCCACTGTTGTATCTCTCGTCTTCGTTTATCTCTGTCTTCTTTTTTGGTCCGTTTTCTTTCCCTCTTCGTGTGCCCTTCCTTTCTCCGACGAGCGACCCTCTCCTTCACATTCTCGACGCTGCCACCGGGGTGTCTCTCTTTCACTTACTTTTTTTTTTGTTCGCGCGTGCGACATACACACGCGCATATTTGTGTTGTTTTCTTCGTTCTTCTTTTACTGTGCGCGCGGGAATATTCAGCGAAGAAAAAAAAGAAATCTAAAGAGAAGAAAAGAAAGAGTGCTTGAGTGCTTTGTCGAGCTAGTAGTCGTGTTGTCCCCCGACCTAGCCCCTCAACAACCCTTGTTTCACGAATCGTGCGTTTTTCAGTGTTCCGCCCTTTCCCCCCCACCCCACCCCTTTACTGGAAGTGACCTAAGGTGAACCGAAATACTTATTGTCCAGTTCGATCTCGCGAATCGTGGTTCTTAGTCCGACGGCTGGAAAAAGAAAGTACACTTGTGAATTCGATGAAAGGCCAAAGAAGAAAGTAAGAAAGAAAGAAAGAAAGAAAGAAAAAGAGAACAAATTGTTTAAGTTTACGAGTCAAAACAGGGATAAATTTGAATTTCCCGCTTAGGTCCTTCCCTGTTGTATACTGCGCCTCAAGAAAAGAGGAAAGGACAAGGGGAAAAAAACGCGACAAAACGCGACAAAACGCGACGTTAACGAGGATCATTGTAACGTTATAAATATCTTTTGGTGGTGTTATTTTTTGTCGGGGAGGAGATTAAGACGACGACAACGACGACGGTGGCCGTCGCTCGGCCCGCAATAATGCCGCACGTCAGCAGCAGCGGCGGCGGCGACGATCTCGGTAGCGAGGACGAGGTCAAGGTTTTCAAGGATGAGGGGGAGGACGAGAAGAGGTCCTCGGAAAACCTCACCGAAGAGAAGAGCTCCCTCATCGACCTTACGGAGTCCGAGGTGCGCTACGATAATCATCATCATTATCATCATCATACTACTCCTCCTACTACTACTACCACTACTACTACTACTACTACTACTAGTCTTCATCCTCATCAGTACAACTACGTCCTACGTCATTCTTCTATTCTTACCGGGAGAGACGGGACACCAACCCATAAGGACGATGATGTGTGTGTGTTGTTGCAGGAAAAGGGCTCGCTCGCTGGGAACTACGCTACGACGGGCAAGACGTCGGCTAGGTCCGACCTCAGTCCCGTTTTTGGTGAGTCTTTTCTTTTTATCTTCTTTGTTTTATCTTATGCATGAACTTTTATTTAAAGCAACAATACTCGATCGTCGTTTATTATACACCTAGGTTTATGTCATTTCCAAAATGCGCTCCTACTTTTCTCTTATATTTGTTATTTTACAGTTAATATTTTGTATGATTAAAGTAGCTTGTATTTTTCCGTAAAATCATAAAAAGCGTGCATATCAAATTTCATTTGAATTTGATTAAAATAGTAGGAGCTTCTGGAGAATTTAAAACACTGTAATTAAGGTGATTATATTTAATAATTTTTTATCTCTTTTAAATTCATATATTTATTAGCCTACGGTTTATTGAGAAAACAAATGAAATTCGTTGTCGAATTAATAACTGTAAAGTAAATTTCTTTGAATTGTTCCATTAAAAAATTGTACAACATTTGATTCGGTAATTTTTATTTTGCATTTTTTTTTTGTTTCCAACCTAGAAAAAAGGGTATACCAATTTGTGTGTCAATTTCCGGAAAAATTCAATGAAATAAACGACGTTAAGTCTAACCGAGCGTAACATCGTCGCGCGCATAGTCAAAGAGAGATAGAGAGAGAGAGAGAGCGAGAGAGAAAAAGAGAGAGTGAGAAAGTAGAAGAAGAGAAACAAAACAAAAAGTTGTTAATTAATAAGACAATTTGATTAATTTAGATGGGAATAATCTTATTCTCGACGCTTTGGTCGATTCCTTTCTCAGATCTTTGAAATAAATAAACGATTTTATTGCACCGAGGAAATGCGTGTCCACGAATTATTCGATTAACCGAGAATTTCACGAAAAAGTACTTTCGAGCACGTGGCGTTTGTGCATGTAGGATGGTAGTAGAGACAGGTAGAGAGAGATATAGGTGATAGGTAGGAACGTTACTAAATACATACACCTCGTTTGAAAGAGAAATGTTCCGATCGATCCCAAACCATTATCGTTCGACTGGAATACTAAAAAGTGCCCCTTTGTTTCGATATTGAGAATCTCATCGGTATATTATTATTATTATTATTATTATTATTATTATTATTATTATTATTATTATTATTGTTATTGTGACGCCTTAATTATGTGACCAATTATCTAATTAAACTGATACTTTTTTTTATCGTTCCTTATCATACGTAAGTGATACGCGTGCAGCAGGGTTATTACATTTCTTTTTCGGTAGTAGTAATAATGGTATCGACAGTAGGCTGTTATACGCAAGAAAGATGTTTATAATCTTTATCTTTCGAATCAAAATGATTCCATGTAAAATTAATTGAAGAATTGTGCAATATATTAATGCGAATTACGTGTAAACCGTTATCTCGTAAAGCAACGTGTCTCCTCGTTAGCATCTACTCATTTTCCAATTTAATATCATGTCAATCCTCTCGTCTTTCTTTCTCTCAGGTTTATTCATACCTTGTCGCGACGTCGCGAATCTTGATTTTTTTTTTTTTTTTGACTCGTTGGGTGCGAAGGAGAAAGGAAGAAAGAAAGAGGAATCCAGTCCAGTTGGTGGTGGTGGTGGTGGTGGTGGTGGTGGTGTTCAGGTTCGGAGAGAGAAACGCCTTTGGAGAACACGTTTTCAAATGGTCGATTTGCCTTCGGGCGTGAAAATCGTTCATGTTTTATCTCTCTTTCTCTGAATTCCTTTCTTTCTCATTCTATCTTCTTGCGGTAGCTTGACATCAGAAGGCGCCAATTCCGTCCTCCTCCTCTTCCTCCTTCTCCTCCTCCTCCTCCTCCTTGACATACCGAACGATCTGATAAGCTTGTCTGTTCCTAACAGATAGTCGGAGGATATCTCGACTCGATTTCTTCGATTAATGTCGTTTAAGAACGATCGAAATGCGATAAGAATCGAAACTACGACGACGATATCGACACTCGACTGTGGAACTCCACTCGATAACTCCTCCAATCGTCTTATAGAGTTATTGACCATTTGATATAAATAGATAAAAAGATAAGCGTTGCATCAGCTGTTTCTATTAATTATTGCTGTTAGGATTTAAGCGAGGATTTAATAAATCCGGCGCTTATTCAAAATTCCCGCTAAAAGGTAACATGGCAGGTAGGTAGGCAGGTAGGCACCCCTTCTTTTAGACACCCGTCGATGCTCGTTTTCATTTTTAGGAGCTCCTCGTACGTCCAAGAAATATGCTCGATCCGCTCGTTAGCTGGACCGCCTACCAATTTTCTCTCTCTCTTTCTCCTTTGATCCCTTTTTTTTGTTGTTCTCGTGTCCATCTTAAATCTCTCGCGTCGATCATTTACCTCTCAACTTTCAAACTAAACATTATTTCATCTTTTCTTTCCTATTTTATTTCATTGATATATTTCTTTGCTTATTGATTTTTATCATTTCTTTTCTTTTGATTATTCACATCGAATCGTTTGATATCCAAGTTCATTTGATTTCCATTAAAACTCGTTACGAGAGATAACGCGTTATGTTTAATATCACACGTTTAATTAGATTAACGTCAATCCAAATTTCCGTGTTTTCGTATTTTGTAGAAAAAAAGGAAGAAAGAAAGGAAGAAAGAAAGAATGCGCGTTCCTCGAAATCGTATGAAGAAATTGACGACAGTTTAAATTGAAAATGACACACGGTGGTGGTCAACTTGTATCATCATCTTAACCACCATCGAAAGATTTTCTTCTTCCTTGTTTTCAACCGACCTAGTTGCGTTCTTTCTCTGTCTCCTATTCGGATGGACTTCTTTGTATGTCAACTCTCTGTGACAAATCGTGTCCCGTCGCATGCTACATAGCGTTCGAGTATGTTGCCAAAACATTTTAACGAGTAACGTTGTTCGTCGAAGCCGATCTTTAAAGTTAACATAAAGACGACGCGTGTCGAGAACGTTCGAACATTCGAGATACAAATGCTTTATGCTAGAAATAATTTTGGTATTCGTTTGAAAGAAAAAAAAAAAAAAAAAAAAAAAGAATATAACTTGTGTTTCTCTCGACAAACAAATTTGTCCTATTCTGAGATATTGTTATAACAAAATTCCAATTGTATTGTTTGAATTTTGTCGACATTTTAAACTAGAAATGTAAAGTTTAGTTGAGGTATATATCGTAAGTTGTTGTTGATACACGTTGTGCATCGTTGTTTGTCGAGCGAAAGCGAAGGTTCGTTCTCGCTTTCAAAGAAACATGCGGAGAGTACATTATATACGTCGCGGGCTGCTTCGTAATCGCTTAAGTGGTTAATTACGGTGCTTCGAGGAAAGCGAAAGAAGGTTGAGGTGAGATTAATCTTCCCGTCGATTACTTCACCGAAGATCCGTTTTTAAAGTGCTTGGTGCTCCTCTCTCAAACTAGTTCCTTTCCTGACTTGTACGATCTTTTTTTCGGATACTATACCTTCTTGTAAAAGGATTTTTTGAATTAACTCGTCAATTTATCAAACCAAACGAGATATATATATATATCGAGATTTAGAATAATTAACGAATACACGTGTATCTAAGGATAACTAAACAACTCTAAAGAAAATTTGTTCTTCTCACAGCTCGGAAATACGTCGTCTATTAACCCTTTCGCAACGGGCGTATTTCTACTGTGCGGGCTACTTAATACGTGCAGCATCGAAATTGCACTTTATTTTTAAATAATTTTGTTGTTGATATTAACGATTTTTCATTAAAAGAAACAAAACGTTAAAATTACATGTCCCAGTGTGTGACGAACTGCATATGTCCGTCGAATGTAAAATACGTGGTATTTTATGGAGGGCCACTATAGTGTGGCCCGTAGTATAGCGAAAGGGTTAAAGATAAGCTTACGACAAGCAGTCGTCGAGTTTGGGCACCATTTAAATTCGCTATACTCGATTAATCGTTTACGATGCTCGGTCATATTCATATCTCGAACAAGGACTACTTGTGTATGTAAGACACCGATCGTTTTCATCCTCTTCAGTCATAATAGAGAGTCGAATAAGGTTACTCGACAAATTTTATCCCTATTGCGTGTGTGTGTTACTCCTACTTTTATTTCACGTGCATTCTTTTTATATCCTAGGTATTGATAAAGAATAACGAATTAAATACAAAATCGTTTTGTTTTATTTTGATTTTGGATTTTTTTCTTCTTCTTCTTCTTCTTCTTCTTCTTTCGTTAATGACATTCTACGAAAAATGGTCTGTTTTTTCATTCTTCTTCTCTAAGTGGACAACGAGAGGAACTTCGTTTTTAAAATTCCCTCCGAACGAGATTCGAAAACCAGTTTGCGTCCTCTTATGTTTCTTAAAGAGGCTTCTACGTGGCTTCGAAAAATTCCGTCTGTAATTTCGTGAGATATATCGCGTGTGTGCGGTCGAAGTAAGAGAGAGAAAAAGAGAAACGTTTTCTCTCTCTCTCTCTCTACTCGTCGGTAATAACGGAGAGAGAGAGAGAGAGGGAGAGAGAGAGAGAAAAGTACAAAAGCAGAACGTGCGGGCCACGTTGTGATTCTTCTTCTTCATTTCGATGTAATACTACGCTACTACTAACCACACTACACAATGTTGCATGAAGAAAAATTCTTTTCAAAACGAAATTCTAAGAGGGACCAGATGAGTTCGTACGATTCAGCGTCCTACTAGAGCCCTTATCTCTTGCGATTGGGTAGTTTAGCAAATGAAGATTGACGTATTCATGTATGTACGTACGCACGCATGCACGCACGCACTTACACAAATATAAACGTGAGAGAAGGAAGGGAAGAGAAGAAAAAAAAAACAAGATGATGAGAAGTCATCGTTCCAACAATTTAAACGTGCTAAAAAGCGAAACAAATGCGGGATCAAATAAAAAAATTGTTCACGATTACCCATGAAGAATTTTCCCATTTCCTTAGAAAAGCGTAAACTGTGGTAATTTGGTTTACTGCAGTTGTGGTCCCTTTTTTTAACGCGACACAGGGACCTAAAGATCATTTTCTCGAGCTAAGATCAGAGCGAAGATGATACCTTTGGATAAAGAGCCACGCACGCACATGCTTAAAATAGAACTTCACGTTAAAAGGAAGGAAGGAAGGAAGGAAGGAAGGGCATCATTTTATTTATTTAATTATTAATTTTAATTCAATTGTTTAATTTTTCACGCTGATATTTTTTTTTTGTTCTTATAAGAATATACTGACCCAATAAATAGGAGTCGTAAAAAATTAATCGGACGTTAGAGAAGGTCGTATACGTTAGGCGTTAGAGTATTCGTGTCGTATGTGTGCGTAATACGTGTGTATAGAGGTGCGCACGAGAAGCGACTGATTTGTCGCTACTTGGAAACTGCCTCCGCCTCTGGATCGCACTTCGGCGCGAATATCGTATGCAGAGCGAATGTGAGTTCAGTATGGGAGAAAGAGAGAGAAACGATGTGTCTCGTTGTGCGAAGTAATTGACGAGTTCGCGTGTAGGCGGCGGCCAAGTCTCTCAGCTCTCTCTTTCTCTCTCTCTCTCTCTCTCTCTCTCTCTCTCTCTGTTGGTGTTGAAGAAAGAGAGACCGCGAACGAGCTTCCTTTGCTTCGTCTCGAATCGTTCGAGCTTGGGCGCCTAGATAGCCTCGAGCAAACCGTAGGCTTATCCTTTGGAGAGACGAAAAACGAAACGAAATGAAACGAAACGAAACGAGCCTGTGGCTCTCTCTTTCTCAGTCGTAGGATATACAGCTCAGCTCAGCTCAGGATACAGAAAGAAAGAGAAAGAAAGATGGAAGCTTGGACACGGAGTCGAGCGAACGAAACGAGCCAGCCAACCTCTGTAGCCCCCTCCTCCCTAAGAGAGAAAAGGAAGGCTGCTGCATCACCCTGAACTTGCCCGAATACCTTCCCTCCGAACCTCACGATGTGTATCCGCTCACCGATGCACATGGCACCCAAGCAAGTTCTCTTTCCTCTCTCTTCACGCCTGTCTCCTACGTCCGTCTCTCTTTTTCCTCTTGCTTCACCTCCTCTCTCGAACCTAACCCACCCATTTCTTGCGCTCGCCTGAGCATACTGGGTGTTCCGAACCTACATTTTTACTTCTTTCTACACATTATTTCAATGTTCTTAATTGTACCCTTCGTTAAAAAAACAACGTGTAATCCTTTTTAGGTTTTTTTTTTACGACAGTGGGTGGGGCGGGGAGGGTATATACGACGGTAAGATTTAACAATCGTTTACCTTCTTTTTTTCCCTTCGATTTAACTCAAATAGATTTGTTGTTTTTTTTTTTTTTTTTATATTTTCTTCTCTCACAAAGAACCCGTCTCCTTGATTTTCTATGACGAGAGTACTTGAGTTTTAATCAGCCGTAAAATTAACCGTGAAATTGGAATTTTTGTTAGCCACGACTGAATGACACACCCGGTATATGAATACAGATACACCGACTACAGTCAGCATTATACACCTACCCTGGTCTCTCCCCTCTACCTACCTACCTGTTCGCTAACGAGCCTACCTGCCGGACTTCTTGCATTCGGAGAGCATGGTCGAGAAAGTCCTCCTTCCCCCTTTGCTGCCCCCTGCCCCCTTCCCCCTTCTCTTCTTTTCTTCCTCGCCTTCTTCTTCTTCTTCCTTCTCTTCCATCCTGGCTAAGTTACCCCACCCATATTCCTTTGGTTCGACAACTATACCCCGAAGGTGATGCTGTGCTTCTCCTATCTTCTTTCTTTTACCTTAGACTCCTGCAAACATTTGAAAGCATCTATTTCGTTAGAAAATTACATAAATTCAATCGAAAATATTCTAATGGAAAGAGTAAAAATTATTTTACAATTTAATATGTAATTTAATTATTTATCTTGAAAAAGAAAAGAAAAAAATAATTAATCGTGTAAGTCCATTTATGTGTTATTTGTGGACAAATTCATCAACTGTTTATAGAAAGTATAACATGAAAGATTTTTCGTAATTGGATATAACATTTTAAAGAAGGGATCAATTAGAAATGTATAGGGTTAAAAAAATGAAAGGATAATTTCCGGTGTGTATGGTCTTGTGGAATGTCCCGAACCATCATGCTGATATCCGGCGTGTTCGAGACACGTGCCGAGCACGTGGTGTTCTTCCGATTCGCGCGAATTACGAATACATTTCTGACGCAATTAAATATCTCTTCCAATTATCACATTAACGATAGATCTAATGTTATTTGTTCAACACTTTGTTGAGAAACATTCTTTTCTCTTAATATAATGATTTATTATTACAAATTTTTTTTATAGCAATTAGAATTATTAACAGTTTAGAAAAGAACAATAAAAAAATGATATTTAATCTTGAAAAATAATTTTTGAAGTAACGAATGTTATCGCGATTATTATAAAATTGTTTGAACCTTTGTCTTAACGCCTCTCTCTCTCTCTCTGTCTTTCTCTTTTGCATTTTGTCTCCATTTTGTCGATTTTTTTTTTTTTTTTTTTTTCGTTCCATACCCAATCTGGGCCACTTTATTTACACGGAATATCAATCGTCGAACGCAGCAAGTTTAATATTCCATTTACGATTCGATAATCTCCCATCGGCGTACGCATCGATGCCAATAATAACGCGGGGATTTCGTCGTCGTCGCACGGTGCGCAGTAAAAAGCACAGCTATTAAATGTAATATTCGCCGCGTGAGAGAGAGATACGCCAGCCAAAACGAGCCCATACCAGCACACCATCACTAGCCACCATCGGCCACCACCAGCACCCATTGCCCCATCACCACGAGCAATAGCAGCATCACCAACGGCAGCAACCGCTCAGCATCCCAGCTTTTCTACGCTAACGTTCTGGACAACGAACGTGTGCTGTGTGTTGCTTTCTGATTGGCTAGTTGCCTGCTTGATTACTGTCTGCTAATACGAGTTTCGAGCTAAAGCAATTTTTAACTTATTTAATAATTTATTCAAAATGCTAACAAGTTCCTCAGTTAACGAAAAGTTCTTTTTATTTTGTCAGATAATATGAATTAATTTAAGAGAGAGGGATGATAGGGAGGATAAAGAGGGATGGATAAATTGATGCAATTTATTATTTTTTTTTTTTCTATTTCATTTAGATCAAATAATTTCATTAAAAATCAAAGAAATTTGTGGTAAACATCGACGAATATTATTTTACTTTAATTCTCTATCTTTTGTAGATACTTTTAGTATCGTCTATAAGAAGCACACATGCAT
Organism: Polistes dominula; assembly: GCF_001465965.1. Next base: position 522,364 of record NW_015149039.1, on the reverse strand, counting down.
GTGTATCATATATATTCGTAATAGTGGTGGTGGTGGTGGTGTCGAGACATCGTAAGATGTTAGAGAGAGAGTCGTATGTTAATAAGGTTTGTATGCGCTCGTGCGCGCGCGTTCACCGAAATACCGGTTTTTCTTTCGGGTTGGTGGTTACGATTCAGGTTTGTCTCCTTGTTTCCGAGAGCCCGTCGAAACGATTTTCGTCAAAGGAAGTCGTTCGACTGTGCACGACTACTCCCCACCTCGAGTCAATTAACGTTGCAAAAGAGTGAGAGAGAGAGAGAGGAGCTACTCTTCGTCATCGTTTTCGAATCTTCCAGTTTATATTTTGAAATAGAAAAGGTCCACGTTCGCTAATTATTCGCCATTTCCTAGTGTCCCTCGTAAGAAGCGGTAAAAAAAAAAAAAAAAGGAAAGAAAAAGAATCTATGTAGTTTTGATTTTTATGAAGTAGGATGATAGGAAGAAGCATCGCATGAAACTGTGAAACCATAGAAAAGGGAGAGAGTGAGATAAGATATTTTGAAATGCGCGTAAAAGAGATAGTGGATAATAAGGAGGAGTAGAAGGAGATGGAAAGGGAATCTTTGAACGAGGCGAAACGACGATGAATCCGGAGAAAAGAGAAAATCAGGAGGATGAAAAAGGATGRGAAGAAGAAGAAGAGCTTGAGCAGCACAGGCCCCGTCTCTGCGCGTCCGTCGAGCGAAGGTTAGCAATCTGCGTAGTGTTTTACGACAACTATAAATATGGTCGTAAAGCTCTTTGTTTAGAGCAGCTAGTCCGGCTTTCGAAACTTTGCCCTTCCTCGCACGGCGAGCATGGACTCTCTCTCTCTCTCTCTCTCTCTCTCTCACTCTTTTGCAAACCCATTTAGGCTCGGTTCGTTGGTATCGAGACACGCTCTCTCCTCTTTCTCTTCTTCCTCCGGCCGCCTACGTACATACTTTCCTTCTTGTTAAATTATTTACCCCTCGCGTACCTCTTTACTTCTCTTTTTGGAAATGGTCACAAATTTAGCATAAAAATTGACGATAGGTCGTTCGCACAAGAGTAGTAACCAAGGATAGAGTGAAATCGGTTAATCGAGGAAAGAAGTTGCCAACGAATGGACGAACGAACGAACGAACGAATAATCCGGTGGCATCTGTTAACCACATGCTAAAACGACAAGAGGCAGGGATAGTGGTACCCTGTCACGCTAATGTCAGGTTTAAGCAGTGAGAATGATTTACAAGCTGATTTACCCAAGAGGAAGAAGAGGAGAAATAAAAAGAGGAGGAAGAGTCGTCCCTCTCCTCCGGGCAGAGAGCATCCTTTCGAAAATCGTTCTAAAGATTGTGCCAACTATTATTTCTTTTTCATTATGATAGAGTTTTATTCGAATAGAAAACATTAATAAAGATCGTCTAGTTATGGGGAAAAGAAAAATAAGAATAGTTAATGAGCTAACTGAGAGATAGAAGTATTATATGGAAAGGTCGATCAATCGTGTCGTTGGCATCGGCCGGTGAGTTAACTAGGACTAAATAAGGCAGCTGACCGGTCTCCGTAAATAATTGTATCTCGTGGAGCTACTAGGTAAGTCGGGATTTATATGGGCGTAGCCGACGGTGCCGACACTTGCTACCTCGGTACACGCCTGGGCCTGCCAAGCACACTTTCCCTCCTCCTCCTCCTCCTTCTCTTCCTCTACCATCACTAGCACACACTAGCGTGCACACGTGGCACCAAACGATCACCCAACACCGACTTGTCCTTTTTCTTTTTATCTATTCTTCTCTTTCCCTTCCCCGCACACCCACTAGCAAGACTTTCCTACTTTGGTGTTCCATGCGTGACGACTACTCTCCTAACGCGCTTTATGGACATCGACTCTCTGCAATTCCGGAACGAACTTGCGTGGATGCTCGTCGACTTTTAGATTCGAAGCTTGTTAGACAGATAGACAGAAAGGGAGAGAGGAAGAGAGAGAGACAGAGACAGAGAGAGAAAGAGAGGAAGAGAAGGGAAAACATAGTAGAGGATAGATAAGGATAGATAATTCGCAACGAACAAAATTTTTCTGCCTTTCGTAGATAACCATATTTGGTCCTCTCTCTCTTTCTCTCGCGTTAGTTTTTTTTTTTTTTTTTTTTTTTTTTTTATAGCGATCCGATCAACGATCAGATTATTCCCTTTGGTTCCTCGATTCGACGCGTTTTCACGCTCGCCACCCGCAACGAAAACGCGTGTACTCGTCGATCGTTTAATCGTTTTCAATGGGGGGGGGGAGAAATTTTCGCTAGGCGAGAGAGAGCTCACCCGCAAAGTTCATTTTGCGAGAATATCTATCTATGTATGTATATGTGTATACAAGACACCTAACCGTAAATTCGGTGTACCGCGCCGGATTGCACCGGCATATGGTGGCTGCAAGTTATGGAAGTGTGCTACTATGTATGTGTGTGTGTGTGTGTATGTGTCTCTCTGTGCGTGTCCGTGTATCTATGAGATACGTCGATCGATAGTTACGGTAAGCTTATCTATGTATAATACATATATATGTAACTTACCTCTTCGGAAAGTCATATAAACAACATTGAATAAAAGAATTTTCATAGTCTACAACGTGTCAGTTTGAAGGTGGATTTCGAAGAGGACGGTGTTCCGAACGTACACTTTTATAATAAACTACGTTAAAATTGTTAAATTTGTATTTAATGAATATAATTTAATATTGTTACGTTTTAATTTTAATATTTTTTACATTCTAATGTAATTTTTTGATTACACCTACGTAATCATGACTTCAAGGGTTAAATTATGCTATAATATAAGAAAAGTGTATTAGAATATTGAAATAATTGTTAATTAATCGATAAAAATGTGTATTGTTGTTTAAAAACTTTAAATATATGATCGGAGTACCGTCATCTTCGAAATTCACCTTAAGACTGGCTCGTTGTCATCTATCAAAATACTTTTATTAAGTGTTGTCTATATGACTTTCCGAACGTTACACATGCGTGCAACGGGTGTGTACTATTTCTAATTAATAGAATTTAATATTATAACGCTCGGATTTGAGGTGTTTTATCATTTTTATGCAATTATTTTGTCACTCATGCGCAGTGATGATTTAGAGAGTTTAAATTTTCCTCTACTGTAAAACAAAGTTTATTAGAATTAGAAATAACGATATATTCGATAGTAATAGACACTTGTATCGATTAAATTATTAATCATCGTGTCTTAAAAATAAAGTCATAATTTTAATGTTAAATTTTACCATCGTTTTATAGCATCATTTTACAGGGTGGTCTAAAAGTTTTTATATGGCTTGAGAAATCTATTATATTTTTTTATATTTTTTTTTTCGAGACCTTTTAAAACTAATCTTTATTTTCAGATCGTAAAACTATAATCCTAAATTCATCCTAAGGGTTTCTTTTTTTTTTTTTTTTGACCAATCTTGTATTACGTTACATGGACGTAAAATATATCAAAGTTGTGTCGTAAATATATTTGAAGAGAGAGAGAGAGAGAGAAGGAGTTGATAAAAAAACCGTACAACGATTTCTTATTTGAGGAAGTTGATTTTATATCGAGCCTCGTGTAATTACCGAGAGGCATTCATGCTTTACCTGTCGTCGTGTCCTCTATTGGTATTGTAAAACGATCCCTTTTTGCTATTTCTGGACCTAACGAACGAACGAACGGAAATTCTTAAGGATCACTTTTCTTTTCTATTTTTTCAATCTCTTTCCTTCCCGACGAAATTCCTTTCCGGCAATTTGATAGAATTAAAAAGTTGAAACACGATGCACATCGTTGCGTCTTTTGCGTTGTTCGCGTGTATAATATATACAGACCATAGATGGTAAAATTGGAGCGCAAGAGAGTATAAGTAAGAGTGAGTGAGTTAGGTCGATGAGAAAAAGTAAATCACCGATCGCTGATCAATGATCTGGGAAATTCATTATCGTGCACGAGGAGGAACTCTTGCGGAGATTATTGGTCATCGCTCGACGAACGCTTTTATCGTCAGGTTGTGACACATTGAAGTAATACCTCTCTCTCTCTCTTTCTCTCTCCCTTTCTATCATATACTATTACATAGACACGTTCGTTTTTTCTTTCTTTCTTTCTTTCTTTCTTTCTTTCTTTCTTTCTTTCTTTCTTTGGATCGTACATGAAACATTGATTTCACGCTCTCATCGAATCGCTAATCTTATCTCTGTACTGAAAGATAACGTGTTCGTTTCTATACGACGTAATTGCGTCTCACCAATCCAGGAAAAAAGTACTAACTCGTTTTCTACGATGATTTTCTTTTCAAACGATCGGCGCCAATGTAAATGCGCATATTAGTAAGTAAGCGAGTAGGCGTTTACACGCATGTGTGTATGTTTATGTGTGTGTGTGTGTGTGTGTAGGTATGCATTTCTTCCTTTTCCTGCGTAACGAAGAAAAGAAACTTCAAACGGATATGCGATCGTCGTTCCGATCGACTGCGGACAATGCGAATGTAAGTTCTATGAAAATACTTCAAGATTCCGTCATTCTTTCTGTCATTATGTTACGAGGAAACATTAATAAGGAAGACAAGAGAATACAACCGAGTAATTAGCCGGTACAAATTACTTTTTAGCACATGATAAAGGATTTACGTGTAATCGTGCAAATTAACGAACAACTTCATTTCAATTTAGATTTTGAAATCTATTTTTTTTTTTTTTTTATATAGAATATTCGCATATTAATTATCCCATTAATAACACATATAAAAATCGTAGAATATAATATAGAAAGGAAGAAATGTTATAAAGTTGCGTGTTTAGGGATTGATCGCGTCGGGGCGGATGTCACGGTATACGTCTGCACGTGACTATTTGTCTAGTATCGTTAATAGATTCTCTTCTATTCGGTGTCAGCAACCCCCACGGTTCATCATCAACTATCTTTCTCTCTGAACGCGTCTAGAATATCAAATAACTCGTGTGCTTCGATACGACCTTCGATGGCTCCTTAAAAAAGCGAGGCCGATCGAGTCTCTCTCTCTCTCTCTCTCTCTCTCTTAACGACTTTAATTTAAAGGAAGCGTTGAGATATCGTCGTGTGGTTGCTCAGTACGCGTGCACGACGAACAAACCAACAGCCAACCAACCAACCAACCAACCAACCAACCAACCAACCAACCAACCAACCGACCAACCAACCAACCAACCAACCAACCGACCAACCAATCAACCAACGAACGAAAAACGAGTGCTGTGGTCGTCGAGTAGCAACGATAGCAACGAATCGACAAACAAACGTATACGTTACACACAAGGAATAAGAAGAGTCTGATCGTCGTCGCGTCAACTTTGGAACTCGAACCGGTCGACGAGTATACTCTCTCTACGAATGGACTTGCAAGATGAAGAAAGAAAGAGGGAAGGAAAGAGAGAAAGAGAGAGAGAGAGAGAGAAGGAGAATAGCACCCGGAGAACTTCAGTCGCCTAATTTGGGACTTTATCGTCCTGTTATCCTTGCGACTTACGACACTGACGAGCGACGACTTCTCTCATCCTATTCGTGGTTGATTCTTTGCCCTTTTTCGTGATATCGTTGACATCCCTTTTTCATTTGTTTCAACTATATTAAAAAAAAAAAAAAAAAAATACCAAAGGTATATATTCGTTAAAACGGTGGTGTTGCGTGGTTTGTTTTAAAATTTGTATGCAATCATAAATCTATGTGTGATTCTTCTTTCTTTCGGAAGTTGCATCGCTAACAAACAGGGAATGCACCGATAGTATTGCAACGGGGGTCGGTCTTTCTTTCTTTCTCTCTCAAAGCAGAGAGGAGTGGGTGCTGCCCGCGTGTCTCCTTGTTCCCCTCTCTTGTCCTCTACCTCCTCTTGCAATCTGTAGGCAGCCCGAGGCCAAGAACGCAGGGCCGTAGGCCCCTGCCCCAGGGACGAGAAAAGACGATAGGCCCTCCTCTACGTTTTGCGACGTTGCCGAGTCTTTATTCCCTTCCTTCCTTCCTTCCTTCCTTACTTCCTTACTTACTTCCTTTCCAAAGTTACGATTTTTCATTTGATCGTTTGTTCAATTTAATTGTCGAAAGTTAAAAGCACATTGTAAAAGATGTTAGAGGAAAATTTGATTAACGTGGTAATATTTAGATGTGATTCTGATGTGTGTTTATCGCATTGGTAGGATCGGTCGAACGACAACATTTTTGTCGGTGTATGGAATTCGGTTCTAAGATGTTGGATCCTTTGAAATTAGTTATCTTGGATCTTTAGAAACTAACAGGTGCATTCCTTCGACATGAGAAATTCACGTTGATTAGTTTCAATTAGTTAGGTCGTTAACGTTTGGTAGAAATAATTTCCCCTTTTGCCCAAATTCGTCCTAATTAAGTGAAATAATAAGAACGATTGTCTAGATTGTAGCTGATGGTAGGTAAGAAGAAGGAATTTTGTTGATAAAGAAGTCACAAGACTCCTCGTAGCTCTTTCTTTCCAAGTGCAGAACATTGGATGTTAAGCTGAGCGTATTGGAAAGAACTCTCTCTCTCTCTCTCTCTCTCTCTCTCTTTTCAATGTTGTACGAGAGATCTCGTTAAAGGTCGCATCCGATATAGACTCGACTCCGAGTAGTAGAATAAAAAGAAAAAGAGAGGGAGAGAATGGAAGGAGAGACAACCACCACTATCACCACCACCACCACCACCACCACCACCACCACCACCACCACCACTGTTCTCGTTGTCGTCGTCTTCGTCGTTGTCGTCGTCGTCGTCGTCGTCGTTTGTGCAGCAGAGGCTGTGCCGCAAACGCCGTTATTCTAAACGAACGTTCGGATTATAAACGAAAGATCAGAGAAGAGAGTTGAAGAGAATTCTGCAATTACGCGATCTGCAAATACCACTCACCTCGAGCCTTTCGTTTATTCTCGTCGTCTTCGTCCGTCGTCGTCGTCGTCGTAGTCGTCGTCGTCATCTTCGTAGTCGTAGTCGCAGTCGTAGTCGTATTCTCTCTTTATGAATCGCAATGAGGACATCGTGGTGTTTCGTTGCTTTATGAAAGCTCCATTGATTTTAAGATGGGACGATGATACACCCCATTCCATTTCCCAAGCTCTCTTTATCTCTTTAGTTTTCTCTCTTTTCGTCGAATATTATAATAACAATAATAATAATAATAATAATAATAAAGAAGTAGCTCGTTCTATCTCTCTCTCGTAGAAGAAAATTTCATCAACCGATACGATTGGAACGGTTGGAAGGACAATCACCATCTTAAAAGAACTTTTGTGCTTAATGTAACGCTATTTCAGGATGCACATTTTTACCGACAAAATTACAATACTCGCGTTAATGGTATTTAATAAGAGGAAGGTTTGAATGAACTTTTTCTTATCGATTTAAACAAAAATTCTAAACTAATCCTTGTAAACGCGTATGATTTAGTTGTTGCGGTTAAAATTAAATATACACACGTCGTATCCGTTTCTCTGGTTTGTCGAAAGGAGGTCATCGAACTCGAAATCTCAGAGTTGTGTTGTACGCGTGCACAAGCCGACGGACGAATTCTCCGCTTCGTTTATTTCCTACTGGAAAATTATCGGGCGTCGCCAACGCGTTTCTACGGAGGCTTGAGCAAACGAAAGGCGCGGTCAAATGAGAGCGAGCGAGTGAGCAAACCAACGAAAGAAAGAAAGAACCAGCCAACCAACCAACCAACCAACCAACCAACCAGCTAGCTTCGAATTGCGTTTCTTCCGCTTTTGTGACCGCGACGCGTTACTCGGAGTACCGTAGAAACGGACGTAATGGTCCGAGTAGAAAAAAAGGAGACCGACCTACCCGACCCGACTCTCTCGTCCTCGTGTTTCCAAGGTTTCAACCCAGTGGCCTTCGTGTAGAATTTCTCTCTATCTATTTCTCTGTCTCTACCTGTACACCGAGTATATACAACACATCTACCTCGAAGAACAATTTTCTCGCGAAAAGGAAAAGATACAAACTACTATAGGGAAGAGGGGGAGATGATGCCCTTCGAGAAAAAGACCTGTTCTGACAACAACCATATTTCTCGTTAACCCTTCGTTACTTCGTTCAACGCCAATGTACATACGATTTTACGAAAAAAAAAAAACATTCTCATGTGATATATCGTTTCAAAGGATTACGAGTAGTAAAAGTGTTCAAACTTTTTCTTTCTTCTTTATTTTTTTTTATTTTTATTTTTATTTTTTTTTTTTTTTACATCAAACGAGTATATAACCGTGTCAAATAGCTAACGTTCTTCCAAAGAGGAAACAGAAGGGAAGCTTGAAAAATCTTAAGTCGAGTGATTGAGGGAAGAAGAAAAGAAGAGAGAGAGAGAGACAGTAGCGTTAAAAAACGCATCCCTTTGATCGGTCGACCGTTCGGGGATGATGTCGACCGATTAAAAAGTCAACGCCGGGTAATAACGACCTACGAACGGAGTCTCCTTTTTAAATCGTTATCCCGGAAAGTCGTCGTCGTCGTCGTCAACGTCGTTGGTTCGTCCTCGTTTTCTTTTCTGTTCGCACGTTTATCTCACTTTTATCTCTGGACCATTTAATAACGTTTTACCTTTTTTTTTTCCCCCCCAAATAATCGTAGAAAAAGATAAATAGAAAAATTTGTATCTTTATTTTTTGTCTTAGTCGCAAATCATTTCCTGGTAATGGATATTTTATTTGCATTAATTTGCAACGTTTCATAATTTTGTAATAGATACATTTGTATTATCATTTCTTATAATAGATATTTAATCATTTCGCTTGAATAATTTATACTCGTTGCAAATATAATAACACCTTTTGTTCTAATATGTCAAATGCGTTAGATGAATCACGCGAATAGTACGCGCTGTTGAACCTTTTTCTTTCTTATTAACAATTCATTTAACGCCACAAAATAATGCGGTTTCTCGCTCGTATTTCCATATCATCGAAGGATAAAATAACGAAAAAAAAAAACAAAAAAAAAAAAACCGCACCAAGAGGAGATGCATCGAACAATTACCTTAACATACGTAATAACGTAATAGGTCGTAAAGTAAAAGGATTATGGTGAAATAATCGTCGATCGATTTTAGGAGGAGTCTTAAAGTCTCATCAATGAACAAAAGAATCTCTCAGCAGTGTCAATGTACACTCGAAATACGGGGCTATTACCTTCACGAACAAGTCACAACGAAATATAAGAAGTGCTTTTTGTGGGGGTCCTCTTGAAATCACTTGGAATTCGGTGATTTGAACGATCCTAAGACAGGACGCAGTAACCAACCAACCAACGAAAGAAAGAAAGAAAGAAAGAAAGAAAGAAAGAGAGAGAGTGACTGACTGTTTCGATCATCTCGTGCGTAGCCTTGGCTAAAGGCGCTGCCACGGCACCCATTGTCCGTGCCGTCTCTTGTTACGAGACGAGACGAGAGCTCGGTTTGGTCCAAGGAGAGGGAGAGGAAGAAAGAGGGAGGGTAAGAGAGAGGAAGATGGAATCCAGCAGCAGCAACAGCAACAGCGGCAGCAGCAGCAGCAGCAGCAGCAGCAGCTAGCTAGCTAGCTAGCCAGCCGCCGGTCAAAACAGCCCAGACCCAGGCTCTTTTCTTCTACTACTCCTTCGTCTCTTTCGGCCTCTTCGTCTCTCCTCCTTATCTACACTTTTTTCTTGTTTTTTCTTCTCTTTCTCACTTATTCTCCAGCGATGTCGGGGACCGTGCGGAGCACCTATGCTCTCTCTCGCTCTCTCTCGCTCTCTCTCTCGTCTTCTCGGCAGTAGGTCTCCTACCTCTCTCTTTTTTCTTCTTTTTATTCTCTCGCCAAAGAACCACGTCATTTTCTCACTTGGAACCTTGACCAACCTCGTTGACTCGTATTTGTCAGTATTGTAGGAAAAAGCAAATGGTCGTCGAGAAAATAGTTGTAATAGTGGATCGGTCCTGGGAACTATCCATCCATGTATTCCGATTTTTCCCTAGAAAGTGAATTTTAGAAACAATTTATATATATATTTTGAATTGATTTTCTTTTGTTCGATGATTATTATCCAAATCGAATCGAGAGTGGAGAACTAATCTATCCATCATCTCTTCCTCTCTTTTTTTTGATTTATCTCTTTTTGTCCATCGGACCTTTGATTGCTTTTGATGATTCCTGTATGGCAATGCCAGCCAGCCGAGCACGCTTCGCCGTCTGCGAGTAGAGAGTACGTGACGTTAGCGATAGGGTCTGGCCTCGGTCGGGGCCCGTCAGGAATCTCCCTGGGCACCATCCATTAGAAGGGTGCGCCTACTTTCTGACCTTTACACGGACAAAATCCGTTTTGTCATTGCGCGAGTCATTCTTCTCCAACTATTTCTACTCGACCGGAGGTGTCGTCGAATCGCGAATCGAGTAGGTTGAACTTCTCTCTACCTTTCTATTATGTAGATCAACTTACAACCATTTTATTACAGAGAAAGATCATAGGCTATATATATGGGTGTGCATTGTTGTTGTTGTTTTACAAAACAACTCATTTTCTTCGACACTTTTTCATTTGCCGTCATTACGAATGACGAAATACATTCGTCGTCGTATGATTCGTTGAGATTTCTTTTTTCATCAAATAAAAAGTAGTTGCACACATTTTTACTCGCTAAACTCGAATGAGGCGTGAACAGGCGACAAAGATTCTTAATAACATAATTGGCCAGGATGACTGGGTCCGCGTAACACGACTTTAGCCACCTGTTTGTTGTTGTTGTTGTTGTTGTTACCGGCGTCCCGACGCTTTTGCTTGTCTTTCTCCCTTGCGTTTCACGTTGAAGAAGATGAACGTATTTACGAAGGTACAAAACCGGTCTCTCTTTCTCGATACACTCTATTGCCTGTTCTCACGTAAACGGCAGCCTGTAATTTCTGACGTATTTCCCTCTTCGTTTCTCTTACACTCGTTCGTTCGATCATTCACTTACTACCCATTCCTTTACCTTGCTTCATATATATATATACATATATATAAAGCTATATATATAAATTCTCATTTGCCCATATATATTCTTATTTTCACTGTGGAGTTCCTTTGTATCGTTTCTTATTCCATGGTAGGAAAGTATCGACAGAAACGAAATCCTTCGTTGGCTTTTTCGGTCCAAAGAAGAAGCAAACCGAAACTTTTACCTCTCCTTTTCTCTCTCTCTCACTCTTTCTTTCTTTCTCTCTCTCTTTCTCTACCTTCGTGGGTAGTTCTGGACAACAAAGGAAGATCGAGATTTCCAAGGAAACGCGTCGGTCCCAAGCAGTGAAAGAGAGTGCCCGCCGTGAGCAAGAAGACATGGCACTTGTTGCACAAAGCGTGCCCCAGCCACTAAATTTCTCGGTGTCCCTTACCCATGACCCCCTCTTGCTCCTCTAATTTCTTTTACACGGACCTCCCGCGTCGAGGGTCACCGGTTTACATGCCGGCACGTATTTTCCATTTTGCTGCTTTATTCAGCAAATAGAAAACTTCAATAAGAAAATGAAGAAAATCGTCATTTGTATTTCTCATTGTAAACGAATTATCCGAAAAATTAGATTCTTGTACTTCGTACAGCAGGCAGGGACATTAAAAAAGTTTCACTCAAAAGACATCGATAATCATTAGTTTCATGCTGGTAGAAAATTTCCTGTTTTTTTTTTGTGGTTTACCAAAAAGAATGGAAGAAAAAAATAAAACATCTGTCCATTGTGTATTGTTTAGATTTTCTCTAAAACTTATCATTTAATTAATTATTGTTTGGTAAGTTTAACCAAAATATTGGATATCGAGTATCCGTCAATTTTGTCGAATATAACTGGCGTGCAAATGGCTTCTTCTTTCTACGAGTCGTACTCGAGAAAAGAGAGGAGGATGGAGTCCATGCTTGTGGCACTTGTTGCACAAAAGCGTGCGCGGAGCCATGAAAATTCCTGGCCTGCTTGCCTGCCTGCCTGCCTGCTTCTCTCTCGTCTTTTTTTTCCTTTTTCCTTTTTTTTTTTTCTGAAAGACGATAAATAGAGAAGGAAAGATATGGTCCCTGTCTCGAGAAGAAACGTGTATAAGAAGGGCTCTCGTAGAAGAGACGACGACGGGTAAAAGGGACTAGAGGAGACAAGGGCATGGATTTCTATTGACGCGGACAGCCCAATGGGAGCCCATCCTTCGTTTTTGGAAGAATCTCTGAACCGTCCATACATTTCTCTCTCTCTCTCTCTCTCTCTCTTTCTCTTTCTCCCTAGTGTCGTTCTAATCCTTGACCTTTTTCTTAGCCGGTCGGTCCTTCCTTTCCCCCATGGGAAGGAAGAGAACCTTGCCGATAAATCTAAGCTCTTTCTTTCGTGCCGTAATGCGTGCCGGATCACGAAATCGAGTCGAATTAACTCAACAAACAAACTAACTCACAAGACTATTATCGCTAACTTTTTTACCTCGTTAATGGTTTCACTGTCAAGCTACTTTTTCTTTTTCTTTTTCTTTTTTTTTTTTTGCATATATATTATACGCATTTTTTTTTTTTTTTTTTTTTAAATTTTATTTCAATTCTATTTTATTCTCTCTGATCGTAGGATCATCGTGCGTTTTCGTCGTCGGGTCGTTCGCGACATTTAACGAACGCGTATCGATAATGTAATGCCATACGTTTGTAACGAGATATTAATATTCGATGTTATTCGATATGTGTCGACGTATGGAAATATTCAAAATAACATATGATATTTTCTTCTACTACTACTACTACTACTACTACTATTGTAGACGCGTAAATGTGTATTACGTATCGTAAAAAAAAAAAGAGAAAGAAAAGAAGAAGAAAAAAAAACACAGACCAACCAAAATGGATTTTGACGTTGAAAAACGCGGTGGATGATCAAAAAATTGAATATGATAGGGGAATAGAAAGGTGTGTGAGAGATTAGAAAGGAATGGGACTTAGTTTCCTGGTGGATTTGAGAACCGTCGTCGGGCCATACCACCATGGCGCTCCTTTACAGTGTGTTGTTGTTGTCGGCAGGTCGGTAGGTAGATATATATACCGTTGATGGACCAGAGCTAATCTAAAAATCGCCGGAACTTCACAATTATAGTAATTTACCAGCCGACAACAAGCTGTACACACAACGTTCGCTCCGTAATGGCATTAAAGGGACGCTCTTCTGCACCCGTGTGTCCCTTTTTCGGCAAGTCTCGTCCTCGTCCTCGTCCTCGTCCTCGTCTTCGTTATATACGACTTTTCCAAGAACTTCATCGAATTGGATGATGACAGGATTCCTTCCTCATCGTCATTGATTTTTAAACGACAATCACGTAACACGTTTTTCTTTTCTTTTTTTTATACAATAATACATTTTATTATTTCCAATTTTGTACATCGCGTGCGTGGAATGCTGCAAATGTTTAAAAAAAAAAAATAATCATATTTCAAATATTTGTGTTTACGACACACGAGTACATGTTATTATTTTTAAAGTTGGACAAAAAAATGAAGATTATCGTTATCGTTATCGTCGTCCTATGGTGGTTCGTATTTCTTAAAATATCGTTGATAATCAGAAACAAATTTCTAGTTTCGATTCATTATCGAAGTATTATTGAATGAAATTCTATCGGTGTTCATTTTCGTTCTTCCTTTTTCTATGACTTCTGTTATTTCTCTTTTTCTCCCTGACGACTACGACGACTACGCCGACGACGACGACGACGACGACGAGTCGAAATCAAGGGCACTCGTGACATACGAGTCCGTATAATAATCTCTCGACAACTTCCGGTCTTTGCATTGACTTTTCTAATGGTTCGTTCAAGGAAGAAACGAGATCGTTGTTCAAGCAGAACACACATTCGTGCAACCATTCAAATGATATTTCCATTTATTTGACCACAGTATTTGTATTAATTAATGACAAGTATTTTGTTACTACAATTAACAGTACATATATGTATATGAATATTCTATTAGGTATAAATAATTAAACGTGTATCAAATTAACGTCAAATTGTATTTTGTCATAAAGTTGTATGTGGTAAATTGCATCAGTGTGTTACGTTAATCACATATCGATATTTTATTATCAAATACTCTGATTATCCGATATTTTATTAGCTTGTTTGCAAAATAATTACATGTTTTTTTTTTTTTTTTTATATTACAACTAGGGGTGCCCCGCCACACGTTGCTGTGGCTCACAATCAGTTTGATACACACTTTAATAAAATAATATTCTGATTATAAATTGAGATATAAACTATCCTATCTTTCAAGTTAGATGAAACTGCACAAAGTGTGCACAATTTTTATCATAATCGGTTCAGTAGTTTAGAAGTTCATTGCGGACAAACAACGTGACATGATGTAATTTATCTATATTTTAAAAATTTCTCGCAATTTTGATGCGATGCCAAAAAAGAAAAATATAAACCTACTCGATAGATCGAAAGACAAGAGATGTTGCAAATCACGTCTAAAACGTCTGTTGGTAGAATGTCAAATGATTCAAAGGTTTAGAGTTAAGGTTGGCTATTGGTAAACGAGATATCTTTGCGAAAAACGAAAGAAAATAAAAAGTATATAAAATAAAACTTGTAAAAAAATGTTCAAGCACGTATTAACTCTTTCTCTCTCTCTCTCTCTCATTTTTATTTTATTCGGAGGACGTTAACCTGAAATCACGATTAGGATAAATGTGGACATTTGAATTCAAGAAGCTTGTCTCTGTTTCGTTTAGAAATTTTTTTCAAATATTTCTCTCCTTCTCTCTCTCTCTCTCTCTCTTTATAACATATCGCAGTATTTTAAACATACACAAAAATGCCATTCGATTGCACGGTTATATTTATAATCACCGAGTAAATAATGCATTATTTCTGCAAGACTCTGATGTAAACAAACTCGAGAGTGAAAAAGAGAGAGAGAGAGAGGAAAATGCATGAAGTATTCAGTAGGAACTTTGAATTTGTATAACGTGCTCGTGACGGAGAAGAAGAAGAAGATGCTGGATGGACCGATCGCGCGACCGTCTTGAAAGAAAAAGGAAGAGAGGAAAGTACAACCGACTGGCAATAAACTTTAACTGCTAGGAGTGTGCCGCACATGTGCTCGAACTTTCTCTCTCTTTTTCTCTCTCTTGGTTCATATATACAATTTTGGAAGAATCCAAATAGAGAAAATAAGAACAAAGATTATTTAGAGATTATTGTTGTAAAATTTCACTCTAGTTAATATAATGAAAAAGTTTTGTTATAAATTGACATATCTAAATTGTAGATTTTGGTTTCGTTTGAGAGATAAATTTTCTACGTAGGCACGTAAGAGAGAGAAGAAAGAATTAGGTGGTAGGGTGAGTTAGTAGTAGTAGTAGGTAGTAGTAGTAGTTGCAGATAATATAAAGAAAGCCACGTGACAAATGGAGATCTCTTGAAAACGTTGTACACGGTCAGAATCCGTCTGGTGGATCTCTTCTGTTGGAGCGTTACGTTATTTATAGAGTCGCGTAGCTGACAATTTAATCGTCGCTCGGAGTTGGTGCGAATCTAACGCGCTTTCGCGCCTTTACGTCTTAATAAAGTTCGTGCTTGCGACAACTCCTCTCCTCTTCCTCCTCCTCCTCCTCCTCCTCCTCCTCCTCCTCCTTTCCTCTCACATACACGCATTGCAAGAAGATATAGATACACGCGAAAAGGTCAATGGTCTTGCGTTCCCCGTTCACCAACTACTGGCACAAGAATTGACTCTTTCATGGTCGTTCAATTGCGAATCACCATCAAATGCAACAGTTATCCTAAACAAACCCATATTCATAAAGATTGTTTTAAAATTCAAATTGTTTCTTTAAATGAATTTGGTTTTATTGTATATATCCGGTGTCGGGTTCGGTCAAAGATTACGTTTTTATCGTATGAGAATATTTTCGAGAGCTACTATTTCGCGATACCAACCTAATCGATATTTTCGTGATTTATCTTTCAAGACAAACGTGTCGTCTGTGATATATTCGACGATCGTTTCCCTGATATCGATCGAAAGAAAAAGAGAGATAGAGAGAGAGAGAGAGAGAGAGAGAGAGAGAGAAATCGTGCTAGCGAATGGCGTTGTTGGCATTAATATTGCGATAGCTATGCCTTGTTAAAGTGCTCGTGCTAACAGATAATCGTATCGACGATCGTTTATGGTTCAGCGTTCCGCGTTGATAAGATCGCAAAACAGCGGGAATCGAGAGAGAGAGTACGAGGAGGCGTCCCGGAAAGATCACGACGACCATCTTCAACGCGAACTCTCTTCTTCTTCTTCTTCTTCTTCTTCTTCATCTTTCATCTTACCGTTTCACAATAGTCAATTTCATGATTTTTTTTTTTTAAACGATCTCTGTGTCACCCTTTTGTTCATCTATTTTATATACTAGGGGTGCCCCGCCACGCGTTGTTGTGGCTCACAATCAGTTCGATACATACGTCTTTAAGTCAACGAATTACCTTATACCGCCATCTGTTATAAACTAAGAGATATAAACTATCCTATCTTTCAAGTTGGATGAAACTGCACAAAGTGTGCAAAATTTTTATCAAAATCGATTCAGTAGTTTAGGAATCCATTGCGGACAAACAACGTGACACGTAATTTATATATATTAAGATATTTTTGTGTTCTATAGAAGATGATAAATATTTGATGTGTATACTTTTTTTTTTTTTAATCCTAGAGAAGAAGAGAGAATATGCCTGTGAAGTTGAGTAGGAACCACACTACTTGAAAGATCGTCCATTCATTTGTGATATCGAATGTAATTTCTATTCGTTAGGTATTATTCAAGCTTTAGAGAGTAAAAAGGGTTAAATGCATTTAACTCCTCGTGGCAAGGGATACTATTAAGTAACGCTCGACGGTTCTTCCTTCGTTGAAAAGCCTCGCGCGCGCGCGTGCGAGAAGCCTTTTCATTTGAGTTTAATGAGGAATAGGATGATATTTTTACAATTAGCTTTTCCACGCACTCGCTTCTTCCTGGAAGATCATCTTCGTATACATGTATGCATGTACCATATGATTCTTTGAGCATACACTCTCGTGATAAAAATACACATAATACGAATAACGCGTTAGTACTAATTATACAAAAATATAAATATAGCCTTTGACGAGTGGAGAGAGAGAGAGAGAGAGAGAGAGAGAGAGAGAGAGAGAGAGAGAGAGTTTATATTCATTTTATTATTCAATTCTACTCTTATGAATTTTATTTTGATATCTTATAGAAATTTGTAACTACATCAATCATGTAATAATTTTATTTATCGTTGTTTTTTTTTTGTAATATTACAGGAAAGGTGGATCCAACGCCTCACACCTCTTCGTTCAACATGGGCTACCTCGTTTCACCGTACCCTTACCCAAATGGAGCCGGGGGTCCGATTCCCGTATCTATGGTGAGTCAAAGTTTTCAATGTTTTTATATCTCTTATATTTCGAAGCGATAATTGTGGTTGATTTAAATGCCCTCATTAGTCTCGTTTAGTATAATATTCGTATTCCTATCGCTGCCGGTGTTACTACACAACTAGGAAGGTATTCGCTCAAACGTCTTGTCTTACGTTCTTAAGATCAACCTAGCGTGACTATCTGTCTCTAACTTTGCCGATTTCACAGATCTCGCCGATTTCAGTTATGTGTGTGTTTGTTGTGTGTGTTCTCGCTGTTACCCCATTTCGATACTCGACTACTTCCTTTTCTTACCCCGTTTACGATCTTTACCGGTGCAAGATAGGAACTTGATTTATTCGGGCACGCAAGAGTGCTGCTGCTGCTGCTGCTGCTGCTGCTGCCTACTACTACACCGGGCCCCGTTATATCGTCCAAAAATGTCGCACGGAGATAATCAAATTAAGATAAATGTTTTGCCGGCACCTTGTCGGCATTTTCTGATCTACGTGTGATATATTTTATCTACCTCTCTCTTTTATTCGTGCCAAGATAGTTCAAACGGTAATCATTTTCTTTTTTTTTTTCTTTTAATCGTTCTCGCGTACCATAAGCGGGTTATATACAGCGTCCCATGTAAATCAATTCATCCAATTATATTCCGTGTAATATTTTCATCAAATACAGGACGACTATTTCATTAATTCTGTTTAGACTTTAGTTATTTTATGTGAAACTCGGTAGTTTGAATGATATCGATAAAAACAATGATACAACTAATTGAAATTAGACACTTGGTGGTTTCAGTAAGATCGGTTTAACGTGTATAGATTCACATGTGTACGAGGACATCCTTCTCGGTGGTCTTCTCTATGGTTCTCCGAGCATTGTTGCGGCCAGGGTGTGGGATCGATTCGGTTCGCGAACGCGAGCGTGTTTAAACGAATGACTAATTTGAGTGCGGTGAAGCATGGCGTTGCTAAATAGTCGACAAAATTGGCCCGATTCGTTGTTAAAGAGAGCGTGACCGTGATCTTTCTCTAACTCATACGAACATAAATTATATGTGATAATACGCGTTTACCGTTCTCGAATCTTTTCTTCATCAGATTGGCGGGGAATGATGTGGTTTATCATTTTTTTTTTTTTTTTCATAATTTATTTCTCCAAATATACATAACCGTTGCTCCGCCACGCGTTGCTGTGGCTCACAATCAGTCAATAAAATAATGTTGCGATTATAAATTGAGATATAAACTATCCTATATTTCAAGTTGGATGAAACTGTACACAGTGTGGAAAATGTGATTAAAATCGGCTCAGTAGTTTAGGAGTCCATTGCGAATAAACAACGCGACACGTAATAATTTATATTTATATTTTCTTTCTCGAAAGATTCGCGTGTAATCGTTGATCGTTTATTACAAACTAGTATATTCCTATTGTATAATAACTTCCTACTTTCTCCAATGGGGGAAGAGCTAAAACGAAGTTTTGTGGTTTTTCCATTTAATGTATGCGCGTGCATATAAATAAAAGTATTTAATTGAAACGAGAGAAAAAAAAGGTAATGTATGGGGGTAGGGGGAAGATGAAATAAAATATAATGAAAAATGTATGAAACAAAAAGGGGGGGGGAGCAAAAAAAAGAATTAATTACAAAGGTTTTTCGATAGAACTCGACTCGTGATCTCTCCCATCCAACGGGGAGAGAAGAATCAGCGTGTGGTAGCGTCGATTTATGGAAAATGATGATTTCAAATCTGTTAACGTTACCGTCAAATAATTTTAACGCATATAACATTCATACGTACTCGTACGAGATACTCTTTTCGATATATGTAGTAGTACATATCGGAAAACCAATTGGAGTTTCATTCGTTCGGGAACGAACGCGTGCACCCGCGATACCACGCACGGACGGTCATCTCTCACCTCCCATATCCTTCCCTCCCACCCCTCTCTCTCTCTCTTTTCGATAATTAATACAATTTGTTTGAAATATTTTTTTTCCCCTTTAAAAACGTTATTTACACGGCGTTGTTACGTCGTTACGTTGTCACACCTTTCCACTCTACCTATCGTTGAAAAAAATAAATAAATAAACTCTCCACGGAAATGGAATAAAAAAAAAAAAACCCCCCCAAAAAAATCCTATAAATAACGAACAATCGTGGACAAGTTATAAAAGAAACTTCTTCGGCAATTTTGTAAATGACTTGGAGGAGCAGCATAATTTGGTGAGATGTTCTTCTCGGTAATGCAAAAAATGAGCGCAATTAAGGATAAAAGTCATTATCTATCCAATCGGTTCAGGGGTTCTATTGGATGCACTTGGACAATAAATCATTGGACGCATCACACCTGAAAGAGAGAGAGAGAGAGAGAGAGAGAGAGAGAGTGTCTTAGGTATCGTCGACGATAAGTCGTAAAGAAAATTAGGTCGTCCACTCGTGTCGGGCAAAAAGGGTGCGTGACGTGGTCTAGCCGTGAGAGCCTATTAAGGTCTCTTCGACTCCTTGAAGTAGTTGAACGAAGCAAAGAGAGACAGAGAGAGAGAGAGAGAGAGAGAGAGAGAGACAGAGAGGCTCCTTGGTTGGATAGCAGGCAGGCAGGCAGGCAGGCAAGCAAAAGCAAGCAAGCACACACGAGTCTTCCTGAGTTCGAGGATGGTCAACGACGTTCCCCGAGTATTTCGCACGAACGCACACACATACAAGAGACGACGTAAAAGCTAAGAGAGGTCCAGATCTTAGCATCCCGCTCTCTCACCCAGTTTTCTCGACAAACCGGACCTTCCGTCTCGCTCGTTCGTACACCTCGTCTTGGGTTTACCTACCTCGGGCACTCATCTCCTACCATGTCATTATGTCGTTATTTCCGACAACGAGCGTGTCTCGTCGAACCCTCGTACGCGCGCGCGCGTTTACCTTCGCTAAGAGAAGAACAAGAAGAAGAAGAAGGGAATCTTTTAGACGAAATTCGACTGCGAAC